>VSWD01000011.1:67276157-67305679 GCA_033119305.1 Pinctada imbricata | reverse complement strand
AAAGGTGACCGCAAAGAGCCCTCACTCATCTCATTTTTTCTTGTTCACCTTGATCAAGTAGATCTAGAATAACACATTCCAATTTTTCATTTGACCAAATTGCGTCCCGTTTAGCAAATAAAGCGGGTGAAAATACGTCCCGTATTAAAATTCTAAAAAGCCTGCCCGGATTACCTCCCGTGGCGATGACGTAATGTACACCCAAGCCGGCATATACTATGCTGTAATCACTGTATATATACACAGCTTAAAAAGAACGATTTATGCGAGTATATATTTCTTTTTTTTTTTAATTCATGAAATATCGAATAGCTTTGCGCTATTTTTGTACATCACATTAACAATCGTTTTGATATCATAAGTTGACGACTGTGCGGTTAGAAGTTTCCTATAGAAAGTGGCTTCACCTGCTTTCAAGATTTGTTACCGGGGCGAAATTTTATGGATTGAATTTTTCGAGCGACCCTAAGTAATGTATATATTTTTGAAAAGGTCTTTCCGAGACGGCGATTTTGAAAATGATTTTAATTAAATCGGACTTAAAACAAAAAAGTTTTTAGCAAAAAGAACTTTGATGGCCCAAAAAATTAATTGTGTGTAGATTTATTTCTATGCGTTTTATTGGAGTATTGTGGTCGTGTTTGGTATCAAATGAATTCGAATGAAGTGCTGTAGAGGAAGATGATAAGGAAATGCAAAAATAATGTTTAAACAAACAATTTGTATCTTTACGGCCGAGTTTGTCGGTGCATCAAAGGCTTGACGATCGTTGCCAAATAACGGTATAAAAGTTGTCGGCAAAAAGCGTAATGATGAGTGGAGGGTTGTGTCCCCGATTCGTCGACTTCAATTATATCATAATCACCTTAATTGGTGTCAAAGGGGCTATCTAAGGGGCACAGGTAGACTGATAATGAACCAATTAGTATATAGTTTACCTGTAGTTTACCTGTAAAAGTATATGATGAGTATTGAAAGCTAAGATTCTAGAATATTGGTTTAAACATATTTATTCAAGAAACAGCGATATTCAAATTATTCATAAGCATAAGAAATACAGGATTTGGAAAAAAGCTCAAAGCTTATGTAAATCCATCTCCAAATAATACTAAATTATATAATTCATGGAATGGTCTTAATCAATATGGTATTATACGAAAGGGAAAAGTAAGTTGTAACACAAAAGTACATACATATGATCAAAAGAAAAATATCAATGAGTTATCGGAATAAGAAGTTTAACTTATAGAAAGAATGTTGCAAAAAAAATACATATTTGGCGATAATGTAGTATAACGTAAAAAGTGAATGATACTAGTATAAGTTACAAGTGATATTGATAAAGTATATCTAGTGCTCAAGTACTCAATAAAAAGTTGATATACAGATATTTAATGGAATTTTAATGGAATAGATGACCTTTTTTGTGATTTATTTTTAGAAACGTTTTGTTCTAATAATATATTCCTGAACGGTTTTAAATATTTTTTCGTTTATTTCATCTGAATTTCTTTCGTCTCCGTATAGCAATAAATTACAAGTTAATGGTTGAGTTATATCATTTAAAACAGTTCTTTCTCGATTAAAATTGGTGCAATGTAGGAGATAGTGCGAAGTTGATTCAATTTCACCACATGAACATAATTGGTCGGGTTCGATATTTTTTTGAAAAAGATGTTGTTTCAACGAACTACACTTCATCCGTAAACGAGCATGTAGAATTTGTCCTTTGCGCGTACCAGAATAATAATAACTAGGAATTTTCTTAGAAGAGGATAATTTACTTTTAAATTGTGGAAGTGATTTTATTTGTTTTAATTCATGAGGGAGATTATTCCATAACCGAGTTGCTGACGGGAAAAAACTGTTAAAGTGCTGTGTCGTTCTGCATATTATTTGGACATAATCGTTAGCGTTACGGGTATTATAAGCATGCTGCTGTCGATGTTGAGGAGGCAATAATTCGTGTAGATATTCAGGGGTAAGTCCATTTAATATTTTAAAATATTGGATAAGTTTGCTTTTTTCACGTCTTTGTTCAAGAGTCTCCCACCCAGTTTCAAGATATAAATTTCGAATACTAACTAGTTTAGTCGCACCTGTAATTATTCTTCCCGCTTCAATATTTATATTTTCTAATTTATTTTTGTAGTAATCTGGACAATTATCCCATATTATATTCGCGTATTCAAAAGTAGGCCTGATAAATGAGAAATAGAGAGTTTCTAAACTTTTTCTATCCAAAGTGAATTTTAGGCTTCGTAGTATATTTATTTTTGGAGTTACTTTTTGGATGATAGAATCAATATGATCCCCCCATTGGCATGTTTTATTTATCATTAGACCTAAGTGTTTATGTTTTTCAACTTCAGAGATGGGGACATTGTTCATATTTAACTGGGGATGTTGGGGGCTGTTTTGTTTTCTTGAAATCAGTAAAGTTTCTGTTTTTTGTGGGTTGAATTTTACTAGCCATTGAGATGACCAGGAATGGACCTTCTCTAAATTATAGTTTAGTAATTCTGCACCTGATTGTATATTTTCTATAATAACATAAATGGAGGTATCATCTGCAAATAATTTAATTGAGCAGTTAATTTCTAGAACAATATCATTTATAAAGATGAGAAAAAATATTGGGCCAAGAATTGACCCCTGGGGTACCCCAGCGTTGATTTCAATAATATTTGACTCTTTCCCATTTAAAACCACCCTTTGTTGTCTACAAGAGAGATAATTTTCAACCCATTGTAAAAAATTTCCCTTAATTCCCATAATTTTCAATTTGTGTAAAAGTCCCTTATGCCAAACTCTATCAAATGCCTTACTTATATCAAAGAATACCACCCTTACCTCTTTCCCTTCATCTAAAGCCCTAGAAAATTCATTAGTTATAAACAGAAGCTGATTTATGGTTGAATCCCCTTTCCGAAATCCAGATTGATGAGGCGATAGTAAACTGTTATCTAATAAGTAATTATGTATATACTTATAAATGCATTTTTCAAAAATTTTGCTCATGATACATAAAAGTGATATTGGTCTGTAATTTTCAACATTTTTATCATCATTTTTTTTGTGCACAGGTACTACATTTGCGAGTTTCCATAGAGACGGGTAAACTTTATTATTAAGAGACATGTTAAATAATTTACAGAGAGGAAATGCAAGTTCATTACTTGCCTCTTTGATCATTCTTGGGCTCACAAGATCAGGTCCAGAAGCTTTATTTGCATTTAGGCATTTAATTGCATCAATTACGTCACTTTCAGTTATGGTTATATCAGTGAGAGCATCATTGTCAAATATATTAGAATTTTCAGGAAGCTGTTTGCCTGAGTCATCAATAATTGATTGAGAACTAAAGAAATTATTTAATAGATTAGCTTTTTCCACATCATCTGTTACAAGGGACATGATCTTTTTCAAGAATATTTATTGTTTTTTGTTCTTTAGTAAATCCAGTGAGATTTTTGATTAATTTCCACCAGTCTTTTGATGCAAAAGTTTGTTTAATAATTGCTTCACGTAATTTTGTGTAATGATTGCATTTTGCTACTCTTAATAAATCTATTACTTTATTTCTTAATTGCTTAAATTTCAACCAGTCTTCAGATTTATTAGTTTTCTTTGCCTTATTTCTTAATCTATTTCTTTTTCTCATAAGTCTTTTTATTTCAGTTGAAAGCCATGGTAGGTCATGTTGTCTGATTGTTATTTCTTTGTTAGGGATTGTTTCTGAGGCTATTTTTAGAATTTGATTAGTTATGTTTGTAACATTTTCATTTAAAGTATTGTCAGTTTTTATCAAATTTGACCAGTTTGTAGATGATAGTTTTGATCTATATTCTTCGTAATTTCCTTTATCATATAACCAAATACGACGCTTGTAGCATAATGAATTTTGTTTGTGTGCTTTTAAGAGACAAATTATAGGGCAGTGATATTTGACATTTACATCAAGAAATGGCTCTGCAACATCACAATAGGCAATATTATCAGGTACATTAGTTATAAATAGGTCAATTAGTGTTGAAGTTGTTGGTGAAATAGATGTTGGATTTTGGATCAATTGTTTGAGATTATAGTTTAGGATGATTGAATTAACTTTGGACCTGGGGTTGTTTATCTGGTTTTCATTAAAATCTCCAGTTATTAAGATTTGATTACAGTTTGATTCAGTAGCTTTTTCAATAGAAAATTCGATCAACTCCCATATATTTGTTGGACTATTAGGGGGTCTATAAAATGTTCCAATTAGTATTTTTTTATGTTTTATGTTTATTTCGATCCATAAGCCTTTCCACACCCATAACTTCTAGGTCTTCTCTACGCTTACATGAAATATATTCTTTAGTATAGACCATTACACCACCCCCTGGTCCAGTTGTTCTATCATTTCTGTGTGGCGCATCATAACCTTCAAGCTTACTTCTGGTTGAGGGAATTTCGTGATTAAGCCAAGTTTCAGTAAAACATAATATATCAAAATCTTGCAAATTTGCATTGAGAATATCTAATTTAGGTTTTATACTTTGAATGTTTAAGTGAACAATCGATAGGTAAGATGCTGTATTTTCATCAATTGACTAATTCTGAGATTTGATCACCAGAAAGATTAGATATATCAGTATCAGAACAATGAATGGAGTCTGATGAATTATAGGAATACGGACCAGTGCCCAGTTTCACAAAAATTCTTACGAGAATTTAAGGGATTTCGCAACTTTGGTCCTTTAATAAAAGGTTCAAATGTTTTCTAGTTAGATTGTATCATATTTCTAATACCATTTCTACATACTAAATATAAATTCAAAGTCAAAACTTCTCAAATTCAAGTAAGTTAACTAGAACTGAGCATCAAAAGTTACGAAAATTCCTGAAAATGTTCGTAAGTATTTATGTGAACAGGCTGCTGGATTGGTTTCTACATCACCACACATCAATAATAATTGTACTAGAAGTATGATTAGATTTATGGTTATCACACTAATAGAGGGTATTTCAATTACGAATTTTGTAACCGGGCAGGACATATTGCTATGTGCATTTGAGAAAGATAATCATGATCATAGTCATTATCACTAGTTCTCCTTAGAAGTACATGTATGTTCGGTATGTAACATATACAATAAGAAATGGGAATAGCTTTTATACCCAGTGAGATCAACATATTTACCAAAGAATAGTTTGCATATCAAGTATTTTATTTTTCGGCACTTTTGATGCCTTGAAGTAAAATGATCCTATCCTGAACCTGTAGGCTTCAATTGAATACCCTTTTATGTAATGTGGGTATTTTTGATATCAAACCGGACAGGGCAGGACAGGATTCATTTCGTATTCATTAAACGGGTCATCTATAAATTGGCTAATTTTACCACAAATGTTCGCCATATGTCAGCAACACATAGTTTGACGTTTCTTACAAAAATGGAGTGAAAAAATGATTGAATTCTTCAATCAAAGTTAGAAAAAGATCATAACATATATTTATGAAAAAGGTGAGGATATACACAAGACATGAAAAAAATGAAATATCAAATATGAAGACCCATGTACTGGGATCTAAGTCCATTGAATGAAAAATTGAAACACAAAAGGAAAAAAACAACAAAAATATGAAATACGGTATATACAAAGAATATGCAGATAATTCATAGAAGGAATGAAAAAACCAATGTTTAACGGATTTTCAACATTAGTATCTGAAGGGGGTAGAGAGAGAGAGAGAGAGAGAGAGAGAGAGAGGAGAGGTGCCCTTATTTCTTGGATATATTATTCTATGTTGTCGTAATCTTATTAAATAGAGATTCTCAAATAAATTAGACCATTTAATTAGAACTAATTCAATGTGCGAGCAGAGAGGAGAGAGAGAGAGAGGAGAGGAGAGAGAGAGAGAGAGAGGAGAGAGAGAATTTGTTCTTTACTTGGATGTAAATATTCAAAACATTACGAAGAAGAAAGTATAGACGCAGTTTGATAAAATGTCGCACATACTTTTAAAGCAAAAATATAAAATGTAACGATGCAATGAAATTATTATGTTACGCAAGTATATGAGCTAATAATGAACATAGCTAATGAAAAAAAAGAACAACACAAAACAAACAAACTGTCAAATAATCAAAATATATCAAAATAATGTCGAAAAATGAATATTGAATCAAGTTTGTTATGGTCACGTGAATTGTGACGTACACGACCTCATCAGAATAAAGGTCAAACTACTGCGACTGCGCGGGGGATCACCTGGCATTCATATCACCGGATAATACTACATTACCGTATACACTGTAATAATTGTATAACTTTCCAAGATGCTAATATGGTGCATATATGAATCTATGTCATTTTCTGATGGCATGTAAACACCAAATATGTATATATAATTACGTTGGTTATCAACAAGCTGAATACCGGACAACTCTGTCGGAGTCGTAACATGAAATCTCAGTAACTGAAAAGTTTAAACTCTTATTGACCAGGATAGCCACACCTCCTAGTTACTTTGGTCTAGTTTAACGTAACCATTATAGTTACTATGCATAGAATCAAAGAAATTAGACGAGGATTGTCGGAGCTTGTGCTCTGATATCACAGCTACGTCACAATCAGTATTATCTAATAAGGAACATAATGCTACCGTAGATGATATAACACCTCTAACGTCCATGACATAATAAGAACCATGATAAAAATATAGTGCAAAACTAACATTAAGGGATAAGATTTACCACCGAGTCTGGAAGTTGTACTAAACATACTTTCACTCGTCAAGATCATCGTCGTCATCGTCATAGCATGACCTCAAGTAGTAATCACGACCTCTATCGTTACGTTTGTCCCATTGACTACGGCTTAACCACCGCCTGCATCTGACGCCATCGGGCCAAAACCCTTCACTATCGACAATTCGACCTTGTCCAATCGGAACATTTATTTTCGCAGAACAGAGTTTGGAGCGATCTGATCGAGGATAAAACATAAGAATATGTGTTACTGTCACGCCTTTATTTCTTAAGTAATTAACTATCGCATCCTTGTTCGTTCGTCGGTCGATCCTTGATATGTGAAAGCGTGCTTTCCGGTTGTACGTAACGCCACGGAAGAAATCCGGATCATCACGGATATTTTCGGATCCAGAGGTCAATTCCTCATCAGACACTGTGACAAATGTAAGATTAGACGGTGTAACGGTATTGACCACTTGATTCTTATTGTCATATGGAATATGGTAATTGATCAAAATTGCCCATATTACATATGACATTATCTTCTATACGTGATTGGTCATGCATACGAGCATTGATATGTGATCCATGAAGGCTACGGTTTTGAATACCTTCGTCATGATTGAGTACGTCCACAGTAGAACTAGTAGGGGAAGGTATTGAGGCCTCGATGGGGTACTCGTTGCAGTCGAAAACGTTTGAGACTTGGGGATGGTGGATATCTGTCGCTGCATATATATGCACACTTTGGACAAACGATCCACTTCACTGGCGACAGTCTTTGAGTTATCAATACCAGACGTCTCCATCTCTCCTACTGACTTAATATGAGCAGTAACCTTGGTTTTCAGACCATTTACAGAAGTTTTCAGCTGATTAAGTTCAGTGGCTAAATTAACATTTTCTTCCCTCAAAGATTTAATATTCTCAGAAAGCGCAGAAATAGTCTTCCTCCCCTCCCCCCCCCCCCATAAAAATCAAATGGTTGCTCCCTAACTCGTACCACATGTTTGTATCATCTACCAATGTCCAACCGATTACAATGTACCGTGTAACAGCTATTTTTAAAAACGTCAAGCCGAGGATTCAAAACAGCAATACAAGGAATGAGTGTGTCGCCTGCGAAGGGGCTTTTTTTGTAAGTAGGTCAAATATCTAGGTCAAGGACACGAGGTAAAAAAAAATTATGGTATGTGTAGAAGCGTCTTTTCACAAGGAATATACATATGAAATATCAAAGCCCTATCACTCACCAATGAAAGTTATAGCCAATCTTAGAGTTTTTTTGAAAAAAGTAGGTCAGATATCTAGGTCAAGGTCAGAAGGTCTTCTCACTATGAATACACATGTGAAATATCAAAGCCCTATCACTTACCTATCAAAAGTTGAGGCGAATCGGAGATTTTTTTTTTTAAAGTAGGTTTAATTTAATATCTAGGTCAAGGTCACGAGTTCAACAATCATTGTATGTGTCTTGTCACAAGGAATACACATGTGAAATATCACACTTACCAATCAAAAAATTTAGCCAATCTTAGATTTTTTGAAAAGTAGGTCAAATATCTAGGTGTAGGTTACGAGGTCAAAAACCAAGGTCTTGTCACAAGGAATACACAAGTGAAATATCAAAGCCCTATCACTTACCAATCAAAAGTTATGGGATGTGACACCCAAAGAGTGACAGACAGACGGACAGACGGACGGACAAAGTCATCCCTATGTGTCGCCATGCTTGGCAGGCAACACAAAAATTGAGTGTCAACTATCGTGTCGTCAACTAACACTGTCAGCACGGGTAAAGGTTACTTCTCCTGAAACGAAAATATAAAGTGCAGTTATAAAAAGTTCCAGTATTGAACAATTTGTTTAACTATCCTTATAATCCTTATAATTCAAAATGCCCGGTTACTAGAGAATATGTGCTAAGTACAGAAGCTGGCCTTCGATACCAAATAAAAAAGCTAACATATCTATCCTTTTTCAAGATCATTGTTCACGATATCAGTGCACTCAAACACCATCACATCTTTGTCATTTTCTATCAAACTTGATGGGCAAATGTTAATGTTCAAGTTTTTCAAAAGTAGAGAAAAATGGGTAGGACCTCAGTAAGTGAATGAATGAAAGGTTGAGTGAGTGAATGTCAGTATGAAGGAGGGATCGAGAAATAGTGGATGAATAAAGAAGTAATAGAAGAGTGAGCGAAAGTGTGAGTAGATTACTGAGTGAGTGAATTAATGGGTAAAACTGATTGAATTTAAAAAGTTAATGAGTGCACGAAAGAAGGAAAGAAAGAAGTGAATGAATGAGAGAACGAGTGACAGTATGAGTGTACGAATGAAGACATATCTTATGAACTTTTGCATGAAGGAGCGAGTACATGAGTGATTGATAAAATATATGAACGATTTAAAGAGTGAATAAAATTATGAGTGGACTACGTAATGATGAATAAATCGTTAATATTGAATCAATGAATAAAGGAGTGAGTGAACAATAAATGGAACAGTGAGTGAAGAGTAAATGAATGAGCGAGTGAAGAATAATTGAAGAAGTGATTCAAAGAATGAAGTGGTAAGTGAAGAATAAATAGGAGTGAGTAAGGATTACATAGGATTGGGTGAAAAATAAAGTAGGAGTTAATGAAGAATAAAGAAGGAGTGATGGAAGAATAAAGTAGGAGTGATGGAAGAATAAATGGAGTGATGGAGGAATAAACTAAAGAATGAGTGAAAGAATAAGTGAAGGAGTGAGTGAATAAATGAAATAAGGGGTGAGTGAAGAATAAATGAAAGTGATTGAATAAATGAATGAAGGGATGAGTGAAGATCAATTGAAAGAGTGAGTGAAAAATAAATGAAGGAGTGAGAAATAAATGATTGAGTGAGTGAATACATGAATTAAGGGGTGAGTGAAGAATAAATGAAAGAGTGATTGAAGAATAAATGAAGGAGTGAAGAATAAATGAAAATGTGAGTGAAGAATAAACGAAGGATTGAGTAAAATCATAAATGAAGAAGTGAGTGAATAAACGAGTTAAGGAGTGAATGTAGAATAAATGAAAGAGTGAGCGAAGAATAAATGAAAGATAGAATGAAGAATAAATGAGGGATTGAGTGAAATCATAATTGAAGGAGTTAGTGAATAAACGAATTAAGGTGTAAGTGAAGCATAAATGGAAGAGTGAGTGAAGAATAAATGAAGGATTGAGTGAAATCATAAATGAACGAATTTAGGGGTGGGTGAAGAATAAATGAAGGAGTGAAGAATAAATGAAGGAGTGAGTGAAAAAAGAGGGGATTTTGCCGGGTCAAGTAGCCCCGTACTCCTTGGTGGACATCAGGACTTCGCGATTTTTTTTTAAATTTGGCAGGCGTTCAACACCACAGGGGGATTGAGATTTCATGTTAGGTTAACCAATCAGGGGGCTGGGATTTCGACCAATGGAGCGGGATTTAACAATTATGAAATTAGCTGTGCGCCATTCTTGCAATTAATTAGGTTAATTAGCGATTGGCCAATCCAAAAGGTGTTAACAAAATTTGAGTAGTTGCCTCTACCGACTTTGGTAGCGACGGCACTGTCTATTGGTTACTCACGATAATTGCTGCAAGAGTAGTCAATTGAAAGGGAATAAACAGTTCGGGACGGGGAGCATTTTATCGTTTTACAATCATGACTTCCAATCATCATCTAGCTGTTTTTGGCTCCAGCCACGCCACAGGATTCAAGGAGTGGATTCAACAGACCATGATGAAGTCAGCTCGAGTCAAGCTTCGCTGGGAGAAGGTGGAATGGTTTGACAGACCGGAGATAAGGGCTCAGGATCCACCCGTCGACTTGATAAAGAGATGTCAAGAAAGTCCTGCCACCGTAGTACTTCTCATCATAGGAGGGTTCGACTTGGACGATCAGGGAGCCTCGGCGCCAGTTTACAAATCTATCCTCGGGTTATTCGATGCCTTGTCCAAGCCGGGGAGGACCATTTTACTACTCGACCTAATTCCACGAACTAAAACGAGAAAGCTAGAGCAATTCAGTTTTCTGAGGTTGTCAAAGATTGTGCGACTACGTCTGAAGAGAAAGTTCAAGAAGGCATTAATCCACCACGGTTTCCATGTGTCACATTTGAAAGACGGACTCCATTTGAGTTCCGAGGGGTACCAGATTCTATGTAATCGTATCATGGAGAAGTGGGCCCAGTTGAGGAGTGGCGGTTTGGAGTAAACGGTCCTTTTAAGGACCATATCTTACAAACGGCCCTTTTCAGGGCCACCTAATCTTTTAGAAAAGTAGTCAAAGCTTTATCCCCCCCCATGACAACAACACATCAAAACACAGCATATAAAAAACAATAAGTTGAATAAATAATAGTTATGGTAGTATCGATGTTATAGTGTATATCAAAGAGAGAAAGGTAGAAATTTGAAGAAAAAAGAATATATAAATTTTGTTAAACACAAGTGTCAAATCTTTTTCAATATTAACACGATATGCTGTTAAGAAGACCAGACTCGATGGACGAGAGTTAATGTTATGTTAAAATTTCAAAAGGTGGTCAAGGTCCCAATGTGAAAAAAAATCGGTATCAATGAAAAGGTCAAGCCCAAGAATTACGAAAGCTCTATCATGTACAATTCAAAATTTTGGACCAATATATATAAAAGTTTTTTTAAAAGTTGGTTCAAAGTCAAGAGGTATAATTGGAAAGGGCATACGAATATGACATATCAAAGCCCTATCACATAACACTCCAAAGTTATGCCTAATGTTTAAAAAGTATTTGGCACGGACATGCAAAATGCAAAAACTTCATCTCCCTGATTTATCTTACAAATCAAATTCTTTAGGCACGGTTCATTTGATATGAGGGGGGGGGGGGGGGGGGGGCTTGAGATTTTTTCGAAAAATTCCCTATCAGTTATAGTTTCTGAGAATTGGTGTTCACAAGATTACATAGAGTTATAGAAGTGAAAATGACCACATCCATTTTCAAACACCCTGCGGGTCAGAGGCTCAAACAAAATGTCAGGTGCACAACTAGATCATAGACTCATTATAATGCGAAAAGAATTAATTTCTTACCATTCACAGATTCAGAGGATTCGCGTTCACGAGAAAAGTTTAACGGACGGACAGACAAACGCCGGACACAGAGCGATCGTATAAGCTCGACTTGTCTTTGACCATTAGAGCTAAAAATCACGATCATCTCTCCTGGTCTAAAACAAATTACAAATCGCTATTAAATTCAGCAATTCAGAAGTAATATTCTAAAACGTATTTTCCCCTTAATTTCTTGTATCCGTTTCATCTCGTCTTTTTATATATCCGACAAGCACACGGATCTAATTTAGAGTTATCCCTCTTTCCACGTGCATCATACATATATAAAATTCAGCAATGCGCGATGTATAGAAGCGTTTTATAATTCATTTAGGAATGCTAAATTGAGCTCTCTAAAGGTTTCTCTATTATATATATATATACATATATATATGAAAGCAAGATAGAAAGATAAAGTTAGAAGATAGCATAAATAAGAAAATAAAACCTAGGCAACGCAAAAGCGTAGCATCCCCTCGCACTGCAGGAAAATCAATGTGCCGTCTAGGCTGTCTGTATATATGGAAAATCAATAAGGTTCTTCCTCTAGTAATAAGCAATAAGTGTATGAAGTTTAGATCGAACCAAAACTGCATTCTCCAGGCTTTATACAATATTTTTTTTTACCTTTTCCTATCTGTGACCTTGACCTTTTCCTTTGAAAATAAATAGGGCTCTTCTTCTTGTCATAAGCAATTAGTGTATGAAGTTTGATTAAGATTCAATCAAAAATGCACCCTCTAGGGTATATACCCTTTCTAATCTGTGACCTTGACCTTTGACCTTGAAAATCAATAGGGGGCTTTCTCTTGTCATAAGCAATTAATGCATGAAGTTTGATTAAGATTCAATCAAAACTGTTCCCTCTAGGCTGTATACAATGATCTTGACCATTTCCAATCTGTGACCTTGACCTTTGACATATAACCTTGAAAATCAATAGGGGTCATCCTCGTATCATAAGCTATCGGTTTACGAAGTTTGGTTAAGATCCAATCAAAACTGCACCATCTAGGCTGTTTAAAAGAATTTTGACCTTTCCAATCTGTGACCTTGACCTCTAACCTTGGCAATCGATTGGATTCTTCCTTATGTCATAAGCAATCAGTCTATGGAATTTGGTTAAAATCCAATCAAAATTGCATCCTTTAGGCTGTATATAAGCATTTTGTCCTTTTCCAATCTGTGACCTTGACCTTGAAAATCAATAGGTTCTTCCTCTATTCATATACTGTGTATGAAGTTTGGTTAAAATCAAATCAAAACTGCGTGCTCTAGGCTGTATACAAGGATTTTGACCTTTTCCAATCTGTGACCTCGACCTTTGACCTAGAAAATCCATAGGGTTCTTCCCCTTCTCATAAGCTATCAGTATACGAAGTTTGGTAAACATCCAATCAAAACCGCACCCTCTAGGCTGCATACAAGGATTTTGTGACGCACACACCTACACACTCACCCTCACATGAACGACGGCATTACTATATCCTCCTGCAACTGTGTTGCGAGGGGATAATAAAACTATATGAGCTAGCTAATGCAGAGAATTGTGGTCCCCAACTTTGGAATGTTTATCAAACGAGTGGGTCAAGGTCACAAAGTAAAACATTTGTTAAGAAAAGGGTCTCATCAAAAGGAATGCTGATCACTGTCACTTATTGTTCAAAAGTTATATACCTTAGAATGAAGTTTTTCAAAATTAGGCTAAACTCTTAGGTCAAAACTTTTAGTGTCTACAGCTCTTGTAACAAGAATAAGTCCTTTTACCATGCTTTTTTACCATTCAAAATGTTCCAAGCACAAAGTATTAATAAGTCAAACTCCAAGGTTAAGGTCACATGGTAAAATTGTTGGTATCTGAACCACAGGGATGTATCACGCTTCCCGGTTGCTAAATTTTCTATGGAATAACACCCAGTAAACAGAGTAACCTGGATGAGCATGACAAATCCCTGTGGATCAATTATGTATGATAGCTACTCCAGTTATTGTATCAGAACAAAGTGTTCATGGACTGACAGACAGAACACGTGATCCTTTATGCATGATAGCTACTCCAGTTATTGTATCAGAACAAAGTGTTCATGGACTGACAGACAGAACACATGATCCTTTATGTATGAAAGCTACTGCAGTTACTGTATCAGAACAAAGTGTTCATGGACTGACAGACAGAACACATGATCCTTTATGTATGAAAGCTACACTCCAGTTACTGTATCAGAATAAAGTGTTCATGGACTGACAGACAGAACACGTGATTCTTTATGTATGATAGCTACTCCAGTTACTGTATCAGAATAAAGTGTTCATGGACTGACAAACAGAACATGTGATCCTTTACGTATGAAAGCTACTCCAGTTATTGTATCAGAACAAAGTGTTCATGGACTGACAGACAGAACACATGATCCTTTATGTATGAAAGCTTCTCCAGTTATTGTATCAGAACAAAGTGTTCATGGACTGACAGAACACATGATCCTTTATGTATGATAGCTACTCCAGTTACTGTATCAGAACAAAGTGTTCATGGACTGACAGACAGAACACATAATCCTTTATGTATGAAAGCTTCTCCAGTTACTGTATCAGAATAAAGTGTTCATGGACTGACAGACAGAACACGTGATCCTTTATGTATGAAAGCTTCTCCAGTTACTGTATCAGAATAAAGTGTTCATGGACTGACAGACAGAACACGTGATCCTTTATGTATGAAAGCTTCTCCAGTTACTGTATCAGAATAAAGTGTTCATGGACTGACAGACAGAACACATGATCCTTTATGTATGAAAGCTTCTCCAGTTACTGTATCAGAATAAAGTGTTCATGGACTGACAGACAGAACACGTGATCCTTTATGTATGAAAGCTTCTCCAGTTACTGTATCAGAATAAAGTGTTCATGGACTGACAGACAGAACACGTGATCCTTTATGTATGAAAGCTACTGCAGTTGCTGTATCAGAACAAAGTGTTCATGGACTGACAGACAGAACACATGATTCCTCTGTAGATCTAGATCTCTAACAGTACCAAACAGGGTCGTAATCATCAGACAATCCTGTGAAATTTTAATCCATAACATGTAGGTATTGAAAAATCAAGGTAAGCTTTAACTGACAACATGCAATAACCTCTAGCTCAGACACATTTTCTTGCTTTGGGTCCAGTGTAAAATTACACGAAAGCTATGCCATCAGGTGCATTGTGACCTTGACCTTCGACTATATCCTCAATTCAAGGTAAAGACATGGGGGTCTTCCAGCTCGGCATAGAATTTGATTTGGTTCAATACAAGGGTAATGAATTATGGCCTACATAAGATGCAACTAGTAAGTGATATATGACCTTGGTTTAAGGTATTGAACATTCAAATGAAACAATTATATAAATCTGACAGAAAGAGAAATGTATATACATAAAGGCAAGACAACTATAATGTACTAGACTATACGTATAACTGAATACACAAAATACCGCTGTATGATCCCTTTGCTACTGAAAGCTGAACGCGTTTAGAAAGACTGTATACATATTAAGCTACAGTGTGCAAAATATCAAGGTCAGAGATCCTTTCCACTTATAATTGTTAGATGTCTAATACAAAATATTCCTGTCAAGGTCAAACCTCAAGGCCTACCTTAAACCATTATATTCCAAGCGGCGAAACTTTATCGTTATTTTTGGTACAGGCAATATGGAAGCTCTGGGTGGACTTGTCAATTCTGGATCAAACCTAAATTTTTCACTTAAGATGAATAGTTTTTTTAAATTATTATTATTGAATGACAAGATAATTGATAATTACGAAAATTAGTTCTCATTCAAATATTACAACCAGTTTTGTGCGATTAAGACCTCCAAAAACAGGTGATCAGGAACTAACAAATTGCCTGTACCTCTGTAAGTTCCTTCATAATCAATCTGAACACAAAAAAAAAATGAACCACTTGTTCACACAGACAGACAAATCATTTTAAAATAGATAAGATTTACTTTGCCATCAGGCCAAAAATAATTCACCCATCAATCCTTCGCTAATTTATACTATAAACATGGAAATTTTTGCATGGGGTAATTTTGTGATTGTATTTGTTTTTGTGTCAGACCAAAGAACTGATGATTATCAAAGTTAATGTCAGTTTGACTTTGAAATTTGATTTTGATAATTCAAAATGCATCCAAACGATATATATTCAATATAAAATAAATAGTCAGAGCTAGGAGATCCAGTTGTCACTACCACCGGATTGACACATTTAGTGTACTATTTTTTACACAAATAACAGATACTTACAATGCGTCATAAAATACAACAACAACAAGAAGTTTAGAATTAGATATATTATGTAAATGCCAAAAAAAACCCCAAAACAATAAAGATGAGCCGGAGAATTCATAATTTCCATTTTACTGAAAGTAAGAAAAAGAAGTAAACAAGTGTATCAAACATATACAACATAGAAACAAGTGTCATTAAATATATATCATATATGTAAATATATAGACAATATATACAAACAGCACAGACTTACGACACTAAAGTAAATTTAGAACTAAAATTTTCGAAGCTCAACGGCTTCATCTTCTAGAGACATTCAACTTACATACAGAAAAAAAAAAATGAATAAAAAGAATGCACTAAAAGGCATATTACAAAATTAGAGAAGCCAAAAACCAGGAGGAAAGTAACAAAGTTAGGGTGACAAATAATAGTGTGAGACAATATATACAATACATAACCAGGAAAAAAAAGGAGTGAAAGTGACCACAACACTAAGAAATTCATCCTTGAATTTCCAAAGCGCAATGGCTTCTTCCTCAAGAGTTCCTACCTAAAACCAATATTCAAGAAATTAAAAGAGAAAGAATACAATGTGAAAAAGACTGAGAATTAAATATATATATAACAAGAACTCCATAAAAATAACATTTGAATAAAAGGCACGTTACAGACAAGAAAGCTTTAATAAATGCTTGAAGCCAAAAAAAAAAAAAAATCAAATATTTACAATACAAATATCAGTAAGTTCCCTTAGAACAAGTGTGAGAATCAAATATATACAATATGTATGTCAGAAAATACAATGTGAACAAATGTGAGAATCAAATATATACAACATGTATGTCAGTTAATACTATGTGAACAAATGTAAGAATCAAATATATACAATATGTATGTCAGTAAATAGAATGTGAACAAGTGTGAGAATCAAATATATACAATATGTATGTCAGTAAATAGAATGTGAACAAGTGTGAGAATCAAATATATACAACATGTATGTCAGAAAATACAATGTGAACAAATGTGAGAATCAAATATATACAACATGTATGTCAGAAAATACAATGTGAACAAGTGTTAGAATCAAATATATACAATATGAATGTCAAAAAATACAATGTGAACAAATGTGAGAATCAAATATATACAACATGTATGTTCGAAAATACAATGTGAACAAATGTGAGAATCAAATATATACAATATGAATGTCAGAAAATACAATGTGAACAAATGTGAGAATCAAATATATACAACATGTATGTCAGAAAATATAATGTGAACATGTGTGAGAATCAAATATATACAATATGTATGTCAGTTAATACAATGTGAACAAATGTGAGAATCAAATATATACAATATGTATGTCAGTTAATACGATGTGAACAAGTGTGAGAATCAAATATATACAACATGTATGTCAGCTAATACAAAGTGAACATGTGTGAGAATCAAATATATACAATATGTATGTCAGAAAATACAATGTGAACAAATGTGAGAATCAAATATATACAATATGAATGTCAGAAAATACAATGTGAACAAATGTGAGAATCAAATATATACAATATGTATGTCAGAAAATACAATGTGAACAAGTGTGAGAATCAAATATATAAAATATGTATGTCAGAAAATACAATGTGAACAAATGTGAGAATCAAATATATACAATTTGTATGTCAGGTAATACTATGTGAACAAGTGTGAGAATCAAATATATACAATATGAATGTCAGAAAATACAATGTGAACATGTGTGAGAATCAAATATATACAATATATATGTCAGAAAATACAATGTGAACAAATGTGAGAATCAAATATATACAATATGTATGTCAGTTAATACAATGTGAACAAGTGTGAGAATCAAATATATACAATATGAATGTCAGAAAATACAATGTGAACAAATGTGAAGTCAAATATATACAATATGTATGTCAGTTAATATGATGTGAACAAGTGTGAGAATCAAATATATACAATATGTATGTCAGTTAATACAATGTGAACAAGTGTGTGAATAAAATATACACAATTTGTATGTCAGTTAATACAATGTGAACAAGTGTGAGAATCAAATATATACAATATGTATGTCAGTTAATACGATGTGAACAAATGTGAGAATCAAATATATAAAATATGAATGTCAGAAAATACAATGTGAACAAATGTGAGAATCAAATATATACAATATGAATGTCAGAAAATACAATGTGAACAAATGTGAGAATCAAATATATACAATATGTATGTCAGTTAATACAATGTGATTAAGCGTGAGAATCAAATATATACAATATGTATGTCAGTTAATACGATGTGAACAAATGTGAGAATCAAATATATAAAATATGTATGTCAGTTAATACAATGTGAGCAAATGTGAGAATCAAATATTAACAATATGTATGTCAGCATCGTGTGGACCCCCGCCTCATCGCTCCTTTTCTCACTCTTCCCCGTGGGAGCAAAGGCTAGAAAAATCTCGGATCACGTGACTCAGATCTGCAATTTCATTGGCCGCGTAGTAAGACTTTTCGCTCAATCAGATCACACGTCTCAAACAGCCATCGGTACTGTAAGTAAAACGAAAAATGGCGGCGCCCAGCGAAATTTGTAGAATATTCAGTATATCGGAGTTAAAGCCATTTCAGGCCGAAGTTATTGATAATTTGCTGAATGGAAGAGACGTTTTTCTCAGTGTGAAGACGGGAGCGGGTAAATCTATATGCTACCAAGGTTTTCAGCCATCGTGGACAGTACACCATAGGTCTAATGATTGCACGGTGTTAGTAATTGCTCCCTTAATAAGCATTATGAAAGAACAGACCTCCTACTTGAGATCAGTTGGTTTTAAGGCCACATACATAGGTTTGGACGATAAAGAGGAGGAGGATATAATGCAGATGTCACATGATTTTCTGTTCTCGTCACCCGAGTCAATTTTAGGTGTTCAGAAATGGAGGGACACAGTAAATGGTCCAGCTGGCGAGAGGATCCGTCTCCTGGTAATTGATGAAGCCCATACTGTTATTCATTGGTAAGTAAACGTAAGTCATTTGAAAATTCTTCTCTCTTTTTTAGAAATGATTAATAATCTATACACCGAACCTTTCGTGAATTATTTTAATGTTTGATTCATGGAATTTATGTTCTGACTTGTTTTATTATAGGGGTGAAGCAGATCATACAGATGAACCATTCAGACAGTGGTATGGGAAACTTGGTGAACTAAGATCGATATTGGAATGCCCCGTTCTATTGCTTACTGCAACAGCAAATAAATCGGCACGTAAAAAAATAGAATACAAACTAGGTTTGAAGAACTGTTTTTACCACATCTCGAATCCAGAAAGAGAAAACATTAAACTTTTTGTACAGAAAGTTAAAAGCACATTGCCACTCGAGGACATATTCCATTTCATTCTATCAAAGTTAAAGCAGCATCAACACAAGTGCCCTAGAGTAATTATTTTCTGCACCTCTATTAACACATGTGGACAAATTGTGACAATGTTGAGAATAAATTTAGGCAAAGAGATGGATTATGTACAAATGTTTCATTCGAAAATTACGGAGGATGTTAAGGATGATATTAGGAAAGATATGGAGAAAGAGGATGGCCATATTCGTGTCCTGATAGCTACCAGTGCGGCGGGAATGGGAGTAAACTTTAAGGGGCTGTACGAAGTAATCAATTATGGACCTCCTAAAGATATGGACGCTTTTGTTCAGCAATTCGGACGTGTGGGAAGGGATGGTGTGCAGTCGAAGGCTCTACTGTTATACAACGGTAAACAGTGTAAAAATGTCGACTCGGATATGAAAGCTTATCTCTCTAATGTACATTTGTGTAGAAGAAAGTGCTTGTTGGAGGCATACAATGCACAGCCCTCTGTAACAGTTAAACACATGTGTTGTGACATCTGCTCAAAAGAGTGTGCATGTGGAGAGCCTGAATGTGATACTTTATCCAGTCCGTACTCTGAGAATGTGGCATCACAAAGTTCAGACATGTCGGAAACAGAATCTGAGAATAGTGCTACAGGTAGTGATGTTGACCAGATGTAATCAGTGTGATTTTTTTCTTTTTTTTGTAATGAAATTTTCATCATGATCACCTGCTTCTTGTAAATAAAAATTTGATTGCCCAGCCTAAATGTACAAATATTAAAATGCATACCTTTTTTCAACATTTCTTTCTTGTATCTTCACTTTATTTATAAATAAAGTTGTGTATGAACATGATGAAAACCTCTTCAATTCAAAAGGAATCCAAGATAAGTAAAAAGACAAGATCAAGGTCACAAAGGCAATTGAATATTTTTATCCAAGGAATACAGGTTGCAAGTTTGAGAAGTAAAGAAGCCCTCTATATTCAAAATGTATATATATAATACATGTAAGAATAGGGAATTTGACATACAACAGACAGGAGGATACTGAAATTCATCACTGCATGAACATGATAAATGAAAAAGAAGTTTGACAAATCTACAAAATATGCTTGTTATACATGCACTTGAAAGCATTGCAGTATATGTATGACCTTGACCTACATTTGATGCCGAGTCTCATCATGCTTTACCTGCAAGTTTGAAAGTAGTCTGACGTATATGATCAAGCAAGTTCTAGCCAAATATAAGAAAGTGTGACTACTAGAGTAACTGGGGCGTTTTGCTGTTTGTGCTGCAACCAAGTCTTGATGGAGATCCCTTCCTTTCTTATGAGACAGACCCTATTTGTTGCTCTTGTGTTGCAGGCAACATAAAAAATGTGTTTCAGATTTGAATTTGAAATACTCATTTGATCTGACCTAAAGTACTACAGTGATCTAGGATACCATAAAATTTTGAATACAAGATATATAAGCTGAAACCTTTTGCCTCGTCATCATTTATCACAGCCAGAGCCTGCAGAGGCATTTTAAAAAGGCAACAGAAATTTAATTCTTTGTTTTACGGATCCGTCTACCCTAATTTTACCAAAATTGAAAAAATAAAATAAAATGAACAGATATTTTACTTTTACTCATCGGAATTACTGGTTATTACTTTTCATTCTCATTTGAAATTTATTGATTTTTATTTCAATTTTATTCCCTCCTCGTACCCTATTTTGAAAAAATAAAATCCGTTAAACTAAAAATTAAATTTCTGTTGCCTTATGGTGTTGCGTGTATAAAACCTCAACAAAGTTTTACTTGAAAGTAAAACAATTCGACTCGAGATGTTCCATGTTTTTGAAGTCTACATGAAAGTTCAGCATAAAGTTATTGTAATCAAACTTGATCTAGAGAAAGAACCTTTAAAAATGACCTTTTTCAATGTACTTTACTATGTACTGACATGTACATTGCACCATGTATGAAAAAATACAAGAGTTGACCTCGACCCTGACCATTTGGTGTTGAGTCTCATCATGTTTGACCATCTCTGAAATTGTGGGAAATAATGGGAATCAATTATGTATTAGTTGTTGTGAAAGACAGAATAACATCGGGCACAGTGGTCTCTAAATAAAACATGCTTGTGAAACAGGAATCATATCCCTCTCATGATCTGTCAGAAAAAAGTTGGTCAAACTTAAAGGTTAAGTGATCGGTACCTATGAAGTATACAAGGATTAAATATAAAAGCAATCTTTAATTTTATATTATATATCAGCAAATTTCCAGAATAAAACAAAATAACAACTATACAGATAACATTTTCAATATCAACATACAATTTTCTTTATTGTATGACTGGAAAATATGCCCATCGCTGATTGGCTGAAAACATGTCTGGAGCTTCTAAATACATTTGTATATCGCTATTACCACCTCCAGAGAGCTAAATTTAGAACAACTCTCCTATTTTCCCCTGTATCTTTCTAAAATTAGTATTGTAGTTATGACGTTATAATAGTAGTGGTGTATGTGTATATTTCGCGCCATCAGAGAATACCTATTCATTACTTACAACAATGGATGCTATCAAGCTGATCGTTGTATTTCAGGATCATATAATAAAACAATTAACGTATCCATTGTAAAAATGAAGATCTCGCGGACGTCTCGTCCATTTAAACAGCGTTAAAATGATCTCGGTAATCTTCGTCAGTATCTCGATAGTTTCCGTGGCTTGAGCGACGGTCGGCATGCTGACCTTTGATGATAGAAACCATTATTTATGTTGTATTAGGTATATTTAGTTAAAAATATGCCATGATTCTAACTATAAAATACACTTGATATTTATTTGTACAACGGATACCTTAAATACCTTATGTTCAGTAGATATAGCAGTATAGCAACCCTCAGCATATGTTATTCATCTCGGCCTGCGGCCTCGGTAAATAACATATCCTTCGGGTTGCTATATTGCTATATCTACCTTACACAAGGTAATTAATTGTATAGTGTCATTGTTCATTTATTTGCACAATTAAAGCTACATATATAAGGAAGCTATTTTCTGATTATAGTTTATCCATTCAAAGAGAGAGGGTGCAGATATTTTCGCTATCGGATTCTTGAACTTTGAAAAACTATCCCACTTGATAGATTTCACTGGACCATGCTTCCTTAAATGTTGAACTATCTGGTCTATATCTTTGCTTTTGTCAACTTCTGGCCTTGATCCTTTCGGTTTAAAGCTTTTGACACTTTTTTGTAATTTGTCCATGATATCCTCAACAACTTGGGTTGTCATACATATTTTCTGGGCAGACTTAAAAGATTTGTTTGATCCTTGAGTATTCAATTGCCTTTTTATATTCTTAACCTGCAACTCTACACAGCAATCATTTGGAATGTTATTTTGGACTCCTCCTTTCAAATTTACAGTCATGTTCCACTTATATTCAGCGCTTTCACTTGGAGAGAGCACTGCATCCACATATGCTATGAGTCTCCATAGCCACAATGAATACTTCGTATGATTTAACGATCTTGCATATAGCCACTCAAAGTATGCATTTCTAACTATTCTCTCCCCATCCCCCATTCTGTATGAGTCACAAGTATCTCTCAAAAGCAAAGACATGAATAGGAAACACTGTACAGGATTCGACTCCTTTCGAGCACTGTCCGGCTTTGAAAACTCGAAGTCATGCTTTTTTTCTAGATGTTTTTTTAACCAAGCTGCTTTTGTATATTGCTTACTGCACATTGCACATGAATACACATCACCTGAGAGCATTGCTTTTAATACCATCTCATCAGAATCAAGTTTTTGTATTTCCTCATGCAGAAAATCCAAAGATTGAAAGTCGTTGATATGTAACACATCTAGGATTTTGTAAGCCTCTGATTTCAACCATGCTGTTTTTTCGCTTGAATTCATCAATGAAAAAACTGGCAAATTCTCAGGAGTTGAAGTTAGAGTGTCCAAATCCATATTGTCTAAAAAGGCTCCAATGATATATGCATCTGTGACATCATTTACAAAATCATGGTGTGACCTTAAATGAAAGAAAAGACTGTAAGAAATGACAAAGAAAAGACCCATGGCTTCATCACTCACTTCAGAGTATTAGAAATCTTAAGATTTTTTTTTTCAGATGTACAATGAAATAAGTTCACTGGAGAAATCTAGAATATCTCAGCTAGAAATTCAAAGCCTTATATGGCTATACTACAGTATGTTTGCTGACATATTGGCTCATTATACACAAACATGATTATAAAATAAAGCCTGTGTTTGAATGTCCCCGGTGGCATCTTTGTTCGTATAAACACCATTTTCTGTTAAGTATGTGGTAGGTCAGGGTGACTAGGTTAATGTTTTTTGTATCAATGGAAAAATCTTGTGATAAGGAATACACCTGTGAAATATGAAAGCCCTATCACTTACCATTCAAACATTATACCCAATGTTAAAGTTTTTGAAAAGTAGGTCAAAGATCAAGGTCACGAGGTCAAAATTTTTGGTATCAATGGAAAGGTCTTGTCACAAGGAAGACACATGTGAAATATGAAAGCCCTATCACTTACCATTCAAAAGTTATGCCCAATATTAAAGTTTTTCGGACTAACAGACAGACAGGTAAAAAACTACATGTATATGCCCCCGAATCTTTGATTCTGGGGGCATAATAAAAACCTTTGTGTACATGCTTTCTTCTGCCTAAATAAATGGCTGTACGTGTTTCTCATTACCTCACCATCCAAACCTGATGGAAGTTTACATACGTACCGAAAATTGTTGATAACAGATTCTGGTCCTTGGACATCCCTTCTGTTGATGACATTGCGTAGACGATACAAACTTCCAACATCAGATGAGCTGTTTTCTTTATAGAACTGCTGATAAATTCCCTAAAAATATATACACTCCCACCTCTTCATTTTATATAAGAAATACAAATAGTTTGTACAATTGTACATTTTATGTTCAGTCATTTACCTTTTCTTGTTTTGAAAGAGTTGAAATAGAGATTCACACTGAACAATTCAAATGTTTATAGATCTAATATTTTCTGAAGTCTTACCTCCTTGCCTGATAGCTTTGATAACAGAAACACCAAAAATGGTTACCACAACTGTTGAACAAATAACAAATAAACATAAGCAAAACATAATTTGAATACTAGATTATATTAACAAGACTCTGAGGAACAGGTCATTATATGGCTTTAAATGCTATTTGGCATTGGTAATGTCCTCCCCAGAGTTATGTCAAGTGTAAATAAAGTGTTAGTAAAACCAAACTTCATGCATAGAAACTTTATAACAAGAACAACGAAACAGTTCAAATTACTTAATGGTATCTTCATTATGAAAGAATAGAATATTATTAATACAAATAATTCACTTGTAACAATAAAAGTTAGATTTAAATCTGAATCTAGTATGTATCAATTACCAAAAGAAAGTTCATCTGTCTGTGTAAGCCTTCTGGGCGATGAATTATGCCTGCAAATCGGTCAACTTCTGACTTATTTAATTGCATGTTCTGTTGAGCTGTGAATGCTCGTTCATTTGTCAAAACATCCCCACCAAATACAATTCGTTCAATAACTTTGTTTTCTTGTCTGGTGTGAGGGACTGCTAAATCATGAACTCGTTCCATTATAGATATCATGCCACTAGCACTGTTTTCACTGGCCTCTATCAGTTCACAATTTAGAAAAACAGACTTTGTGTTTTTTCTATAAACTCGTGTGGAATGTATAAAGGTATGTCACATTTCAGTGGCTTCAAAAACTCAATATATTTCACTAATACATGAATAATGCTGTGCACCATGTTATCAATTAAGGAACCAGTCTGGTGATGATTAGCCAACCAATTTTCTTTTGGGAGGGTCATAATATCTCTCTGTTCCCTAACATGCAATAAGACAGAGAACATAATAGAATATTACATATTATGATACAAGCAAAATGTGTGTGAAACATGAATGTTTCTTTTGGTATCATTATTCAGCTGACAATGTTTTCTTTTAATGTGTAAAATTTCAAGGTCAAATTATACTTGTAAAAGTATTGGTGCAGCTGAAAGGTTTAATTCGTACAAGGAATAAACATGTGATATGATATATCTATTACCTACTGGGGGAGGGGGGGGGGGTTGGACATGTAAACAGACAGGCCAAAACCTATATCTTATATATGCCATTTATTCTCCCTTTATAGAGTGCATAACAAACTGACTTTGTTTGGGTCGAAAAATTGTAAACAGTGGGTGCTTTACATTCACTTAATAGTTACATGCTTTGACTTTACATAAATTCATTTTACAGAAAGTTTACACATGCATATTTACACAATATGAAAATACAATCAGATATTAAAATTTGAAATATCCACCTTTTTAAGACATGCTAAAAAAATGTTTACTGGATGTACAGACAGAATCACAGACACAGGGGATCACAGAATATTATAGTGACATAGTGAAACATAAGAAATATAAAGCTTTAATAGACTTGTATATATGATGTATATCATATTTACCTGCATTGAATTAAAATCCTCTACTGTAATCTTTTTCTGTTTCATCATTACTAGAAACCAATGTAGGCTTTTTCTTTGTGCATCCGATGTTATTTTTGAGGGAGTTATAGTAATGTCCAGGTTATCTCCAAGCATTTCAATGGGTGGATATACATTTTCATCAACTGGTATGGTACATGTAGCTTCGTCATGTTGCCTCACTTCTGCATGTAATTCTAAATAAAGAATTTCATGATATTGAACCTTTAAGGAAATTTAAACTAAAGAAATCATTCTTTATATACAAATGAGATTGTTACAGATCTCACTTAATTATTATTAATACCCCGAGTTTATAACACCATGGAAAAAATCTCCAATATCCAGTTATAATAATACTATAGTATTACATTAGAAAAGTGTATATCCATATTAGCATTTTATCATAATCATCATGTTTATACAAGGTAAAAAATACTATAATTTCACTAATAAAATGTGTCAATACAGATAGATATAGAAATACCTACATTTATATATATTGCAGTTCAGATAAAGAAAAAATACACATCATGCTCATAACTTTACCTATTATATTTCATGAAGAAAAGATTATCATTAATAAGGTATACAGCAAAAACCAAAAATCATTAAGTCTTATTTACCTGCTTCAGTAACCACTGCTTTTTCCCGCTGTTGAACATATGCAGTAACAGTTTGTTTAATCTTCTCCTCTTGCTCCAAAACCAATTCATTTTTCTTTCTAAGAATGCTTCTGGGTGACACTGTTACACCAAGGTCATGCAAAACTTGTAATCCCTGCAACAAAGTCACTCTTCAAATATCTTCTAAATCATACGTTCATAACTTACTTACATAAAATATACTTTATCGGTCTCATATTTAAGGTGAATAGAAAAGTAGCATTCAATTAAAAAACACGATAAAAATAAGTAAGTTCTCTGTTAACATGATTAATAAAGAAATATACATGTACCTCTTTTGTAATACCACAGCTATCCACTGTAAGTCCAGTAATGTATTGCAGGATCGAATTTTTCATGTTTCTTCCATACATCAATGTTGAAAAAGCAGTTATTGTATGTGCCTTTTTTCCTGCGACAGAACTCAATACTTGGTACAAGTATGGAGCAGTTTCTTCTAGGCTCTCTGTACATTTTCTTACATCAAAATTCTTAAGGTCTTTATTATCACACACTTTAAAAATGGCATTCCGCTGTTTACATATTTCTGAGGCCTCTCCTTGTATTTTCCTCTTCACAACATCAAGCATTTGGTCTCTACATTTGACGTTTTTAGCCAAAGTTTTCATTGATGCACTATTATTATTCAAAATTTGCTTCACAACAGCTTTCCATACATCATCTTGTACTTTCCTTGACCGCTCAATTCCTTTATACTTTACTGTGACCTACATGTAGTATAATTAAAGTATGCTTAGTAAGTTTCAGGTGACATGAAATAATATTTACTATTACCATTACAGTGATGAGACAATAAGTGTGAATGGAATGGTTGATGAATTGCTTTCTACCGCTCTTAACTTTATGTTGTATAAATGCCTTATCACTGTTGGCGATTAAATTACTCACATGGAGTATTGTAATTTGGTAATGCACACCTCTCTTATAAACAGACCTGTTTCAATAATAACCTATCAACTATTGATTACATTTGCTGTCTTTTCACTTTAACTGATTTATATCATAACAGTTTAATTGCATGTCAACTACATTTTAAAATAAAGAATATATCGATTCCTTCTCTGTTCGTCTGTTTAAATAACATGTTACATGGATTCAGCAACCTTTATCCAAAAAAAAAAGATGAAATTTTAATGGCATTGTTTACTAAATTTTAGATCAACGAGCCTTGGTCTAGCTATTGTATTCAGCATTAACTATTTATATCTATACCAGTAGGTGGATTCCATCTGATCTGATCTCGTCCTAATGTAATTATGTATACAAACCTTCACTTCAAAGTCTTGGTCAGTCATTACAGTTTGCGTTGATTTGTCAACTTGTTGTTTCAGAGGCTCTCCAAAAGTTATTAGTCTTCTTCTCGACTGTGGTGTTTCACGATTCTGTGGTATCTGTTTTTTAATAGATCTTGCAGATTTTGGGGTAGGTGTAAGCACATTTCTTTTACGCTTCTCCAACGATTTTGGTGTATGTTCACAATTATTTCTACCTTTGCTAACTTCAGCTGATATTTTCTTGGCTCCTGGTAGCGATGATAACTGCGTATAGAGTTCGTTTCTTTCGCATTTTAGCTTTTCTACTTTGGTTAAAATGTCGTAGTCCAATTTCTTTAGTTTATTCAGTTTATTCACACAAGAATAACATAAAATTTGAGAATCACTTATACCAAGTGTCAAAAGAGTGACCGTTTGATCTTTTAAGGTGTCGGTTTTTCTGTACGACTTTTTATTAAGAATTTCACAAAAACACAGTGCGCACATCATCTTGTTGCTGGGCGCCGCCATTCTCAAACAGCTGTGCAGGTACTTGTATTGCTTTTCACCCTGAAGAGCTCCATCAATCGCCGAATTTCTTATCGCGTCATTTCATTGGTTGACAGAAAATTAATATTCATGAGCTAAAACGAGATTTTTCTAGCCTTTGCTCCCACGGGGAAGAGTGAGAAAAGGAGCGATGAGGCGGGGGTCCACACGATGGTATGTCAGTTAATATGATGTGAACAAGTGTGAGAATCAAATATATACAATATGTATGTCAGTTAATACAATGTGATTAAGTGTGAGAATCAAATATATACAAATGTATGTCAGTTAATACGATGTGAACATGTGTGAGAATCAAATATATACAATATGTACATGTATGTCAGTTAATACAATGTGAACAAGTGTGAGAATCAAATATATACAATATGTATGTCAGAAAATACAATGTGAACAAATGTGAGAATCAAATATATACAATATGTATGTCAGTTAATACGATGTGAACAAGTGTGAGAATCAAATATTTACAACATGTATGTCAGTTAATACAATGTGAACAAGTGTGAGAATCAAATATATACAATATGTATGTCTCTAAACACAATGTGAACAAATGTGAGAATCAAATATATACAATATGTATGTCAGGTAATACAATGTGAAAAAGTGTGTGAATAAAATATATATAACATTTATGTCAGTAAATACAATTTGAATAAGAGTGACATACATACATTGAAAATATGTACGTTACCTAATTTTTCAGTTTTATCTTGACACCAAAAATTTTCGTACCTGATTGATCGTACTGAATAGATAATTTTGAATAAGATATTCTAGAATCTATAAAAGTTATAAGACCCCTACATCTTTCTGTGGGGCTATCTAACCTAACAGTCTCGTAACCTGAAAGCTTGATGTTGTGAGTATTAGATTTCAGGAAAGATTCCTGAACACAG
>VSWD01000011.1:67200247-67275657 GCA_033119305.1 Pinctada imbricata | reverse complement strand
ACGAAGATAAGGAGAAGATTCCCAGCAACAGCGGAACATACTCTCACGAAAATACATAACACAACAAAGATGAGAAGATCCGAAGCAACAGCGGAACACACTCTCTCGAAAATACAAAACACAACGAAGATAAGGAGAAGATCCACAGCAACACGAGAACATACTCTCACGAAAATACAAAAAAAAACCCCAAAGATAAGGAGAAGATCACCAGAAACAGTGGAACATGCTCTTACAAAAATACAAAACACATCTAAGATAAGGAGAAGATCCACAGAAACAGCGGAACATACTCTCACGAAAAATGCAAAACACAACAAAGATAAGGAGAAGATCCCCAGCAACAGCGGAATACACTCTCACGAAATTACAAAACATAACAAAGATAAGGAGAAGATCCCCAGCAACAGTGGAACATGCTCTTACTAAAATACAAAACAAGTTTTATGTTTTATTCTGGTTTCGTTTCGATCTGTTCTCGTTTCGATTTGTTTCGTTTCGTTTCGATCTGTATCGTTTGTTTCGATCTGTTTCGTTTGTTTCGTTTTTGTTTCGTTTCGCAATTTACAGGGAGCCAAAAATAAGAAGCCTAAAGCCAAAACCAATAGGAATATAAAACCGTGGAAATACAAAACACAACAAAGATAAGTAGAAGATCCCAAGCAACAGCGGAAATTACTCACACAACAATACAATACACAACAAAGATAAGGAGGAGATCCCCAACAACAGCGGTACACACTTTCACGAAAATACAAAACAAAACAAAGATAAGGTGGACATCCCCACAAACAGCGGTACACACTCTCACGAAAATATAAAACACAACAAAGATAAGGAGGAGATCCCCAACAACAGCGGAACATACTCTCTCGACAATACAACACACACCAATGAGAGATAACGAGAAGATCCCCAACAACAGCGGAACATACTCTCACGACAATACAACAAACAACAAAGATAACGATAAGATCCCCAACAACAGCGGAACATACTCTCACGACAATAAAACACACAACAAAGATAACGAGAAGATTCCCAGCAACAGCGGAACATACTCTCTCGACAATACAATACACAACAAAGATAAGGAGAAGATCACAAACAACAGCGGAACATACTCTCATGACAATACAACTCACAACAAAGATAAGAAGAAGATTGCCAACAACATCGGAACATACTCTTACGACAATACAACACACAACAAAGAGAAAGAGAAGATCACAAACAACAGCGGTACACACACTCACGACAATACAACACACAACAAAGATAACGAGAAGATCCTCAGAAGCAGCGGAACATACTCTCTCGAAAATACAACACAGAACAAAGATAACGAGAAGATCCCCAGCAACAGCGGAACATACTCTCACGTCAATATAATACACAACAAAGAGAACAAGAAGATTCCCAGCAACAGCGGAACATACTCTAACGAAAATACAACACAAAACAAAGATAACGAGAAGATCCCGAGCAACAGCGGAACATACTCTCACGTCAATACAATACACAACAAAGAGAACGAGAAGATTCCCAGCAACAACGGAACATACTCTCACGAAAATACATAACACAACAAAGATAAGGAGAAGATCCCAAGCAACAGCGGAACACACTCTCTCGAAAATACAAAACACAACAAATATAAGGAGAAGATCCACAGCAACAGCGGAACATACTCTCACGAAAAATACAAAACACAACAAAGATAAGGAGAAGATCCCCAGCAACAGCGGAATACACTCTCACGAAATTACAAAACATAACAAAGATAAGGAGAAGATCCCCAGCAACAGTGGAACATGCTCTTACTAAAATACAAAACAAGTTTTATGTTTTATTTGGTTTCGTTTCGATCTGTTTCGTTTCGATTTGTTTCGTTTCGTTTCGATCTGTATCGTTTTGTTTCGATCTGTTTCGTTTTGTTTCGTTTTTGTTTCGTTTCGCACTTTACAGGGAGCCAAAAATAAGAAGCCTAAAGCCAAAACCAATAGGAATATAAAACCGTGAAAATACAAAACACAACAAAGATAAGTAGAAGATCCCAAGCAACAGCGGAAATTACTCACACAACAATACAATACACAACAAAGATAAGGAGGAGATCCCCAACAACAGCGGTACACACTCTCACGAAAATACAAAACAAAACAAAGATAAGGTGGACATCCCCACAAACAGCGGTACACACTCTCACGAAAATATAAAACACAACAAAGATAAGGAGGAGATCCCCAACAACAGCGGAACATACTCTCTCGACAATACAACACACACCAATGAGAGATAACGAGAAGATCCCCAACAACAGCGGAACATACTCTCACGACAATACAACAAACAACAAAGATAACGATAAGATCCCCAACAACAGCGGAACATACTCTCACGACAATAAAACACACAACAAAGATAACGAGAAGATTCCCAGCAACAGCGGAACATACTCTCTCGACAATACAATACACAACAAAGATAAGGAGAAGATCACAAACAACAGCGGAACATACTCTCATGACAATACAACTCACAACAAAGATAAGAAGAAGATTGCCAACAACATCGGAACATACTCTTACGACAATACAACACACAACAAAGAGAAAGAGAAGATCACAAACAACAGCGGTACACACACTCACGACAATACAACACACAACAAAGATAACGAGAAGATCCTCAGAAGCAGCGGAACATACTCTCTCGAAAATACAACACAGAACAAAGATAACGAGAAGATCCCCAGCAACAGCGGAACATACTCTCACGTCAATATAATACACAACAAAGAGAACAAGAAGATTCCCAGCAACAGCGGAACATACTCTAACGAAAATACAACACAAAACAAAGATAACGAGAAGATCCCGAGCAACAGCGGAACATACTCTCACGTCAATACAATACACAACAAAGAGAACGAGAAGATTCCCAGCAACAACGGAACATACTCTCACGAAAATACATAACACAACAAAGATAAGGAGAAGATCCCAAGCAACAGCGGAACACACTCTCTCGAAAATACAAAACACAACAAATATAAGGAGAAGATCCACAGCAACAGCGGAACATACTCTCACGAAAAATACAAAACACAACAAAGATAAGGAGAAGATCCCCAGCAACAGCGGAACACACTCTCACTAAAATACAAAAAAAAACAAAGATAAGGAGAAGATCACCAGAAACAGTGGAACATGCTCTTACAAAAATACAAAACACATTTAAGATAAGGAGAAGATCCACAGAAACAGCGGAACATACTCTCACGAAAAATGCAAAACACAACAAAGATAAGGAGAAGATCCCCAGCAACAGCGGAATACACTCTCAGGAAATTACAAAACATAACAAAGATAAGGAGAAGATCCCCAGCAACAGTCGAACATGCTCTTACTAAAATACAAAACAAGTTTTATGTTTTATTTGGTTTCGTTTCGATCTGTTTCGTTTCGTTTTGTTTCGTTTCGTTTCGATCTGTATCGTTTTGTTTCGATCTGTTTCGTTTCGTTTTTGTTTCGTTTCGCACTTTACAGGGAGCCAAAAATAAGAAGCCAATAGCCAAAACCAATAGGAATATAAAACCGTGAAAATACAAAACACAACAAAGATAAGTAGAAGATCCCCAGCAACAGCGGAACATACTCACACGACAATACAATACACAACAAAGATAAGGAGGAGATCCCCAACAACAGCGGTACACACTCTCACGAAAATACAAAACAAAACAAAGATAAGGTGGACATCCCCACAAACAGCGGTACACACTCTCACGAAAATATAAAACACAACAAAGATAAGGAGGAGATCACAAACAACAGCGGTACATACTCTCACGACAATACAACACACAACAATGAAGATAACGAGAAGATTCTCAACAACAGCGGAACATACTCTCACGACAATACAACACACAACAAAGATAAGGAGAAGATCACAAACAACAGCGGAACATACTCTCACTACAATACAACACACAACAAAGATAAGCAGAAGATTGCCAACAACAGCGGAACATACTCTTACAACAAAACAACACACAACAAAGATAAGGAGAAGATCACAAACAACATCGGTACACACTCTCACGACAATACAACACACAACAAAGATAAGTAGAAGATCCCCAGCAACAGCGGTACACACTCTTACGAAAATACAATGCACGACAAAGATAAGGAACAGATCACAAACAACAGCGGTACATACTCTCACGACAATGCAACACACAACAATGAAAGATAACGAGAAGATCCTCAACAACAGCGGAACATACTCTCAAGACAATACAACAAACAACAAAGATAACTAGAAGATCCCCAACAACAGCGGAACATACTCTCACGACAATACAACACACAACAAAGATAACGCGAAGATCCCCAACAACAGCGGAACATACTCTCACGACAATACAACACACAACAAAGATAACGAGAAGATCCCCAGCAACAGCGGAACATACTCTCACGAAAATACGAAACACAACAAAGAGAACAGGAAGATTCCCAGCAACAGCGGAACATACTCTAACGAAAATACAATACACAACAAAGATAAGGAGAAGATCCCCAGAAACAGCGGAACACACTCTCACGAAAATACAAAACACAACAAAGATAAGGAGAAGATCTACAGCAACAGCCGAACATACTCTCACGTAAATACCAAAAATAACAAAGATAAGGAGAAGATCACCAGCAACAGTGGAACATGCTCTTACAAAAATACAAAACACATCTAAGATAAGGAGGAGATCCACAGAAACAGCGGAACATACTCTCACGAAAAACACAAAACACAACAAAGATAAGTAGAAGATCTCCAGCAACAGCGGTACACACTCTTACGACAATACAATACACGACAAAGATAAGGAGGAGATCACAAACAACAGCGGTACATACTCTCACGACAATACAACACACAACAATGAAGATAACGAGAAGATCCTCAACAACAGCGGAACATACTCTCACGACAATACAACACACAACAAAGATAAGGAGAAGATCACAAACAACAGCGGAACATACTCTCACTACAATACAACACACAACAAAGATAAGGAGAAGATTGCCAACAAAAGCGGAACATACTCTTACGACAAAACAACACACAACAAAGATAAGGAGAAGATCACAAACAACAGCGGTACACACTCTCAAGACAATACAACACACAACAAAGATAAGAAGAAGATCACAAAAAACAGCGGTACACACTCTCACGACAATACAACACACAACAAAGATAAGTAGAAGATCCCCAGCAACAGCGGTACACACTCTAACGAAAATACAATACACGACAAAGATAAGGAACAGATCACAAACAACAGCGATACATACTCTCACGACAATGCAACACACAACAATGAAAGATAACGAGAAGATCCTCAACAACAGCGGAACATACTCTCACAACAATACAACACACAACAAAGATAACGAGAAGATCCCCAACAACAGCCGAACATACTCTCACGACAATACAACACACAACAAAGATAACGAGAAGAACCCCAACAACAGCGGAACATACTCTCATGACAATACAACACACAACAAAGATAACGAGAAGATCCCCAGCAACAGCGGAACATACTCTCACGAAAATACAAAACACAACAAAGAGAACAGGAAGATTCCCAGCAACAGCGGAACATACTCTAACGAAAATACAATACACAACAAAGATAAGGAGAAGATCCCCAGCAACAGCGGAACACACTCTCATGAAAATACAAAACACAACAAAGATAAGGAGAAGATCCACAGCAACAGCCGAACATACTCTCACGTAAATACAAAAAATAACAAAGATAAGGAGAAGATCACCAGCAACAGTGGAGCATGCTCTTAAAAAAAATACAAAACACATCTAAGATAAGGAGGAGATCCACAGAAACAGCGGAACATACTCTCACGAAAAACACAAAACACAACAAAGATAAGTAGAAGATCTCCAGCAACAGCGGTACACACTCTTACGACAATACAATACACGACAAAGATAAGGAGGAGATCACAAACAACAGCGGTACATACTCTCACGACAATACAACACACAACAATGAAGATAACGAGAAGATCCTCAACAACAGCGGAACATACTCTCACGACAATACAACACATAACAAAGATAAGGAGAAGATCACAAACAACAGCGGAACATACTCTCACTACAATACAACACACAACAAAGATAAGGAGAAGATTGCCAGCAACAGCGGAATATACTCTTACGACAAAACAACACACAACAAAGATAAGGAGAAGATCACAAACAACAGCGGTACACACTCTCACGACAATACAACACACAACAAAGATAAGAAGAAGATCACAAACAACAGCGGTATACACTCTCACGACAATACAACACACAACAAAGATAAGTAGAAGATCCCCAGCAACAGCGGTACACACTCTTACGAAAATACAATACACGACAAAGATAAGGAAGAGATCACAAACAACAGCGGTACATACTCTCACGACAATGCAACACACAACAATGAAAGATAACGAGAAGATCTTCAACAACAGCGGAACATACTCTCACGACAATACAACAAACAACAAAGATGACTAGAAGATCCCCAACAACAGCGGAACATACTCTCACGACAATACAACACACAACAAAGATAACGAGAAGATCCCCAACAACAGCGGAACATACTCTCACGACAATACAACACACAACAAAGATAACGAGAAGATCCCCAGCAACAGCGGAACATACTCTCACGAAAATACAAAACACAACAAAGAGAACAGGAAGATTCCCAGCAACAGCGGAACATACTCTAACGAAAATACAATACACAACAAAGATAAGGAGAAGATCCCCAGCAACAGCGGAACACACTCTCACGAAAATACAAAACACAACAAAGATAAGGAGAAGATCCACAGCAACAGCCGAACATACTCTCACGTAAATACAAAAAATAACAAAGATAAGGAGAAGATCACCAGAAACAGTGGAACATGCTCTTACAAAAATACAAAACACATTTAAGATAAGGAGGAGATCCACAGAAACAGCGGAACATACTCTCACGAAAAACACAAAACACAACAAAGATAAGGAGAAAATCCCCAGCAACAGTGGAATACACTCTCACGAAAAGGCAAAACATAACAAAGATAAGGAGAAGATCCCCAGCAACAGTGGAACATGCTCTTACTAAAATAAAAACACATCTAAGATAAGGAGGAGATCCCCAACACCAGCGGAATACACTCTCAAGAAAATACAAAATACAACAAATATGAGGAGGAGATCCCCAACAATAAATACAGCGGAACACAATCTCGTGAAAATACAATACACAACAAAGATAAGGAGGAGATCCCCAACAATAAATACAGCGGAAGACAATCTCACGAAATTGCAATACACAAAAAGATGAGATCTCCAACAATAAATACCGTGGAACACAATCTCAGGAAAATTCAAAACACAAGAAAGATAAGGAGGAGATCCCAAACAACAGCAGAACGCACCCTCACGACAGTACAAATCACAAAAAAAGATAAGGAGGAGATCCCAAGAAATAGCGGAACACACAAAAATACAAAACACAAGAAATATAAGTAGATCCTACAAAACAGCGGAACACACTCTCACGAAAATTCAAAATATAACAAAGATAAGGAGGATATCCAAAGCAATAGCGGATTATACTCTCACAAAAATACAAAACACAACGAAGATGAGGAGGTAATCCCTAGAAGTGACAACAGCGGAACACAATCTCACAACATACTCTCAGAAAAATACAAAACAACGAAGATGAGGAGGAAATCCCTAGTAGTGACAACAGCGGAACACAATCTCACAAAAATACAAAATACAGCAAAGATAAGGAGGAGATCCAAAGTAAGAGCGGAACACAACCTCATGAAAATAAAAAACACAAAAAAGATGAGATCCAAAGCAACAGCGGAAGACACACTCACGAAAATACAAAATACAACGAAGATAAGGAGGAGATCCAAAGTAACAGCGGAGCATACTCTCACAAAAATACAAAACACAATATACTGGAATCACAGATTACAATTGCACTAGACTATTACAGAGTAACTAATAACAATACAAATTTCTTCTTCGAATTCAATAAATATAAAATTCGTTTTCCTCAAGGCTTTTCATATATGATCCATAAGGTGACCTTTTACCATTGCTTTGAATATAGACTTGTTTTTGGTTTGATACTGAGAGAAAGTGAATTCCAGTCTTTCACTCCTATATATATATAGTAAAATGATGATGACTCTGCCACTTTTATCATGGGGACTATAAAATTTGACTTACTATCTATCTATAACGAGTTCACGAGATCCTCTTCTGTATTTTGAATAAGTAACCAACTTCAAATGAAGTCGAATGTTAAAAAAGTAACCAACTTCAGATTCAGGCGAATGTTGAATAAGTAACTAATTCATTTACTTTTTCAATGTTGAAAGTTGCAATGTTGAAAAAGTAACCAACTTCTTTTACCGAGATTGATGTATTATCTTTGAAATGCAAAGCTGATACTAAATAAATTTAGTGCATCACATGATATAACCTCGGAATTTCATTGGTTAAGCACGCGGGGACTATGAGAGAATAGTGCCCGGCACCCGGGCACTATTGCTTTTTGCTTTACAGAGTTACGTCCCTCTGCAAGTATTATGACGTAATGAACAATGCATGAATGTAAATAGCGAGGGTGATCAATGAAAATTTAGATATCTCAAGTAAATAGCAATTAATTCATTTATTAATTAATACTACAGTCATGTGATGCACTAAACCCATTAATTTCCGTTTGTGTGGGTACTATTCTCTCATAGTGTTGCTTTTAGAAGGTAAATAGTGCCCTCGCTGACGCTCGGGCACTATTCCTTCCAAAAGCAACACTATGAGAGAATAGTACCCACACAAACGGGCATTAATAGGTAATTGTAGGCTCATTGAATATCTGAGAACAAATTTCGTGACAAATTCGCCATTTTCTGCATTGAAAGGGGACAAAATGTGGAGATTTTGAATTGCGACCCACGCAAAACGATTGGTTCGATTTCTTTCAAACTTTAGCGAAAGATACATGGCATCATAGTTAATTAATATTACAATTATGAAGAAAATTGAATGTAGGGGTTATGGTGAGACTACCACCTTAAATCAAAGCAGCAATTCTTTTACATGTAACTAGGAAATATCAGATTCTACATTTAAATATTTATGCTACCATAATAGACCATTTTCGAGTTACAACTAATGACCGTTATAAACCGTCAGTTTAGTCACTGCTATGACGCACCTGCTTAGTTACGTCAAGTAGGGTTACTTCCGGTCTACTTAGCAACGTCACATATTTTGACATCAACGGTGTAAAATTCGATCTAATCAACTCAAAAATGAAAAAAAAAAACTACTTTTCTTTGAATATGGAAATTATTATAATCGCTGCTTTTGTTGGTATTGACCATTAATTTGTTTATATCATCAATGACAATGTAAATTATAAGAGATCGGATTTTACTTTTTTTTCACATAATCATATATATAGTATAGAGATAATTATTCTAATGAATATTGAAAAAGTCAAAAACAGGAAATTCTTTGAACGGGAAATTTAAAAGTCTTACATAAAAAAAATTAGAAAATGAACCCAACTGAATTTCTTTTTTAAAACATAACAATAATTGTGATTTAACCCCCCCCCCCCCCCGTTTTAACCGCATTGCCTTTTTGTGCAAATGTATCCCTAAGAAATTGTCAGTAAAAAAAGGTTCTGAAATTTTTACACTAAGTATTTCTGAAGTAATATAACTAAAGCCGCTTTTTCTTCTTAATGCATCAATTCAGTATGAAAATCGATATTAACAGGGGTTTTTTTTTTTTTTGGGGGGGGGGGGGTTTAAACTATTTTGATAAATTGCAGCGTGTGCTATCGGTTACTTGAGAAAATAAGATAGATACGAAAAATATGTCCCTGTACACCTGACGAATGCATAAAAAATGTGCTCAAAATTGAAAAAAAATATCTGAAATACGGTACCTTGGAATAATGAAAAATAGAAATCGTATATAGACAAAAATAATGCGTGGATCTAAAACATTTTTCCAAGGATGGGGTTCATCTCGGCTCTGAAGTTGAGAAATTGGGAGCGTAGAAATAGAATAATGACATCTTGAGGGGTAGGGGAATTCAGAGCCTCAACGCCCGCGCGGGTGTAAACTTCACGCAAAATAAAATGTAGATCCCACATATGGCAAAATAGCGCTCAATTTCCTAATTTGCATAGCGGCCATATTGGATTCCGTAGGCTTCATATTCTTACTATAGACCCTTTCACTAATTTATGCAGACATGCGCAGAAACGTCACTGAGTGGATAACGCGTCATATGGTTCGCGTCATAGCACATGTTCATAACATAAACACAACGTCTAAGGCATGTTATTTGAGTCACTGGTGCATTTTTATTGTTTTGAAATATTTATTAATGGTTTTATAATTCTTGAGAGAAAATATCCGACTCCAAAGCTTTTTCAACAATCAGAAAACATGCCTAGATACATCATTTGTTTACATTATCAATCGGCGCTCCTAAACAAAGACTAGATTATTCTCAGACGAACAAATGGTAATACTGCCTAATATTCATGATAAAGTGTTTTTATACTGAAAAGTCAACTTCAAAATATATATATATATATATAAATATATAATTGGGTGTTAATGTACTGTTTCGTTTGTGCTTTCTGTTTATATGTATTTCAGTACTGCATTACCCTAGGGCGATCCACCCATTAGTACATAGGTAAATCCCGAAAGCCGTCGACTACCGAGTGATCACGAGTCCGATACGATAGACCCTTGCCATCAAAACTTCATGTTTGTGAAGTCGAGATGGTGTAGTGGATAGCGTGCCGGACTCGTGATTGCCAGGCGGAAGGTGCCGTAGGTGGTGGGTTCGAATCCCGGGCAGGGAAGAATAGGTAATTAGGGTACCTTGTTATATACATGATTTTCTTGTGCTTTGTATATAAATATATATATATATATATATAAATATAACAAGATACGAGATATGGAGTCGTTTACTAATCACTTAGATTTATTTTGGCTCCCTATAGACGGAGGAGACATCCCGCTCCATTTCAATGCTGTTTCCGTACATAATTATTTTTCCTCAGTCTGTTTGTCGATCGATTAATTAATAAAATTTATTTATTTTCATGTTTTCTATTCATGTATTGTTTCATCCCATAGGCTACACGTGTATTTTATTTCTCTGGGTTTACATAACCTCCCATGTACACGTATATATACGTCAGTAGATCTTAGGGGAGGGACCAAGTCATCTCCTAGAATTAAACCACATAATTCACATGCAAACACCTACACCAACTCAAATTGTGAGTAAAACATGCATAAATCACTGCGGTAAATTCAGTAAAAAAATCGATTAGAAATATGTTTACTTATCCCTCCCATTAAAGGAAGTTTGGGGGCTCTTCCGAGAAAATGAAAAAAAAAAAAATTAATAAATAAATAAAGCAAATTGCTGACCTCTTGACCGTATTTGATCTGAATTTAGATGGGTTTAAGCATATGATGCGATGTCAGCAGACGATGAGCTGTATATGAGATGAAGAAAACTTGAGGTGTGAACATAAAATTCCCTAAATACTTATATGTACGTCCACATTTGGATATCGGAAGTTCTTTCCATTCGACTGCTCGCACTTTGTTCAGTAGCGATCGTTTCATTGAGCTCAAATGAAACCTGAGAAAATTTTGAAAAATGTTTTCAAATCGGTGGTTTCTGGAGTGTATTTGAGCTGGTTCATAACAGTAGTTTGCTTAAAATACAATTTCATAAGTCCCTTCCCCCATCTTTTTGGCCGCTTCCGGGAGAGAGACTCTTTTTTGCAATGTGAAAACGATGTGGACGTTTTTGCGTACAAACGTACGCCTGGCTACGCCCCTGAATGCAAGGTGTTCATAGGCTTTTTACAGACGTTCTGAACACCGGGGTGATCGTCTTTTCTCTCTTTTTTTTTTTTTTTTTTTTGCAAAATTGTAAAATCAAGAAATGGTTATCTATTTATTCTTATCTATTTATTTTGCTTATTTGAGGGGACGGCATGCGCTTGCAATGCTATTCAAGCTCATAATTATAATGCTATGTATACATTACAACGGTCATATACATGTACATGTGTATGAAAAAACTTGTATAATCGGACACAAGCGCGGATCTAGAGGGGGGGGGGGGGGGTCGGGGGGGGGGGGGGGGGTCCGGACCCCCCCTGGAATTTTCAAAACATACTTTTTTTATTATTTTAATATTTCAAAAGATTAAGTCCCAATTCCCCTTTTGTTGTCATAATTTTTGAAAATATATCATGAATTTATATTAGAAATCTTTCATTTTGATAATATTTTGCCGTTAGCATTTAAATTTTTTTCTCTGGCTCGCTACCGCTCGCCAGAGTTTGTTACAAATATACATGTACATACATGTACGTTGTTTTTTAAAATGATGCTGCGCTTTCCTATAAACAAGAGCACTAAGAAGACGAAAAGAAACTGAAAAGTCACGAATAGTGGATTTTATTTCAATTCTCGGAAAAAAATTCGCTGGCTCGCTATCGCTCGCCATATGTTGTAATCACATAATAGAACTGATAATCAAGTACTATGATGTGAAAATTCAAGATTTAAAGCTTTCTGCTCGCCGTTACTTTCCAGTCACCTGTGTTAATAATAATAAGATACAGAACTAACATCATCAATCAATAACTATTTTCTTGCGTTTGCGTTCTTTTTCTTTTTTTTCTTTTTCTTTTTTTTTTTTTTTTTTTTTTTTGCTCTTCAAAAAATTCGGACCGGAGGACCCCCCCTGAAAAAAATTCCTGGATCCGCCCATGGGACATAGTCGCATATAGGGTATTAATAATGACATTCATGCCCCATTGCTTCCCAATTCCACACGTTAGATTTCAGAGATAAGTGAACCCTTCTCAATATTCATATTAATGAATCCATGAATATATACCAAAATATTGAATAAATAATCAAAATAAATCGTTGACATTATTTGAAAAAATTAATATGTTCACTTTTCATTATCCCTCGGATTATTTTTGTCCATTTGTTTGTCTGTCTGTTTGTCCGTTGCAAAAACTATAACATTGGGCATAAATTTTTAATGTTAATTAAGTGATACGGATTTCATATTTCACATGTGTATTCCTTATACCAAGATCTTTCCATTGATTCTAAAATTATTTACCTCGTGACCTTGACCGTGACCTTTGACCTACTTTTGAGAATCTTTAACATGACCATAATTAACTTTTTAATGGTAGGTGATATATAGAGCTTTCATATTCCACATGCGTATTCCTTGTGAGAAGAGCTTTCCATTGATACTAAAATTATTTACCTTGTGACCTTGACTTTGGCCTTTGACCTACTTTTGATAACACTTTAACACTGGTAAAAACTTAAGAATGGTAAGAGATAGAGCTGTCACATTCCACATATGTATTCCTTGAGACCCCGCATCTTTTAATCTGCCACTATTTGAGGCAAAAATAATTCTTCTTTCTTTCAGTATTTGTCAACTCAATTTTCCAACATTAAGCTCGATCTCTTTCGCATTAAAAAATCTTTTGTCCCGTCAATTTGCATGAGAAGAGTAAACATACATTTTAATGGAATATTGCAAAGCCCAAACGACTGGGTAAAAAAAAAGGGGGGGGGGGGGGGTTCACATACACTTTAAGGTTGGGATGACTTGCGAGGCTGAAAGAAACGAAAGGGCCGAGTGGGTGGGTATGGAAGGCAGAAGGTTCGGGGTCTCCAACGAGAGAACATTTGGATAAAAATACTGCGTGTTTGAACTTTAAATAGAAGGACCTATAGTGCCAGTAAACAATTAATGTTGTATATAAATTAAGAATAGTAAAACCTAAAATGTATATCAATTTTGACATTTTCTTATTTTCTTTCAACAACTTCAAGTTTCCCTTGAGAAATAATTAAGTTATGACGAGGGCGAGTAGGTCTAGTCATTTATTGGGGGGGGGGGGGGGGTCGATGATTTTGAAGATAAAATACACGTGTATACGTAAATAGAGCAAAATTCCAGGCTAGAAAAGGTCCATTCTAACCCTCATGCTAGATCCCCGCTTTTAATTGTTAATGAAAAAAAATGATTAGATGAACAACACGAGGTTACGCCGGGTACCTCGATCATTCTCTGTATCGGCACAGAGATTGTTATCGGTAATGTCGAAAAACATACATTCTTGAGGAAATCTTTGGTGTGTATTGATTATATTGATTATACTAAGATTGTCAGTTAAGCAATATTGTAATAAGTAGCGACCCGATTCCTTTTTTGTTTTGCCTAAATCTGGCAATTTTCTGGATCGTTCTTTGGCTATTCTGACTAGTTAATTTCACTGATTTCGTTGTAAAAAAAGTTTCACAATCATCTTCTCTGGACATTCCCCCTCCCTCCCCCCCCCCTTACGGCGTCTGAATCCGCTAATGTTACATAAAGCAACATGTTTTAAAAGTATCGAAAAAAAAAAAATACTCAACTCCGTATACTGTATATTAATTGTTTTCCTTTTTCTTCTTTCCTTATATGATTTTTTGGCCGGGAGGGGAGGGGAGTAGGTAAATCGAAACTAAAAAAAAAAAAAAAAAAAAAAAAAAAAAAAAAAAAAAAGAGCAATATAGCAAAATTGGTGATTGCGTTGTGGCTCTCGTAAAAAACAAAACGATCATTGATATTGACCTCAAATGTATTGGTAGAAACGTTAGAGCTGCTCTTATATGTGCAAAATTGCACTTAATCATTGCAATTTTGCATATATATATTTGAACAGCTCTTTATTGATTAATTATAATATAAGCCTATTTATCTTTAATTGTACGCATAGACAACATAAGAATCACGATAGAAAAAAATCTATAAAATCATTGAAACGGCTCAGTCTTGATCATATGGCGTCTGAGTTCAAGACTAAAAACAAAAAAAAAAGAAAGAAAGAAAGAAAGAAAAACAAACAAAAAAATTAAAGGGAAAAAATGAGAAAAAAATATTGGAAACAAATTGGGCACCGCAAACTTTGAAATACCAATCATTTCAGTATATATTTTTGATGTCACATGATTCGCTTTTGGATTCTTTGTTTCACCCGCGGTCTTTGTTTAGGACGACTCGATGCTATAAATAGCGGCCCGGGAACATTTGAAAACTTGACAAGGGAGTCTGAGCTCAAATTAAAATAAAGGCATAATAGAAAATATACAGGGGAAAGGATTTTGGCTTCATTTACAGGACGTATTTTATTGTACATTGCGCTCGCCTACACTCAGTATCCACTCAGTGCGTTCAATGCGCATGCTCCGCAAGATGGCGCTTCGTTAGCGTGAAAGGGTCTATAGGAGTCTATGGGGAGCAAATAATAAATTGAGAATACTCACGATTTAATGACACCAATCAAATTTATCCACATATAGGAGGAAACTCTACAACAATCTAAATTTATAATTCGACATCTTTGATAGATTAACGAATTTATACTTCTGTCATTTTTGAGGTGAAATTTCGAGGCGATACTGCCCATACCCCCAATGTTAAGAAAGTCCAAAACTTGTCACTAGCCGCACTTTAACTTTGTTTATCAGTAGGAAATCTTAGGAGCTGTGTATTTGTCCACATGGTTTCGGATAGATCGCGATATCAAATTCCGGATTTTGTCAACTTGAGAATCATAAAATGAAATTAAGTTCTGTCACTTTTGGGTTGAAAAATCGATATTTTGAGAAATAGGTCTGTCATATTGATGAATTCACTTTATCGGCTTTGGCAGGATAAAGATAATCTTGTGTTCATACGTAGAGTGGGTAAATATTTTGGTAATAAATAAGCTTAAATATATTAGAAACAGTTGTATTTTGCCACGGGCGCATTCTGCTCTTTGCATTTATTTGATCTGATGCATTTAAAATGTATTGCTTTTCCTGGTATGTCGGGTCATTCTTGTTTGAGATTTGGCGCGTTTCAAACATAGGTATATGACGTAATATAATCGTCATATGAATACATTTGCATAATTATATGAATAAATTGAGCGCTATTTTGCCATATGATGAGACTCAAAGTTCAAGTAAACGTTTTATTTGCCGTATTCACATATGTAAATTTAGTCATGGTCCTTGAACTGCATTTCAATAAATACATCTGGCCTGTAAACATTAAAATGAAGATTGTTCTCGTGAATCTCTAGGGGACAGAGTTCATCCTAGTCACGCCCATGGCCTGATCAATATTTTACAAACGAGGCAGGGAAAGTCGATAGGAGGAAACGGGAGGGGGGGGGGGGGGGTCAGCCAAGTAAGGAAAATATATCAGGAGTCCGAGATGATAATTTTTTTAGACATTTTTTTTCATTCTTCATTCTATTAGATTCTGCGTGATTTTTTTCCGATTACAGAGTCACAGATATAATGTGTATATCATGATATTTGATCATCGATATCAGCAGGGTGCACCTTTACCCGGCATCACGTCGTTGGTCGGTTGCCGGGGTACTGGGTAGATGTACAGGTCAAAATCAAACATTTAAACACCTGTTGTGTCAAATGCCTATCCCCATCTAACTGTCACAAACAATAAATTCAGTCACATACACCTGGACACGTGTCCAGAGTCTTGTCTCCTCGTAAAACACCCCCCTTTCCTACCCATTCAGAGCATCCCCTTAGACTTATACCTATTGCTTGAATTTTTCCAACCCCAAATCATGTAAATGGTGCATATTAATGACGCTACAATGCCATTTGGTTGCGTAAATAGTTTATTTCTTAATCGTGATCTCGTTATTTTTAGACTCAAATGTAAACCGGAAGTAGGGCATCTTGACAAAACGTCGAAGCGGAGTATAATATCCGAACGTCATCGGTAACTCGAAAATGGTCTATTGAACATTTAGTAATGTGTCCAAGAAAATAGCTGATTTTGTACTCTATCACACATCATAATGGTCTGTCTCTTCACCAAAGTGATTTGTTTATGCAGAAGTATAATTGGTAGAAAATGTAGAAAAACAGATAAAGCGACACTGTACCTTGAAGATCATATGGCTGTTTAAGAACCAATCAACAATGAGCAAAAGTGAGTGAGAGATAAGAAAGAGTGCAAAAAAAAAAAAAAAAAAAAGAAAAAAAAAAGAAATGAAAAAGGAAGTGGATATAAGAAGGTAAAGTTTACAAGAAAAAAAAAAAAGAAAACAGAGAAGAAGAAACATTTAAGCAAATTGAGCATATAGGTTTGAAGTATAAAACGGTTGGTAGAATGCAGAAATAAAATGATTTCACATAGAATTTCAATCGAAACGTTTACTGTTGATAATAAATTTATGAACTGAAGAAAAGATATAGTGGAAATTTACAGTTAATGGTGTTTTCTTTTATATCAAAATCTTCAATTTAACTTGTCCTTATAAACATTTTAAATGAATCGAGTATTATGTTTGTTCGTTAAGATTTGACGTCTTTTAAGCCCGGGCCATACTTATTGGCGTATTTAGATGGGCGTCTTGGGCGCCACCACCACCACCAAAAAAAAAAAAAAATAAAATAAAAAAAAAAAAAAAAAAAAAAAAAAAAAAAAAAAAAAAATCGGTAAGTAAGGTACATTCGCATTTGAGTTTTGAGGTAGAACTTTCGGAAAATGATTTTCTCTGACTCCCGGCCGCTCGCAACGCAACTGTTTGTTGTTTGCATATCAAAATAATTGCTCTAAAAGAAACTCCTGCTTTTTCTGATAATTATACTAAGTAAGTCAACATGCCTTTACAGCAGTACATCTGCTCATCAGATAATTCTCGATCATATAAAAATATAACTGTTCATAACAATCCAATAACCATGATAAAGATTTCAAATGGCTGTTTCAATACTGCCTTCATCAAGCTAAACGGTCAATCGCCGTAAGATAATTTACCGTCCCCTTCAGGAACGCCCTAAACCCCTTGGACAGGGACCTAAGTCGCTCTCCCAGACTCTTTCATTACATAACCAATCTCAAATCTAAGCGGTTATATCTCTGTCTTTTCGTTCGTTTGAATGACTTTGTAATATATGCACGGATATGATTTTTAATTCCCTTAAATTCTAGAATCAGTTACAGCATGAAAATGAGACAGTCTCTAAGAATAACCCAGGAGCTAAAGAAACGACGTACAATACTTTTTCAATCGCAGATTTTCGAGGATTCATGAAATCGTTTCATGGCAAAAACCATTATGAATAACTTAAGAATACAGCAATTTGTTATCTGACAACGTTATATCACGACGTGATCATAACGTCACATGACGTCAAAGTCAGTGAAACAGAAAGCTTACCTACCTGTTTTCAAATTTCTATAAAATCGCAACGGAATATCCGATTCTCAAAATTAAAACTGATTTACATTCTGTAAATCTTGTATTTTCATTCTTCAAAGTTTGCTTCATTTCTCAGATAGGGCCGATATTGGCCCATAACGTACCTTCTCCTTTGTACGCATCTCAGGTCATGTATAATGAGTCATGGATGCTATTTGTTTTCATGAAAATAGAGATAATTAGGGATGAAATGTGCATGAATTTAATCTTATTATACACTTTGATTATTAATAAAGATATATCATGAACTTTTACTTGTATTTAAGTAGAAGTGACAGAATTGAAGTTTTTACAGAACATTGTTAGGTGATCATACTTTGCCATAATTGACATATTAGAATGATATCAGAATTTTACTTGTGTTAAAGCATTTGTTTATATCGAATTCGAAACCTTTTGTGACCAAGTAGTGCTCGCTTGTAGTCATGGAAATGCACATGTAAACAGACCCCAACCTACTTCCTTTGTCATTAAGGATTCCGACTTCCGTCGGAATCCTTTCTGTTATTGTATTGTCTTTTCTTTATTCTTATTATTCTTATCATTATTATTCTTACCCCCAAGCCAATCCAGAGACGTTACAACAAAGTACCGCATCATATGATAAAATGGGAAGTATCATGTGAAAGAGCAAAAGAAGATCTTCATTTAAATTCTTTTTCTTGTCGAAAAGTTCACATATGCCCCCGCTTGAGGTCATCAAAGTTAAAATTTTTAAAACCTTATAACTCCTAAAGTAACCGTGCGATTTGAATGAAATTTGTTTTATATTGTTCTTTGGGAAATTTGCAAACTTTTATACGCTTACATGCTCGAAAAAATATTTACGGTTTTCGTGCTATTTTGAGTTGAAAATAGAACTTTAAATTGGCACAGTGCCAATTTCTACAGTTTTTGAGATTTTGAGTTGAAACTTGGATGGTAGGTTACTTATAGGTAGTCATTGATGATGACCTAGTTTCAAGGTCAAATTATGATTCTCAAGGTCACAACAAACTTTTGCCTATAGAACAAAGACTATTTTGACCTTGACAGTTCAAACTTCATAAATACAATCATTGATCCAAGCCCTTTCACCTTGACCTTGACCCAAGGTCAAATTCTCATTCTCAAGGTCACAACAAATTTTTTCCTATAGAACAAAGACCGTTTGACCTTGAGAGTTCAAACTTGACGCAAATATTCCTTGCATCAAGTCCTTTCACCTTGACCTTGACCCAAGGTCATTTGTTCGATTTCAAGGTCACAATAGACTTTTGTTGATAAAATATTGAGCTTTGAATAGATGAAAAGAAATCTTGATGAGAATAAACTAAAATGCTTATCTTTCATCTATGACCTTGGTTCAAGGTCAAATAAACTTTTTCAAGGTCATAACAAACATTTACTCTTGTAGGATTGATAGGATTTTGTTCTTAAACATTTATTCTTCACACAAGTAGTACTTGTACTTGTGTAGTACTTTGAACTTTACATAGTTAGATAGATAACTCTTTTATTCTAGTTCTCTGTTTCCTTTTTTATCTTAGTAGCATTACTTGTCTGTACTTTCATGCTGTTGTCATTCTCTATTTATAGAAATTTTCTCACTGCTAATTCATTGTGCAATTCTTTTTGGGATAGTGATTTAAAAGGATTCAAAATGGATAGAGTAGATCTAGGAGTTTAAAGCCTTCCTAAACTTGAAAGGTATTTATCGTCTTTTTCTTCTTTTTTTTCGATAAATAGATAAGAGTCCCAAGTTAGACATAAGCTCTTTTGACTCATTTGCTGAAGTGAATAAGGTACTAAACAACTATTCTTTTTTCATCTTCTTTTTTCGGATTTTAACACTTCAGTTCCGAGGAAGGTCTAATAAAGGAGGAATCCGTCTGTTGCTTGCAATAGTAGCCATCTAGTTCTTATTAAGGATTCCGACTATTCCGTCGGAATCCTTTCTGTTATTTAAGGATTCCGACTTCCGTCGAAATCCTTTCTGTTATTGTATTGTCTTTTCTTTATTCTTATTAAGGATTCCGACTTCCGTCGAAATCCTTTCTATTATTGTATTGTCTTTTCTTTATTCTTATTATTATTCTTATTAAGGATTCCGACTTCCGTCGGAATCCTTTCTGTTATTGTATTGTCTTTTCTTTATTCTTATTATTCTTATTATTCTTATTATTATTATTCTTACCCCCAAGCCAATCCAGAGACTTTACAACAAAGTACCGCATCATATGAAAAAATGGAAAGTATCATGTGAAAGAGCAAATAAAGATCTTCATATATATTTTTTTTCTTGTCGAAAAGTTTACATATGCCCCCGCTAGAGGTCATCAAAGGTAAAATCTTTAAAACCTTATAACTCCTAAAGTAACCGTGCGATTTGAATGAAATTTGTTTTATATTGTTCTTTGGGAAATTTGCAAACTTTTATACGTTTACATGCTCGATAAAATATTTACGGTTTTCGCGCTATTTTGAGTTGAAATTGGAACTTTAAATTGGCACAGTGCCAATTTCTACAGTTTTTGAGATTTTGAGTTGAAACTTGGATGGTAGGTTACTTATAGGTAGTCATTGATGATGACCTAGTTTCAAGGTCAAATTTTGATTCTCAAGGTCACAACAAACTTTTGCCTATAGAACAAAGACTATTTGACCTTGACAGTTCAAACTTCATAAATACAATCATTGATCCAAGCCCCAACACCTTGACCTTGATCCAAGGTCAAATTCTCATTCTCAAGGTCACAACAAAAATTTTCCCATAGAACAAAGACCATTTGACCTTGAGAGTTCAAACTTTGCGCAAATGTTCCTTACATCAAGTCCTTTCACCTTGACCTTGACCCAAGGTCATTTGTTCGATTTCAAGGTCAAAACAGACTTTTGTTGATAAAATATTGAGCTTTGAATAGATGAAAAGGAATTTTGATGAGAATAAACTAAAATGCTTATCTTTCATCCATGATCTTGGTTCAAGGTCAAATAAACTTTTTCAAGGTCATAACAAACATTTACTCTTGTAGGATTGAGAGAATTTTGTTCTTAAATATTTATTCTTCACACAAGTAGTACTTCTTATTTGAACTTTACATAGTAAGATAGATAACTCTTTTATTCTTGTTCTATGTTTCCTTTTTTTATCTTAGTAGCATTACTTGTCTGTACTTTCATGCTGTTGTCATTCTCTATTTATAGAAATTTTCTCATTGCTAATTCATTGTGCAATTCTTTTTGGGATAGTAATTTCAAAGGAATCAAAATGGATAGAATAGATCTAGGAGTTTAAAGCCTTCCTCAACTTGAAAGGTATTTATCATCTTTTTCTTCTATTTTGTCGATAAATAAATAAGAGTCCCAAATTAGACATAAGCTCCTTTGCCTCATTTGCTGAAGTGAATTAGGTACAAAAGCAACTATTCTTTTTTCCATCTTCTTTATTCGGATTTTAACACTTCAGTTCCGAGGAAGGTCTAATAAAGGAGGAATCCGTCTGTTGCTTGCAACAGCTGCCATCTAGTTATTATTATTATTCTTACCCCCAAACCGTTCCGGACACTTTACAAAAAAGTACAGCATCATATGAAAAAACAGAAAGTACCATGTGAAAGAGCATATGAAGATCTTGAATGAATTTTTTTTTCTTGTCAAATGGTTCACATATGCCCCCGCTGGAGGTCATCAAAGGTCAAATCTTTAAACTCTAATAACTCCTTAACTAACCGTCGGTTTTGAACAAAATTTGTTTTATATTGCTCTTTGGGAAATTTGCAAACTTTTATACGCTTACATGCTCGATAAAATATTTACGGTTTTCGTGTTATTTTGAGTTGAAAATGGAAGTTTAAATTGGCACAGTGCCAATTTCTACAGTTTTCGAGATTTTGAGTTGAAACTTAGATGGTAGGTTACTAGTAGGTAGTCATTGATGATGACCTAGTTTCAAGGTCACATTATGATTCTCAAGGTCACAACAAACTTTTGCCCATAGAACAAAGACTAATTGACCTTGACAGTTCAAACTTCATAAATACAATCATTGAGCCAAGTCCTTTCACCTTGACCTTTGCCCAAGGTCAAATTTTGATTCTCAAGGTCACAACAAACTTTTGCCTATAGAACAAAGACCATTTGACTTTGAAAGATCAAACTTGGCGCAAATATTCCTTGCATCAAGTCCTTTCACCTTGACCTTGACCCAAGGTCATTTGTTCGATTTCAAGGTCAAAACAGACTTTTGTCGATAAAATAATAAGCTTTGATTAGATTAAGAGGACTCTTGATGAGAATAAACTCAAATGCTTATCTTTTATCCATGACCTTGGTTAAAGGTCAAATAAACTTTTTAAAGGTCATTACAAACATTTACTCTTGTAGAATTCACAGGATTTTGTCCTTAACTATTTATTCTTCACACAAGTAGTACTTCTCATCTGAACTTTACATAGCAAGATAGATAACTCTTTTATTCTTGTTCTCTGTTTCTTTCTTTTTTATTCTTAGTAGCATTACATATCAGTAGTTTCATGTTGTTGTCATTTTTTATTAATAGAAATTATCTCATTGCAAAATCGTTGTGCAATTCTTTTTTGAGAAAGTCATTGTAAAGGATTAGATATTGATTGTGCATGGAGTTTAAAGGTTTCGTAAACATGAAAGGTATTTATTATTTTTTTCTTCTATTTTGTTGATAAATAAATAAGAGTCCCAAATTAGACATAAGCCCTTTTGACTCATTTGCTGAAGTTAATATGGTACTAAAGCAACTATTCTTTTTTCCATCTTCTTTATTCGGATTTTAACACTTCAGTTCCGAGGAAGGTCTAATAAAGGAGGAATCCGTCTGTTGCTTGCAACAGTAGCCATCTAGTTATTATTAAGGATTCCGACTATTCCGTCGGAATCCTTTCTGTTATTGTATTGTCTTTTCTTTATTCTTATTATTCTTATTATTATAATTATTCTTACCCCCAAGCCATTCCAGTGACGTTACAACAAAGTACCGCATTATATGATAAAATGGAAAGTATCATGTGAAAGAGCAAATAAAGATCTTCATATAAATTTTTTTTCTTGTCGAGAAGTTCACATATGCCCCCGCTAGAGGTCATCAAAGGTAAAATCTTTAAAACCTTATAACTCCTAAACTAACCGTACGATTTCAATGAAATTTGTTTTATATTGTTCTTTGGGAAATTTGCAAACTTTTATACGCTTACATGCTCGATAAAATATTTACGGTTTTCGTGCTATTTTGAGTTGAAAATGGAACTTTAAATTGGCACAGTGCCAATTTCTACAGTTTTTGAGATTTTGAGTTGAAACTTGGATGGTAGGTTACTAATAGGTAGTCATTGATGATGACCTAGTTTCAAGGTCACATTATGATTTTCAAGGTCACAACAAACTTTTGCCTATAGAACAAAGACTATTTGACCTTGACAGTTCAAACTTCATAAATACAATCATTGAGCCAAGCCCTTTCACCCTGACCTTGGCCCAAGGTCAAATTTTCATTCTCAAGGTCACAACAAACTTTTGCCTATAGAACAAAGACCATTTGACTTTGAGAGTTCAAACTTGGCGCAAATATTCCTTGCATCAAGTGCTTTAACCTTGACCTTGACCCAAGGTCATTTGTTCGATTTCAAGGTCACAACAGACTTTTGTTGATAAAATATTGAGCTTTGAATAGATGAAAAGGAATCTTGATTAAAACAAACTAAAATGCTTATCTTTCATCCATGACCTTGGTTTAAGGTCAAATAAACCTTTTCAAGATCATAACAAACACTTACTCTTGTAGGATTGATAGGATTTTGTTCTTAAATATTTATTCTTCACACAATTAGTACTTCTTATTTGAACTTTACATAGTAAGATAGATAACTCTTTAATTCTTGTTCTCTGTTTCCATTTTTATCTTAGTAGCATTACTTGTCTGTACTTTCATGCTGTTGTCATTCTCTATTTATAGAAATTTTCTCATTGCTAATTCATTGTGCAATTCTTTTTGGGATAGTAATTTAAAAGGATTCGAAATGAATAGAATAGATCAAGGAGTTTAAAGCTTTCCTAAACTTGAAAGGTATTTATCATCTTTTTCTTCTATTTTGTCTATAAAGAAATAAGAGTCCTAAGTTAGATATAAGCTCTTTTGACTCATTTGCTGAAGCAAATAAGGTACTAAAGCAACTATTCTTTTTTCCATCTTCTTTATTCGGATTTTAACACTTCAGTTCCGAGGAAGGTCAAATAAAAGAGGAATCCGTCTGTTGCTTGCAACAGTAGCCATCTAGTTCTTATTATTATTATTATTCTTACCCCCAAACCGTTCCGGTCACTTTACAAAAAAGTACAGCATCATATGAAAAAACGGAAAGTACCATGTGAAAGAGCATATGAAGATCTTGAATGATATTTTTTTTCTTGTCAAATGGTTCACATATGCCCCCGCTGGAGGTCATCAAAGGTCAAATCTTTAAACTCTTATAACTCCTTAACTTACCGTCGGATTTGAATGAAATTTGTTTTATATTGTTCTTTGGGAAATTTGCAAACTTTTATACGCTTACATGCTCCATAAAATATTTACGGTTTTCGCGCTATTCAGAGTTGAAAATGGAACTTTAAATTGGCACAGTGCCAATTTCTACATTTTTTGAGATTTTGAGTTGAAACTTGGATGGTAGGTTACTTATAGGTAGACATTTAATGCTGACCTACTTTCAAGGTCAAATTTTTATTCTCAAGGTCACAACAAATTTTGGCCTATAGAACAAAGACTACTTGACCTTCAGAGTTCAAACTTCATACATACTGTCGTTTAGCCAAGCTCTTTCACCTTGACCTTGACCTAAGGTCAAATTTTGATTCTCAAGGTCAAAACATACTTTTGCCTATATAACAAAGACTATTTCACCTTCAGCATTCAAACTTCATACATACTATCGTTAAGCCAAGCTCTTTCACCTTGACCTTGACCGAAGGTCAAATTCTGATTCTCAAGGTCACAACAAAGTTTTACCCATAGAATAAAGACTATTTGACCTTCAGAGTTCAAACTTCATACATATTATCGTTAAGCCACACTCTTTCACCTTGACCTTGACCTAAGGTCAAATTTTGATTCTCAAGGTCAAAACATACTTTTGCCTATATAACAAAGACTATTTCACCTTCAGCATTCAAACTTCATACATACTATCGTTAAGCCAAGCTCTTTCACCTTGACCTTGACCGAAGGTCAAATTTTGATTATCAAGGTCACAGCAAACTTTTGCCTATAGAACAAAGACTATTTGACCTTAAGAGTTCAAACTTAAAACAAATATTCCTTGCATCAAGCCCTTTTACCTTTACCTTGACCCAAGGTCATTTGTTCGATTTCAAGGTCACAACATACTTTGGTTGATAAAATATTGAGCTTTGATCAGATTAAGATCAATTTTGAAAAGAATTACCTCAAATACTTATCTTTTTTCCGTGACCTTTATTCACGGTCAAATGATCATTCTCAGGGTCATAACAAACTCACTCTTGTAGAATTAGCAGTTATTGTCCTGCGCTATTTATCCTTCACTCAAGTAGTCTTTCTTATTTGAAAATAACATAGTATAAGAAACATAACTCTTTTACTCTTGGTCTCAGTTTTTTTTCTTAGTAGCATTACTAGGCTGTATTTTGATTCTATTGTCATTTTCTAATTATAGAAATGCTCTCATTGCAAAATCATTGTGCAATTCTGTTTTGAGATAGTAATTTTAAAGGATTTAGAATTGATAGATCATGGAGTATAAAGCTTTCGTAAACATGAAAGGTATTTATTATCTTTTTGTTCTATTTTGTTGATAAATAAATGAGAGTCCCAAATTAGACTAAAGCTCTTAAGACTCAGTTGCTGAAGCGAATAAGGTACAAAAGCAACTATTCATTTTTCCATCTTCTTTATTCGGATTTTAACTCTTCAGTTCCAAGGAAGGTCTAATAAAGAAGAAATCCGTCTGTTGCTTGCAACAGTAGCCATCTAGTTGTATTGTCTTTTCTTTCTTCTTATTATTATTAAGGATTCCGACTATTCCGTCGGAATCCTTTCTGTTATTGTATTGTCTTTTCTTTCTTCTTATTATTATTAAGGATTCCGACTTCCGTCGGAATCCTTTCTGTTATTGTATTGTCTTTTCTTTATTCTTATTATTCTTATTATTATTAAGGATTCCGACTATTCCGTCGGAATCCTTTCTGTTATTGTATTGTCTTTTCTTTATTCTTATTATTATTCTTATTATTATTATTATTATTATTATTCTTACCCCCAGATCGTTCCAGTCACTGTACAAAAAAGTACCACTTCTTATGATAAAACGAAACAGATCATGTGAAAGAGCATATAAAATTCTTGAGGTAAAAAAATTTTGTCGTCGAAAAGTTCACATATACCCCCGCTAGAGGTCATCAAAGTTCAAATCTTTAAACTCTTATAACTCCTAAACTAACCGTACGATTTGATCGAAATTTGTTTTAAAATGTTCTTTGGGAAATTTGTAAACTATTATACGCTTACATGCTCGATAAAATATTTACGGTTTTCGCGCTATTTCGAGTTGAAAATGGAACTTTAAATTGGCACAGTGCCAATTTCTACAGTTTTTGAGATTTTGAGTTGAAACTTGGATACTAGGTTACTTATAGGTAGTCATTTAATGTTGACCTACTTTCAAGGTCAAATTTTCATTTTCAAGGTCACAACAAACTTTTGCCTGTAGAACAAAGACTATTTGACCTTCAGAGTTCAAACTTCATACATAATATCGTTCAACCAAGCTCTTTCACACTGACCTTGACCCAAGGTCAAATTTTGATTCTCAAGGTCACAACAAACTTTTGCCTACAGAACAAAGACTATTAGACCTGCAGAGTTCAAACTTCATACATAATATCATTAAACCAAGCTCTTTCACCTTGACCTTGACCCAAGGTCAAATTCTGATTCTCAAGGTCACAACAAACTTTTGCCTACAGAACAAAGACTATTAGACCTGCAGAGTTCAAACTTCATACATAATATCATTAAACCAAGCTCTTTCACCTTGACTTTGACCCAAGGTCAAATTCTGATTCTCAAGGTCACAACAAACTTTTGCCTATAGAACAATGACTATTTGACCTTCAGAGTTTAAACTTCATACAAATAATTGTTCAGTCATGCCCTTTCACTTTGACCTTGACCCAAGGTAAAATTCTCATTCTCAAGGTCACTGCAATTTTCCCTACAAAACAAAGACTATTTGATCTTCAGAGTTCATACTTTAAATATATCATGCCTGGGCCCAGCTTTTTCACCTTGACCTTGACCCAAGGTCAAATTCTGATTTGCAAGGTCACAACAAACTAGTCTATAAAACATAGACTGTTTGACCTTGAGAGTTCAAACTTTACACAAAGATTCCTTGCATCAAACTCTTTCATCATGACCTTGACCCAAATAATCATTCTCAAGGTCTTAACAAACATTTACTCTTGTAGAATTTACACTTTTTGTCCTAAACTTTTTATTCTTCACACAAGTAGTCCTTCTTATTTGAACTTAACATAGTATAAGAAAGATAACTCTTTTATTCTTGTTCTCTGTTTCTTTTTTTTTTCTTAGTAGCATTACATATCTGTACTTTCATGTTGTTGTCATTTTCTATTAATAGAAATTATCTCATTGCAAAATCATTGTGCAATTCTGTTTTGAGAAAGTAGTTGTAAAGGATTTGATATCCATAGAGCATGGAGTTTAAAGCTTTCGTAAAGATGAAAGGTACTTAATTTTTTTTCTTCTATTTTGTTGATAAATAAATAAGAGTCCCAAATTAGACATAAGCTCTTTTGACTCATTTGCTGAAGTGAATGAGGTACTAACGTAACCATTCTTTTTTCCATCTTCTTTTTTCGGATTTTAACACTTCAGTTCCGAGGAAGGTCTAATGAAGGAGGAATCCGTCTGTTGCTTGCAACAGTAGACATCTAGTTATTAAGGATTCCGACTTCCGTCGGAATCCTTTCTGTTATTGTATTGTCTTTTCTTTATTCTTATTATTATTCTTATTATTATTCTTACCCCCAAACCGTTCCGGACACTTTACAAAAAAGTACAGCGTCGTATGAAAAAACGGAAAGTACCATGTGAAGGAGCATATGAAGATCTTGAATGAATTTTTTTTTCTTGTCAAATGGTTCACATATGCCCCCGCTGGAGGTCATCAAAGGTCAAATTTTTAAACTCTTATAACTCCTAAACTAACCGTCGGATTTGAACAAAATTTGTTTTATATTGTTCTTTGGGAAATTTGCAAACTTTTATACGCTTACATGCTCGATAAAATATTTACGGTTTTTGTGCTATTCAGAGTTGAAAATGGAACTTTAAATTGGCACAGTGCCAATTTCTACAGTTTTTGAGATTTTGAGTTGAAACTTGGATGGTAGGTTACTTATAGGTAGACATTTAATGCTGACCTACTTTCAAGGTCAAATTTTTATTCTCAAGGTCACAACAAATTTTGGCCTATAGAACAAAGACTACTTGACCTTCAGAGTTCAAACTTCATACATACTATCGTTTAGCCATGCTCTTTCACCTTGACCTTGACCCAAGGTCAAATTTTGATTCTCAAGGTCACAACATACTTTTGCCTATAGAACAGAGACTATTTGACCTTCAGCGTTCAAACTTCATACATACTATCGTTAAGCCAAGCTCTTTCACCTTGACCTTGACCCAAGGTCAAATTTTGATTCTCAAGGTCACAACAAAGTTTTGCCTATAGAATAAAGACTATTTGACCTTCAGAGTTCAAACTTCATACATATTATCGTTAAGCCATGCTCTTTCACATTGACCTTGACCCAAAGTCAAATTTTGATTCTCAAGGTCACAAGAAACTTTTGCCTATAGAACAAAGACTATTTGACCTTAAGAGTTCTATTTAACACAAATATTCCTTGCATCAAGCCCTTTTAGCTTGACCTTGACCCAAGGTCATTTGTTCGATTTCAAGGTCACAACATACTTTGGTTGTTAAGATATTGAGCTTTGATAAGATTAATATCAATCTTGAGAAGAATTACTTCAAATAATTATCTTCCTTCCGTGACCTTTATTCACGGTCAAATGATCCTTCTCAGTGTCATAACAAACTTACTCTTGTAGAATTAGTTGTTTTTGTCCTACGCTATTTATTCTTCACACAAGTAGTCTTTCTTATTTGAACATAACATAGTATAAGAAACATAACTCTTTTACTCTTGGTCTCTGTTTTTTTTTCTTAGTATATTACTTGGCTGTATTTGATTCTATAGTCATTTTCTATTTATAGAAATCCTCTCATTGCAAAATCATTGTGCAATTCTGTTTTGAGATAGTAGTTTTAAAGGATTTAGAATTGATAGATCATGGAGTAAAAAGCTTTCGTAAACATGAAAGGTATTTATTATCTTTTTGTTCTATTTTGTTGATAAATAAATGAGAGTCCCAAATTAGACTAAAGCTCTTAAAACTCATTTGCTGAAGTGAATAAGGTACAAAAGCAACTATTCATTTTTCCATCTTCTTTATTCAGATTTTAACACTTCAGTTCCAAGGAAGGTCTAATAAAGGAGGAATCCGTCTGTTGCTTGCAACAGTAGCCATCTAGTTATTATTATTATTATTCTTACCCCCAAGCCAATCCAGAGACGTTACAACAAAGTACCGCATCATATGATAAAATGGAAAGTATCATGTGAAAGAGCAAATAAAGATCTTCATTTAAATTTTTTTTCTTGTCGAAAAGTTCATATATGCCCCCGCTAGAGGTCATCAAAGGTAAAATCTTTAAAACCTTATAACTCCTAAACTCACCGTGCGATTTTAATGAAATTTGTTTTAAATTGTTCTTTAGGAAATTTGCAAACTTTTATACGCTTACATGCTCGATAAAATATTTACGGTTTTCGCGCTATTTTGAGTTGAAAATGGAACTTTAAATTGGCACAGTGCCAATTTCTACAGTTTTTGAGATTTTGAGTTAAAACTTAGATGGTAGGTTACTTATAGGTAGTCATTGATGATGACCTAGTTTCAAGGTCAAATTATGATTCTCAAGGTCACAACAAACTTTTGCCTATAGAACAAAGACTATTTGACCTTGACAGTTCAAACTTCATAAATACAATCATTGATCCAAGCCCTATCACCTTGACCTTGACCCAAGGTCAAATTCTCATTCTCAAGGTCACAACAAAAATTTTCCCATAGAACAAAGACCATTTGATCTTGAGAGTTCAAACTTGGCGCAAATGTTCCTTGCATCAAGTCCTTTCACCTTGACCTTCACCCAAGGTCATTTGTTCGATTTCAAGGTCACAAAAGACTTGTTGATAAAATATTGAGCTTTGAATAGATGAAAAGGAATATTGATGAGAATAAACTAAAATGCTTATCTTTCATCCATGACCTTGGTTCAAGGTCAAATAAATTTTTTCAAGGTCATAACAAACATTTACTCTTGTAGGATTGAGAGAATTTTGCTCTTAAATATTTATTCTTCACACAAGTAGTACTTCTTATTTGAACTTTACATAGTAAGATAGATAACTCTTTTATTCTTGTTCTATGTTTCCTTTTTTATCTTAGTGGCATTACTTGTCTGTACTTTCATGCTGTTGTCATTCTCTATTTATAGGAATTTTCTCATTGCTAATTCATTGTGCAATTCTTTTTGGGATAGTTATTTAAAAGGAATCAAAATGGATAGAATAGATCTAGGAGTTTAAAGCCCTCCTAAACTTGAAAGGTATTTATAATCTTTTTCTTCTATTTTGTCGATAAATAAATAAGAGTCCCAAATTAGACATAAGCTCCTTTGCCTCATTTGCTGAAGTGAATTAGGTACAAAAGCAACTATTCTTTTTTCCATCTTCTTTATTCGGATTTTAACACTTCAGTTCCGAGGAAGGTCTAATAAAGGAGGAATCCGTCTGTTGCTTGCAACAGTAGCCATCTAGTTCTTATTATTATTCTTATTATTATTATTATTCTTACCCCCAAACAGTTCCGGACACTTTACAAAAAAGTACAGCGTCGTATGAAAAAACGGAAAGTACCATGTGAAGGAGCATATGAAGATCTTGAATGAAATTTTTTTTCTTGTTAAATGGTTCACATATGCCCCCGCTGGAGGTCATCAAAGGTCAAATTTTTAAACTCTTATAACTCCTAAACTAACCGTCGGATTTGAACAAAATTTGTTTTATATTGTTCTTTGGGAAATGTGCAAACTTTTATACGCTTACATGCTCGATAAAATATTTACGGTTTTTGCGCTATTCAGAGTTTAAAATGGAACTTTAAATTGGCACAGTGCCAATTTCTACATTTTTTGAGATTTTGAGTTGAAACTTGGATGGTAGGTTACTTATAGGTAGACATTTAATGCTGACCTACTTTCAAGATCAAATTTTTATTCTCAAGGTCACAACAAATTTTGGCCTATAGAACAAAGACTACTTGACCTTCAGAGTTCAAACTTCATACATACTATCGTTTAGCCATGCTCTTTCACATTGACCTTGACCCAAGGTCAAATTTTGATTCTCAAGGTCACAACATACTTTTGCCTATAGAACAGAGACTATTTGACCTTCAGCGTTCAAACTTCATACATACTATCGTTAAGCCAAGCTCTTTCACCTTGACCTTGACCCAAGGTCAAATTTTGATTCGCAAGGTCACAACAAAGTTTTGCCTATAGAATAAAGACCATTTGACTTCAGAGTTCAAACTTCATACATATTATCGTTAAGCCACGCTCTTTCACCTTGACCTTGACCCAAGGTCAAATTTTGATTCTCAAGGTCACAAGAAACTTTTGCCTATAGAACAAAGACTATTTGACCTTCAGAGTTCAATTTTAACACACATATTCCTTGCATCAAGCCCTTTTAGCTTGACCTTGACCCAAGGTCATTTGTTCGATTTCAAGGTCACAACATACATTGATTGTTAAGAAATTGAGCTTTGATAAGATTAATATCAATATTGAGAAGAATTACTTCAAATAATTATCTTCCTTCCGTGACCTTTATTCACGGTCAAATGATCCTTCTCAGTGTCATAACAAACTTACTCTTGTAGAATTAGTTGTTTTTGTCCTACGCTATTTATTCTTCACACAAGTAGTCTTTCTTATTTGAACATAACATAGTATAAGAAACATAACTCTTTTACTCTTGGTCTCTGTTTTTTTTTCTTAGTATATGACTTGGCTGTATTTGATTCTATAGTCATTTTCTATTTATAGAAATGCTCTCATTGCAAAATCATTGTGCAATTCTGTTTTGAGATAGTAGTTTTAAAGGATTTGAATAGATAGATCATGGAGTAAAAAGCTTTCGTAAACATGAAAGGTATTTATTATCTCTTTGTTCTATCTTGTTGATAAATAAATGAGAGTCCCAAATTAGACTAAAGCTCTTAAGACTCATTTGCTGAAGTGAATAAGGTACAAAAGCAACTATTCATTTTTCCATCTTCTTTATTCGGATTTTAACACTTCAGTTCCAAGGAAGGTCTCATATAGGAGGAATCCGTCTGTTGCTTGCAACAGTAGCCATCTAGTTCTTATTATTATTATTCTTACCCCCAAACCGTTCCGGACACTTTACAAAAAAGTACAGCATCACATGAAAAAACGGAAAGTACCATGTGAATGAGCATATGAAGATCTTGAATGAAATTTTTTTTCTTGTCAAATGGTTCACATATGCCCCCGCTGGAGGTCATCAAGGGTCAAATCTTTAAACTCTTATAACTCCTTAACTAACCGTCGGATTTGAACAAAATTTGTTTTATATTGCTCTTTGGGAAATTTGCAAACTTTTATACGCTTACATGCTCGATAAAATATTTACGGTTTTCGCGCTATTCAGAGTTGAAAATGGAACTTTAAATTGGCACAGTGCCAATTTCTACATTTTTTGAGATTTTGAGTTGAAACTTGGATGGTAGGTTACTTATAGGTAGACATTTAATGCTGACCTACTTTCAAGGTCAAATTTTTATTCTCAAGGTCATAACATGTTTTGGTCTATAGAACAAAGACTACTTGACCTTCAGAGTTCAAACTTCATACATACTATCCTTTCGCCAAGCTCTTTCACCTTGACCTTGACCTAATGTCAAATTTTGATTCTCAAGGTCACAACATACTTTTGCCTATAGAACAAAGACTATTTGACCTTCAGCGTTCAAACTTCATACATACTATCCTTAAGCCAAGCTCTTTCACCTTGACCTTGACCTAATGTCAAATTTTGATTTGAAAGGTCACAACAAAGTTTTGCCTATAGAACAAAGACCATTTGACCTTGACAGTTCAAACTTAACACAAATATTCCTTGCATCAAGTCCTTTCACCTTGACCTTGACCCAGGGTCATTTGTTCGATTTCAAGGTCATAAAAGACTTTTGTCGATAAAATATTGAGCTTTGATTAGATTAAGAGGACTCTTGATGAGAATAAACTCAAATGCTTATCTTTTATCCATGCCCTTGGTTGAAGTTCAAATAAACTTTTTCAAGGTCATAACAAACATTTACTCTTATAGAATTCACAGGATTTTGTCTTTAACTAATTATTCTTCATACAAGTGGTATTCCTTATTTGAACTTCCATAGTAAGATAGATAACTCTTTTATTCTTGTTCTCCGTTTCTCTCTTTTTTATTCTTAGGAGCATTACATATCAGTAGTTTCATGTTGTTGTCATTTTCTATTAATAGAAAATATCTCATTACAAAATCATTGTGCAATTCTTTTTTGAGAAAGTCATTGTAAAGGATTAGATATTGATAGAGCATGGGGTTTAAAGCTTTCGTAGACATGAAAGGTATTTATTATTTTTTTTTCTTCTATTTTGTTGATAAATAAATAAGAGTCCCAAATTAGACATAAGCTCTTTTGACTCATTTGCTGAAGTTAATATGGTACTAAAGCAGCTATTCTTTTTCCCGTCTTCTTTATTCGGATTTTAGCACTTTAGTTCCGAGGAGGTCTAATAAAGGAGGAATCCGTCTGTTGCTTGCAACAGTAGCCATCTAGTTCTTATTATTATTCTTACCTCCTCTTCGTTCCGGTCACTTTACAAACAAGTTCCGCATCATGTGATAAAATGAATAGTACCATGTGAAAGAACATACAAAGATCCCAATTGAAATTTTTTTTGTTGTCGAAAAGTTCACATATGCCCCCGCTAGAGGTCACCAAAGGTCAAATCTTTAAACTCTTGTAACTCCTAAACTAACCGTACGATTTGAACGAAATTTGTTTTAAAATGTTCTTCGGGAAATTTGCAAACTTTTTTACACTTACATGCTCGATAAAATATTTACGGTTTTCGCGCTATATCGAGTTAAAAATGGAACTTTAAATTGGCACAGTGCCAATTTCTACATTTTTTGAGATATTGAGTTGAAACTTGGATGGTAGGATACTTATAGGTAGACATTAAATGCTGACCTACTTTCAAGGTCAAATTTGTATTCTCAAGGTCACAACAAATTTTGGCCTATAGAACAAAGACTACTTGACCTTCAGAGTTCAAACTTCATACATACTATCGTTTAGCCAAGCTCTTTCACCTTGACCTTGACCCAATGTCAAATTTTGATTCTCAAGGTCACAACATACTTTTGCCTATAGAACAAAGACTATTTAACCTTCAGCGTTCAAATTTCATACATACTATCATTAAGCCAAGCTCTTTCACCTTTACCTTGACCCAAGGTCAAATGTTGATTCGCAAGGTCACAACAAAGTTTTGCCTATAGAATAAAGACTATTTGACCTTCAGAGTTCAAACTTCATACATATTATCGTTAAACCATGCTCTTTCACATTGCCCTTGACCTAAGGTCAAATTTTGATTCTCAAGGTCATAACAAACTTTTGCCTATAGAACAAAGACTATTTGACCTTAAGAGTTCAAACTTAAAACAAATATTCCTTGCATCAAGCCCTTTTACCTTGACCTTGACCCAAGGTCATTTTTTCGATTTCAAGGTCACAACATACTTTGGTTGATAAAATATTGAACTTTGATCAGATTAAGATCAATCTTGAAAAAAATTACCACAAATACTTATCTTTTTTCCGTGACCTTTATTCACGGTCAAATGATCATTCTCAGGGTCATAACAAACTTACTCTTGTAGAATTAGCTGTTTTTGTCCTACAATATTTATTCTTCACGCAAGTAGTCTTTCTTATTTGAACATAACATAGTATAAGAAACATAACTCTTTTACTCTTGGTCTCTGTTTTTTTTTCTTTGTAGCATTACTTGGCTGTGTTTTGATTCTATTGTCATTTTCTATTTATAGAAATGCTCTCATTGCAAAATCATTGTGCAATTCTGTTTTGAGATAGTAATATTAAAGGATTTAAAATTGATAGATCATGGAGTATAAAGCTTTCGTAAACATGAAAGGTATTTATTATCTTTTTGTTCTATTTTGTTGATAAATAAATGAGAGTCCCAAATTAAACTAAAGCTCTTAAGACTCATTTGCTGAAGTGAATAAGGTATAAAAGCAACTATTCATTTTTCCGTCTTCTTTATTCGGATTTTAACACTTCAGTTCCAAGGAAGGTCTAATAAAGGAGGAATCCGTCTGTTGCTTGCAACAGTAGCCATCTAGTTCTTATTATTATTCTTACCTCCTCATCGTTCCGGACACTTTACAAAAAAGTACCACATCATACGATAAAATAAATGGTACCATGTGAAAGAGCATACAAAGATCTCAATTGAAACTTATTTTGTTGTCCAAAAGTTCACATATGCCCCCGCTAGAGGTCACCAAATGTCAAATCTTTAAACTCTTATAACTCCTAAACTAACCGTACGATTTGAACGACATTTGTTTCGTATTGTTCTTTGGGAAATTTGCAAACTTTTATACGCTTACATGCTCGATAAAATATTTACGGTTTTCGCGCTATTCCGAGTTGAAAATGGAAGTTTAAATTGGCACAGTGCCAATTTCTACAGTTTATGAGATTTTGAGTTGAAACTTGGATACTAGGTTACTTATAGGTAGTCATTTAATGTTGACCTACTTTCAAGGTCAAATTTTGATTCTCAAGGTCACAACAAACTTTTGCCCGTAGAACAAAGACTATTTGACCTTCAGAGTTCAAACTTCATACACAATATCGTAAACCAAGCTCTATCACCTTGACCTAAATCCAAGGTCAAATTTTGATTCTCAAGGTCACAGCATACTTTTGCCTATAGAACAAAGACCATTTGACCTCCCGAGTTCAAACTTCATACATATTATCTTTAAGCCAAGCTCTTTCATTTTGACCTTGACCCAAGGTCAAGTTTTCATTCTCAAGGTCACAACATACTTTTCACTATAGAATAAAGACTATTTGACCTTCCGAGTTCAAACTTCATACAAACTATTGTTAAGCCAAGCTCTTTCACCTTGACCCTGAACCAAGGTCAAATTTTGATTCTCAAGGTCACAACATACTTTTGCCTATAAAACGAAGACTATTTGACCTCCAGAGTTCAAACTTCATATATATATTATTGTTGAGCTTGGCGCTTTCACCTTGACCTTGACCCAAGGTCAAATATTGATTTTCAAGGTCACAACAAACTTTTGCCTATAAGACAAAGACTATTTGACTTTGGGAATTCAAACTTTACACAAATATTTCTTGTATCAAGCCCTTTCATCTTGACCTTGACCCAAGGTCATCTGTTTGACTGCAAGTTCAAAACAGACTTTGGTTGATAAGATAATGAGCTTTAATCAGATTAAAATCAATCGTGATGAGATAACCTACAATACTTATGTTTTATCCGTATCTTTGGTTCAAGATAGAATAATCATTCTCAAGGTAATAACAAACATTTACTCTTGTAGAATTCACAGTTTTTGTCCTATACTATTTATTCTTCATACAAGTTGTTCTTCTTACTAGTATTTGAACTTAAGAAGGTTTAAGAAGGATAACTCTTTTATTCTTGTTCTCATTTTCTTTCTTTTTTCTTAGAAGCATTACAAATCATTACTTATCTGTACTTCATCCTGTTGTCATTTTCTATTAATAGAAATTTTGTCATTGCAAAGTCATTGTGCAATTCTGTTTTGAGATAGAAATTTTAAAGGATTTAATATTGATATATCATGGAGATTAAAGATTTCGTAAACATGAAAGGTATGTATTATCGTTTTCTTCTAATTTGTTGATAAATAAATAAGAGTAATTTAGACAAAATCTCTTTTGACTCATAAGCTGAAATGAATAAGGTACTAATTTCCATCTTCTTTATTCGGATTTTAACACGTCAGTTCCGAGGAAGGTCTAATAAAGGAGGAATCCGTCTGTTGCTTGCAACAGTAGCCATCTAGTTATTATTAAGGATTCCGACTTCCGTCGGAATCCTTTCTGTTATTGTATTGTCTTTTCTTTATTCTTATTATTCTTATTATTATTATTATTATTCTTACCCCCAAACCGTTCCGGACACTTTACATAAAAGTACAGCATCGTATGAAAAAACGGAAAGTACCATGTGAAAGAGCATATTAAAATCTTGAATGATATTTTTTTTCTTGTCAAAAATGTCACATATGCCCCCGCTGGAGGTCATCAAAGGTCAAATCTTTGAACACTTATAACTCCTAAACTAATCGTCGGATTTGAACGAAATTTGTTTTAAAATGTTTTTTGGAAAATTTGCAAACTTTTATATCCTTACATGCTCGATAAAATATTTACGGTTTCCGCACTATTTTGAGTTGAAAATGGAACTTTAAATTGGCACAGTGCCAATTTCTACAGTTTTTGAGATTTTGAGTTGAAACTTGGATGGTAGGTTACTTATAGGCAGACATTTAATGTTAAACTACTTTCAAGGTCAAATTTTTATTCTCAAGGTCACAACAAACTTTTGCTTATAGAACAAAGACTATTTGACCTTCAGAGTTCAAACTTCATACATATTATCGTTGAGCCAAGCCGTTTCACCTTGACCTTGACCCAAGGTCAAATTCAGATTCTCAAGGTCACAACAATTTTTTGCCTATAGAACAAAGACTATTTGACGTTCAGAGTTCAAGCTTCATACATAAAATTGTTCAGTCAAGCTGTTTCACCTTGACCTTGAACCAATGTCAACTTCTGATTCTCAAGGTCACAACAAACTTTAGTCTATAAAACAAAGATTATTTGACCTTGTGAGTTCAAACATTACACAAATATTCCTTGCAGCAAACCCTTTCATCATGACCTTGTCTCAAGGTCATTTGTTCGATTTCAAGGTCACAACCGACTTTGGTTGATTAGATATTGAGCTTTGCTCAGATTAAGATTAATCGTGATGAGAATGATCACAATACTTATCTTTTATTTATGACATTGGTTCAAGGTCAAATAATCATTCTCAAGGTCATAACAATCATTTACTCATATAGAATTCACACTTTTTGTCCTATACTATTTATTCTTTACACAAGTAGTCAAACAGTACCGCATCATAGGATAAAATGGAAAGCGTCATGAGAAAGAGCAAATAAAGATCTTCATTTAAATTTTTTTTCTTGTCGAAAAGTTCATATATGCCCCCGCTAGAGGTCATCAAAGGCCAAATATTAAAACCTTATAACTCAAAAACTAACCGTACGATTTGAACGAAATTTGTTTTAAATTGTTTTTTGGGAAATTTGCAAACTTTTATACGCTTACATGCTCGATAAAATATTTACGGTTTTCGCGCTATTTTGAGTTGAAAATGGAACTTTAAATTGGCACAATGCCAATTTCTACAGTTTTTGAGATTTTGAGTTGAAACTTCGATGGTAGGTTACTTATAGGTAGTCATTGATGATGACCTAGTTTCAAGGTCACATTATGATTCTCAAGGTCACAACAAACTTTTGCCTATAGAACAAAGACTTATTGACCTTGACTGTTCAAACTTCATAAATACAATCATTGAGCCAAGCCCTTTCACCTTGACCTTGACCCAAGGTCAAATTTTCATTCTCAAGGTCACAACAAACTTTTGCCTATAGAACAAAGACCATTTGACCTTGAGACTTCAAACTTGGCGCAAATATTCCTTGCATCAAGTCCTTTCAAATTGACCTTGACCCAAGGTCATTTGTTCGATTTCAAGGTTACAACAGACTTTCGTCGATAAAATGTTGAGCTTTGATTAGATAAAGTGGAATTTTGATGAGAATAAACTCAAATGCTTATCTTTTATCCATGACCTTGGTTAAAGGTCAAATAAACTTTTTCAAGGTCATAACAACCATTTACTCTTGTAGAATTCACAGAATTTTGTCCTTAACTATTTATTCTTCACACAAGTAGTACTTCTTATGTGAACATAACATAGTAAGATAGATAACTCTTGTATTCTTGTTCTCTGTTTCTTTCTATTTCTTTCTTGGTAGCATTACATATCAGTAGTTACATGTTGTTGTCATTTTCTATTAATAGAAATTATCTCATTGCAAAATCATTGTGCAATTTATTTTTGAGAAAGTCATTGTAAAGGATTAAATATTGATTGAGCATGGAGGAGTTTAAAGCTTTCGTAAACATGAAAGGTATTTTTTTTTTCTTCTATTTTGTTGATAAATAATTAAGAGTCCCAAATAAGACATAAGCTCTTTTGACTCATTTGCTTAAGCTATATGGTATTAAAGCAACTATTCTTTTTTTCCATCTTCTTTATTCGGATTTTAGCACTTCAGTTCAGAGGAAGGTCTAATTAAGGAGGAATCCGTCTGTTGCTTGCAACAGTAGCCATCTAGTTCTTATTATTATTATTCTTACCCCCAAACCGTTCCGGACACTTTACAAAAAAGTACAGCATCATATGAAAAAAAGAAAAGTACCATGTGAAAGAGCATATGAAGATCTTGAATGAATTTTTTTTTCTTGTCAAATGGTTCACATATGCTCCCGCTGGAGGTCATCAAAGGTCAAATCTTTAAACTCTTATAACTCCTTAACTAACCGTCGGATTTGAACAAAATTTGTTTTATATTGTTCTTTGGAAACTTTGCTAACTTTTATACGCTTACATGTTCGATAAAATATTTACGTTTTTCGCGTTATTCAGAGTTGAAAATGGAACTTTAAATTGGCACAGTGCCAATTTCTATATTTTTTGAGATTTTGAGTTGAAACTTGGATGGTAGGTTACTTATAGGTAGACATTAAATGCTGACCTTCTTTCAAGGTCAAATTTTCATTCTCAAGGTCACAAATTTTGGCCTATAGAACAAAGACTACTTGACCTTCAGAGTTCAAACTTCACACATGCAATCGTTTAGCCAAGCTCTTTCACCTTGACATTGACCCAAGGTCAAATTTTGATTCTCAAGGTCAGAACAAAGTTTTGCCTATAGAATAAAGACTATTTGACCTTCAGAGTTCAAACTTCATACATATTATCGTTAGGCCACGCTCTTTCACCTTGACATTGACCCAAGGTCAAATTTTGGTTCTCAAGGTCACAACAAACGTTTGCCTATAGAACAAAGACCATTTGACCTTAAGAGTTCAAACTTAAAACAAATATCCCTTGCATTAAGCCCTTTTACCTTGACCTTGACCCAAGGTCATTTGTTCGATTTCAAGGTCACAACATACTTTGGTTGATAAAATATTGAGCTTTGATCAGATTAAGATCAATCTTGAAAAGAATTACCTCAAATACTTATCTTTTCTCCGTGACCTTTATTCACGGTCAAATGATCATTCTCAGGGTCATAACAAACTTACTCTTGTAGAATTAGCAGTTTTTGTCCTACGCTATTTATTCTTCACACAAGTAGTCTTTCTTATTTGAACATAACATAGCATAAGAAACATAACTCTTTTACTCTTGGTCTCTGTTTTTTTTTCTTAGTAGCATTACTTGGCTGTAGTTTGATTCTATTGTCATTTTCTATTTATAGAAATTATCTCATTGCAAAATCATCGTGCAATTCTGTTTTGAGATAGTAATATTAAAGGATTTAAAATTGATAGATCATGGAGTATAAAGCTTTCGTAAACATGAAAGGTATTTATTATCTTTTTGTTCTGTTTTGTTGATAAATTAATAAGAGTCCCAAATTAAACTAAAGTTCTAAGACTCATTTGCTGAAGTGAATAAGGTACAAAAGCGACTATTCATTTTTTTATCTTCTTTATTCGGATTTTAACACTACAGTTCCAAGGAAGGTCTAATAAAGGAGGAATCCGTCTGTTGCTTGCAACAGTAGCCATCTAGTTTCATCTCTTATCATAAACACAAGGTATAGTTTTCTTGTTATAAATCGGAAGAACAAAGTTCACTCTACAACACTATATACATGAAAGTTATATCCACATTTTTTTTTACAAAATAGAAATCTGACATAATTAATGTATGAATTACTACATAAAATCTTATACAGCTGTCACACCTTAAGGTAGAGAACCCCGCAGGTATCAGATGCTCATATTTCCAAAATAACAACTTTTACAATAAATTCATTCTCATATATTCAAAGCCTATGTTAGACCTGATATAAAAACAATATATAATTCGTGGTTTCATATTGGTTGCACTACACAGTATTGGCCATTGAAAATTGAGCGTTTTGAATGAAAGGCTTGCAATAGTTGACGTTATATTAATAATTTTGTATTGCTCATACTATATGAAGCTACATATCAATAAAAAGTACTCTTATTGCTGATTACCTCTATAATTCTTGATTTCATCTGAACAAATCATGTCAGTCAGACATGCTGCTCAAAGTTTTAGCAGTACATTAGAGGATGACTTGGAAATGGGGCTTGACCCCTCAAAGTGACTCAAATTTGACATCCTTCTCAAATGATTTTTTAAATAAACTATATGTCTATTTGTTGTGTATTTCTTATTCTATAATATGTGCAATTTATTTGAATTTTCACCTGATGCAATTCGAGAAATATGACGTCAAAGTTTTCTTACCTAAAATACAGCACTCATATCTTTGCCCATGGCTAGTCACATGACCTCTTACTTTCACATCCGGTCATACTATACATATGAGGTATACAATGGAAATAAATGATTTTTCTCAAGACAACAAGCTAATTATTTCTTCCAAATATCAAAAATCATAGTTATTTCAATTATAAAGCTCACATAATGAAGCTGGACCCCATCTGTCCCCTATTTAAAAAATCATCCCTAGCCAAATTCCAAATGCGACACTGCGGATACTATGTAGTGTAACCATTGTAAAGACTTTCGGGATCGGAACACATCGAGTTACAAACTCGATGTGTTTGAAAGAGAGAGCGCATGCGCGACAAGAAAGACGGAAAATTTGGCTGAGAGAACAAAGCCAAGAGAAAAAGTTAAAGTACAGCGGATAAGAAAAAGTTAAAGTAAAGCCCATCGCTTGAAATTTTATAGTTAAGATCAGTTTGAAACGCGAGAATGCTTAAAACGCGTAATGTACATGTAGGCGTTTAGGTGGGTAAGTCGGTCTCCCAGCCCCAAAATACCACTTTGTAGTTTTCGCCATCGCCATCTTGGATTCAAATCTAACTATTTGAAGAGACAATTCATCATATATCTGAGACATCCGACTCTTCCTATCAACAACTATTACATCAAATGACTGAAAACAAACTCAGAAAATATATAGAGAAACCTCGATCAGCTCCCATCGGAGAAAGGAAACTTCAACCCATTATTCTGTCGGACAGTAAGGGAAATTGGCTAAGAAATCATGTTTCGGATAATGTAGAGAAACAAATCATTTGGCAATCGAAAAGCGGAGCAAGGATTGCAGACAGCACCAACTAGCTGAAAAGGAATATTGCCAAAAGTATAATAAATTACGGAGATATATGGTTGTACGTCTGGATAGGAACATGCGACTTCACAAGCAAAAACAAAAAGTACATCAGTCCTAGACACAACAACGAAGACGGAATACGAGAAATCACAACCAAATACAGAGAAATAAACGACATAATAAGAAAATACCCAGGCTCAAAACTAAAAAAAAACTAAAAACCATCTTAGAAACACCGATATATTCAATCAAGAAGTGGAACGAGGGAAAAGGACACAAAGATCCAGCCACATTTGAAGATCAAGATGAAGAACTAGCAAGCCAAATATATACACTAAACAGAGAAGCCAGAAAAATCAACAAATCATTAGGATCCCACTCCCCGGAATTCACATCAGACCTACAAACAAACAGGAAGGTCAAAGTGGGAGATAATCGTCAACTAAGTACTATAAAACGTTACAATTTCAACTTGAATGCGGACGGGATACACCCAGGAACACTACTATCCAAAGCCTGGCTGAAAAAGATCATAGAACAAATCAAACGAGATTGCTGGGACAAACAAGTAGGACGTAACGAGCCAGAGTAGTCAGAATCAGTCAGTACCGGTTTTTTCCGCGCTATACTGGTCCACAATGTTTACACTGACTCTACTACTACTTTGCCACGTAGCCATAAGCCACTCGGAACACCAGATCAAATTATGGAGCCACCAACAAATCACTCAACATCTTCTAAACAACTAAATGAACACGTCGGGAAGAAGACCAATTTATCTACCACTCAGAAACAGCAAAGCTACCAACCTGACATTACTAATTATTATACTATCTGGATATATAGAACTAAACCCAGGACCAAACAACAAGAGCATATTCCTATGCGGCCTGTGTGAATACCCAGTGACCTGGAATTACCAAGGAGTATATTGTGATGCATGCGACATCTGGCATCACAAATCATGCTTAGAACTGTGTACCCACGATTACGAACTATAAGAACGCCCGAATGTACAATGGCTATGACAAATATGGATAATGACCATATCCCTGTCTACAGTACAAAATCGATAATTCAGAAAATCAGAAACCGAAGGCATACAAAATCAGGATAAAACAGGAACCAAAGCAAACAAAAACAAAAACCTCCACCATATGAAAAGAAGCGAACTCCCGATATGAGAGTGAGACCAGGTGCCCAGGAAGAGTAAGCATCTCCTGCTTGCATGCAACACCCGTCGCTTCAATTCGGTAGAACTGTCACATCCGGTTACTTCCATTTTGGAAGATATAGAGTACAATCTTTGGTTGGATGGTTCAAATGGTCTATGACAGAATATCATCCACCATTCTGGATAGCGGGACAGCATAGTGTATGACGAGTTCCCAATATCGACCGTAGAACTTCCTCAGTGACGATGTTAGTCGGTCACAAACATATCCCTGACTGAGAAGCTTATCTGAAAGACGCCTAGCTCTCAGAACAAAATCCGTATATTTGGTACTTGCTCTGGCATAGCGTATCAACTGAGATATGAACACGCCATAAGCAGGCGATGAAGGGATGTTGCTACTCAGAAAAGGAAAGTTCGTAATGCTGAAATTGAAGTCGTCACGTTTGTCATAGAGTGAGGTGTTCATGTGACCATCAGTGTCGTAGGACAACATTATGTCCAAATAGGATGCTGAATTATTTGTCTCTGTAGTTTCTTTGACTTCAAGCTCCGAAGGATAGATACTGTTCAGGTAATCCGCGAATTTTGGATTATTGATGGACAACACATCGTCTATGTATCTGTAAGTGAAGTTGAAGTCAGAAGCTAAGTATCTTTTCCCTTCTGAGACCAAAGATTGAATGAATTCAGCTTCGTACGAGTAAAGGAAAATGTCGGCAAGGAGTGGAGCACAATTTGTCCCCATTGGAATTCCGACAATTTGCTGGAATACCTTTCCTCCAAACACAACAAAAATGTTGTCGATCAGAAAGTTTAACATCTGAATAATGTCTGTTTCAGTGTACTTATTTTCAGAATCTGACTGTTCTTTTACAAAGTAGGTTTTGTCATAGTTAACAACAATAAATTTGTATTTGCGATTACCGTTCTTACTTGTAAACGCGTTACTTATAATTTTTGCGAGTCTTTCTTTCAATTTAGAATGTGGAATTGTAGTGTAAAGTGTCGAAAAATCAAAGGCTTTGATCGAATGGACTCTACTAAAATGAGTGGATTTCAGATGTTCTAAAAGTTCCTTCGAATTCTTTAAAATCCACATCTGGTTGATACCACTGCGAGAATATACTGTCGAACAATATTTTTGTAGCCCAGATTTGATTTCAGATAAAACTTTGGTGAGTAAGATCGATACAGATTTGGTAGAACATTTTGAGGAACCAGCGATGAAACGTTGTTTGTACGGATTCTTATGCATTTTAGGTATGCAGTATAAGTATGGTAAATCTAAATCTAAATTTGTAGTGTCGAAGCCAAAGGAAGCAAGAGCTGATTTGTGGTTATCTATTATTTCAGGAACAGAAAGGTTTGTTGGGGTGTAAGTGGGATTTCCAGGTGTCGAATTTAAACCCAACTCTTTAACTAGACTGTCGAAATAGTACTTTTTGCAAGTAAATGTGTAATTATTTGAGGCTTTGTCCGCTGGTGTGATGACATAATGTTCTTGGAGGTAGGTAAGTTCTGTGATAACATCAGGGTCTTTAAATATAGACACGAATCTGGTGTTCACAGTTGATTTTAATCGGTTAATTCTAGATTAAAGTAACCCTCTGATTGATTTTATCCATTCGGAAAGGGTGTCGAGCTGTACATCCTCTTTCTTTGCCCAACGTCTTGCATATTCCTCACAAGAGTCCATGATAATTTTGACATTTTGGTTCCATGTAAAGGACATACTTTCTCTGTATTTGGGACCCTTTTTTAACAATTCTCTCAACTTGTCGTTCTTCACTATACTAAGGTCACCAGTAATAACGTGTCCACAAGGAGAGTAGTTAAAATCCGATGAAGAACATTCGCAGGGAAGTGGATGTAGTGAGGGATTACTTAAATCAATACACTGCAGGAATCGTTTGTAATTGTAAATTTTAGATGCAACTGTTGGTGTGTAGCTATAGGAAATACAAGGAGTTTCTTTTCTTTTGAAATATGGTGGGATTTTTTCTGTGACTGTTTTGTGATTCAAAATTTGACCAAGATTCAAGTTATCAATACCTTTGTTTGCAAATCTTACTTTAATGAAAGGGCGGTTTGTTTTCTCCTCTGATTTATCTGATCTCACTGCTTGAAATAAACGAAAAGTAGAAATGTCCAAGACGACTCCTTGTAGTCTGTATTCTGGGGAACGTGTATCGGTATATGCGAGGTCCTTCGTATAATCGTAGATTTCGTGTAACTTCCGTAAAGGAACAGAGTATAATTTGGTACGAATATAATGCAGGCCTAAAGGCTCATTCAAAAATGGAACCAAGTCATCGAAGGAGAAACTATGTATCTCAGGCCTATTATATTTTCGAATGCCATGACTTCGAGGTCTTCTTTGTGATCTGTTGAATAAGCTAGTCACATTTACCGATTGACAACCGGGACTTGTTAAGTTTCCTATAGTGCTGATGTTATCGTTGCACCCATAGGGCGCTGCAGTGTTAAGATTTTTTATCCAGAACTCTTCTCTGTTGCGACGGAGAGGTGTGCTCAAATTGGGATTGTTTGTGGGGTGATATATTTTCTCCAGGATTCTGACTCTCATAGATAAAACAGAATGATCCGCCTGGTCAAAATGTCGATAAAGGAGTTGACTTCCTTTATTATTTATTTTTGACCGGTGTCCTGACATTCTTTTTCGGAGCTGGCCTTTGGTTTCGCCCACATAAATCAATCCACAAAGTGAGCACTCTATTCCGTACACAACATTAGATGTCATGCAGTTAAGGTTTTCAAAACTATGCGTGTTAAATGTTTGTTTTGTGAGATTACTTGAGAATGAAGTGTCTGTTATTAGGATGTTACAAGTTTTGCAGTTCTTCATGCCACACTTAGAAATTGAGCAATCGCTTGGTGAAAATAGGTGCTCTTTTAGTATATCGACCACTTCAATCTTACAGGGCTTGATTTTAATATACCCATCTGCATGTTTATACCAAAACTCATGGTTGTTACTAACTACAAATGTTTCATCTCTAATGTCGTGTAAGCTAATTCTAGGAACACCTAAGTTACCTGTTGCGTATGTGTCCGTAGACGCAACAGGTTGGGGCCTTTTTATAGTGGGCGACGCCCCAGCCACTTTGTAGGTCTCTTGAGTTCTATCCATTTAAGCAAAAGACTGCTCGACAAGTGCCCTCGGAGACAATTTGTCCACCAGCAGTGACACATGAACAGTGGTGAAAATGACAAATATGGATAATGACCATATCCCTGTCTACAGTACAAAATCGATAATTCAGAAAATCAGAAACCGAAGGCATACAAAATCAGAATAAAACAGGAACCAAAGCAAACAAAAACAAAAACCTCCACCATATGAAAAAAAAGCGAACTCCCGATATGAGAGTGAGACCAGGTGCCCAGGAAGAGTAAGCATCTCCTGCTTGCATGCAACACCCGTCGCTTCAATTCGGTAGAACTGTCACATCCGGTTACTTCCATTTTGGAAGATATAGAGTACAATCTTTGGTTGGATGGTTCAAATGGTCTATGACAGAATATCATCCACCATTCTGGATAGCGGGACATCATAGTGTATGACGAGTTCCCCATATCGACCGTAGAACTTCCTCAGTGACGATGTTAGTCGGTCACAAACATATCCCTGACTGAGAAGCTTATCTGAAAGACGCCTAGCTCTCTGAACAAAATCCGTATATTTGGTACTTGCTCTGGCATAGCGTATCAACTGAGATATGAACACGCCATAAGCAGGCGATGAAGGGATGTTGCCACTCAGAAAAGGAAAGTTCGTAATGCTGAAATTGAAGTCGTCACGTTTGTCATAGAGTGAGGTGTTCATGTGACCATTAGTGTCGTAGGACAACATTATGTCCAAATAGGATGCTGAATTATTTGTCTCTGTAGTTTCTTTGACTTCAAGCTCCGAAGGATAGATACTGCTCAGGTAATCCGCGAATTTTGGATTATTGATGGACAACACATCGTCTATGTATCTGTAAGTGAAGTTGAAGTCAGAAGCTAAGTATCTTTTCCCTTCAGAGACCAAAGATTGAATGAATTCAGCTTCGTACGAGTAAAGGAAAATGTCGGCAAGGAGTGGAGCACAATTTGTCCCCATTGGAATTCCGACAATTTGCTGGAATACCTTTCCTCCAAACACAACAAAAATGTTGTCGATCAGAAAGTTTAACATCTGAATAATGTCTGTTTCAGTGTACTTATTTTCAGAATCTGACTGTTCTTTTACAAAGTAGGTTTTGTCATAGTTAACAACAATAAATTTGTATTTGCGATTACCGTTCTTACTTGTAAACGCGTTACTTATAATTTTTGCGAGTCTTTCTTTCAATTTAGAATGTGGAATTGTAGTGTAAAGTGTCGAAAAATCAAAGGCTTTGATCGAATGGACTCTACTAAAATGAGTGGATTTCAGATGTTCTAAAAGTTCCTTCGAATTCTTTAAAATCCACATCTGGTTGATACCACTGCGAGAATATACTGTCGAACAATATTTTTGTAGCCCAGATTTGATTTCAGATAAAACTTTGGTGAGTAAGATCGATACAGATTTGGTAGAACATTTTGAGGAACCAGCGATGAAACGTTGTTTGTACGGATTCTTATGCATTTTAGGTATGCAGTATAAGTATGGTAAATCTAAATCTAAATTTGTAGTGTCGAAGCCAAAGGAAGCAAGAGCTGATTTGTGGAGCTGATTTGCTATGCTGCAAATGCGAAAGTATAAACGTCAACACTTTCACATTTAGAAGCTACGAAATAGAACAATACAACATCTATGAAGGACTCACAGGATTAGACCTAACCATCGATTCAGTACGATCAGTTTTCAGTCCATTACGAGCAAGTAGCCCGAAACAGCATGTAGATAGATCAAGCACCAGAAATAGCCGTAATTCAAATCACAAATCAACAAATACAACTAAATCCAGGACAGACAGCAATCCCTACGATGTTCCACCTAAGAAAAACCTTCGAATTATGACGGTAAATTGTCGAAGCGTTAAAGATAAAAAAGAGGAACTTCAAACAGCCATCCACTACCTAAAACCAGATATAGTATGTGGAACAGAGTCATGGCTAAAAGGAGTAAAACCGGGACAAAATCCATCGAAAGACGCAATTAAATCTAGCGAAATATTCCCACAAGAATATAACGTATATAGAAATGACAGAGGTACACTTGGAGGAGGTGTCTTTATTCTTGTTGAGAAGTCGATAACATCTATAGAAAAAACAGAATTTATAACAAAAGGAGAAATGCAGTGGGTGAAAATCAAAATAAAAAACAACAAAGACCTACTGATTGGCTCGTACTATATGCCACACAGAGAACAGAAACACCTAGACGAACTTAGGAAATCACTAGATATAATCGACCTAAATAACGTCACAAACAAAATAATAGTTGGAGACTTCAACTGCCCAGAGATAAATTGGAACTTACAAACAGCAAAAGGGTCAGAAAGGGAAATACAACAAGGACTCGCAAACATCATGAATGCGAATAATCTCACTCAAATTCATGAACATCCCACAAGAGAAGATAACCTTTTGGACTTGGTCTTTGTTTCCAACCCAAGCTTAGTAAACTCGTCCATAAACGTACCAGGCATATCAGATCACGACATTGTAATAGCAGATATGAATACAAAGGTGCACTACAACAGAACACCAACCAGAACGTGCTATATATATAGTAAAGCAAATTGGGAAAACATCAATAAAGACCTAGAGCAACTTCAAACGACAATAGAAGCTAACAAACAAAAAGAAGACTCGGTACAACGACTGTGGTCAACATTCAAAGCAGATCTATTCAAAACTATGGACGCAAACATACCCAACAAGGAGATAAGATCGAGGAACAACATACCATGGATTAAACAAAAACACAAAAAATGCTTAAAAGGAAATAAAACAAGCTAGAAAAACCAGGAAATGGACAAACTACAGAGCATACCAAAAAGAATGTAAAAGATCTCTGAGACGAGCAGAGTGGGAGTATGTAAATTCAAACATCAATGAGGGATTGCATAACAACAACAACAAACCATTTTAGAAATACGTAAAATCAAAAAGGCAAGACTCCAACGGAATAGCACCACTCAAACATGGAACAACTCTAGTAAACGATAGTAAAGGGAAGGCAGAATTATTACTCAAACAATTCAAATCTGTCTTCACAAGAACACCAAAAGGAGAAATGCCAGAAACAAGGATTAAGTCCAAAAGTACCATCAAACCAATGAAAATTGACCAGAAAGGCCTCGAAAAACTACTGAAGAAAGTCAATTAATCCAAATCTTCAGGACCGGACAACATACCAAATCGCATACTGCAAGAATGTGCAACCAAATTAGCACCAATACTGAAAATCATACTGCAAAAATCAATTGATACATGGGAACTGCCAAAAGACTGGAGAGATGCAAATATATCCAGCATCTTCAAAAAAGGGGACAAACACCTTCCTAAAAATTATAGACCAGTCTCTTTAACATCAGTTACATGCAAGATCCTAGAACATATCATCTGCAGACATCTCATGAAACACCTGGAAAAAAATAAAATACTTACCAACTTAAATCACGGCTTCCGATCAGGATATTCATGCGAAACACAACTCCTGACAACAATCAACGACTTCCTCATAGAACATGACAAATCCCATCAAGTAGATATAGCCATATAAGACTTCTCAAAAGCTTTCGACACCGTCCCCTATGACAAATTACCCCATAAACTTCATCAATATGGCATCCAAGGACCACTACACACCTGGATAAACAACTTCTTAACAACAAGGAATATGAAAACTATAGTCGAAGGGACTGAATCAGAAGAAACATCGGTAGACTCCGGGGTACCACAGGGAACAGTCCTCGGCCCGATAATGTTCTTATGCCACATTAACGATCTTCCAGATGCTGTCAACTCATCTGTACGCTTATTTGCAGATGATTGTCTTCTATATAGAACCATCAAGATCAGCAGTGACCAGCAGATACTTAAAATGACCTAAAACAACTAGACGACTAGGCAAATAAGTGGGGCATGAGATTTAACGCAAAAAATATGCTACATAATGTCAATTAACCAGAAAACATACAAATTTTACCAACTTAACAACCATATATTACAAGAAGTACAAAACAACCCGTACCTTGGCTTGGAAATATCAAATGATCTCAAATGGAACCTCCACTTAAATAACATCAGCAAAAAAGCAAATACCACCTTAGGATTTTTAAGAAGGAACCTCAGGGATGTCCCAGAACATTGTAGAAAAACAGCTTACATATCCTTAGTTCGATAAATCATGGAGTATGGGGCAACTATCTGGAACCTGTATCTCAAAGGGGACATAGAGAAGCTTGAAAAGATCCAAAACAGGGCCATAAGATTTATAAAGAAAGATTATAAAAGTAGAAACCCGGGACCAATAACATCAATGAGGAAAGACCTCGAAACAGACCCACTAGAGGAAAGAAGAACGAGCCTGAGGCTAATCCTGATGTACAAAGTGGTTGAGGGGTTGGTACCGTCACTGCCGCCTAATTCATTTCTCAAATACGCAAAAACCAAAAGCCAAATTAAACCGAAACAATATCAGGACCACCAAACAACAAATTTAGTAAATAGACACGTGTGTAAAACAAAGGAGGGGATCTCCAACAACACCAGGTTGTAGCACCCACAGCAAAACCCCAAAAGACTCAATGCAAAAACACAAAGCAAACAAGCACGAAAAGAGACGCATAGGGGACAAGGAACGTCAACGCACAACACAGAAACATCAAACACAAAGGACTACACATAAACCAACGAGACCAACGGGCAACCGGTGCCGACTTAGAACGGACATCTGCCGCGGAAATAGCACAAGGTGTGGTTATCCTGGATTACGTGCGCACAACCCTCCCACTTTTCCGATTACCCAGAGGTATCGAAGAACGTACAATTGTGGTGTAAAACAACCTCCTCACTGTCAGATGACCACACAAAAACAAGACCGCAAAACGCAGGGGCCCAAGCAACACAGATGAATATGTAAATGGATATAAAAAGAGGACGTACGTAATACAATCCGTGCTCTGCCGACGCGAGCTCATGTAACAACAGCAGAGGACTAGTCATACCTAGCAGCAGAACATTGCAATACCAACATTCGTTTTTCGTAGACACGTGTATACACTGGAATCACCTACCAGATTCAGTCGTGCATGCCAAAACTGTAGGAGAATTTAAGACCGCCGTTCAGGAACATCAACGCCAATAAAATCCGGCGCTCTCTCTACCGTTGTAAAAAGCCATAAAGTGGATTCTACAACGCATACCATACAGACAGACAGATACAGAAACTTTTGGAGATGTACTGTAGTTTGTGTTATTAAAAGTTGATCGACCTTTAACACGCGTAGTTATTTTTGTGGATTGATTGTTTTCTCGGCCTGTGGTGTCATTATATTTGGACCCACAGCATAAGGGCATCACACTGGTGTCAGAAGTGCTTTTGGCACCCTTTCCGAATGGATAAAATCCATCAGAGGGTTACTTTTATCTAGAATTAATCGATTAAAATCAACTGTGAACACCAGATTCGAGTCTATATTTCAAGACCCTGATGTTATCACAGAGCTTACCTACCTCCAAGAACATTATGTCATCACACCAGCGGATAAAGCCTCAAATAATTACACATTTACTTGCAAAAGGTACTATTTCGGCAGTCTAGTTAAAGAGTTGGGTTTAAATTCGACACCTGGAAATCCCACTTACACCCCAACAAACCTTTCTGCCTCTGAAATAATATATAACCACAAATCAGCTCTTCCTTCCTTTGGCTTTGACACTAACAATTTAGATTTAGATTTGCCATACTTATACTGCATACCTAAAATGCATAAGAATCCGTACAAACAACGTTTCATCGCTGGTTCCTCAAAATGTTCTTCCAAATCTGTATCGATCTTACTCACCAAAGTTTTATCTGAAATCAAAGCTGGGCTTCAAAAATACCGTTCGACAGTATATTCTCGCAGTGGTATCAACCAGATGTGGATTTTAAAGAATTCGAAGGAACTTTTAGAACATCTGAAATCCACTCATTTTAGTAGAGTCAATTCGATCAAAGCCTTTGATTTTTCGACACTTTACACTACAATTCCACATTCTAAGTTGAAAGAAAGACTCGCAAAAATTATAAGTAATGCGTTTACAAGTAAGAACGGTAATCGCAAATACAAATTTATTGTTGTTAACTATGACAAAACCTACTTTGTAAAAGAAAAGTCCGATTCTGAAAATAAGTACACTGAAACTGATATTATTCAGATGTTAAACTTTCTGATCGACAACATTTTTGTGGTGTTTGGAGGAAAGGTATTCCAGCAAATTATTTGTCGGAATTCAAATGGGGACCCATTGTGCCCCACTCCTTGCCGACATTTCTCTTTACTCGTACGAAGCTGAATTCATTCAATCTCTGGTCTCTGAAGGGAAAAGATACTTAGCTTCTGGATTCAACTTCACTTACAGATACATAGACGATGTGTTGTCCATCAATAATCCAAAATTCGCGGATTACCTGAGCAGTATCTATCCTTCAGAGCTTGAAGTCAAAGAAACTACAGAGACAAATAATTCAGCATCCTATTTGGACATAATGTTGTCCTACGACACTGATGGTCACATGAACACCACTCTATGACAAACGTGACGACTTCAATTTCAGCATCACAAACTTTCCTTTTCTGAGTAGCAACATCCCTTCATCGCCTGCTTATGGCGTGTTCATATCTTAGTTGATACGCTATGCCAGAGCAAGTACGAAATATACGGATTTTGTTCTGAGAGCTAGGCGTCTTTCATATAAGCTTCTCAGTCAGGGATATGTTTGTGACCGACTAACATCGTCACTGAGGAAGTTCTACGGTCGATATGGGGAACTCGTCATACACTATGATGTCCCACTCTCCAGAATGGTGGATGATATTCTGTCATAGTGAACCATTCAAACAAAGATTGTATTCTATGTCTTCCAAAATGGAAGTTACCGATGTGACAGTTCTACCGAATTGAAGCGGCGGGTGTTGCATGTAAGCAGGAGATGCTTACTCTTCCTGTGCACATGTGCCCAGTTTCACAAAAATTCTTACGAAACATTTCAGGAATTTTCGTAACTTTGATCTTCAAATCAAACCTTCAATTGCTTTTCAATTTAGATTATATTGTGCTTTCTAACATCATTTCTACATACTGAATATGATTTTAGTAACAGAACATCGCTATTTTTAGTTTATACAAACTACTAAGCAATCAAAAGTTACGAAAATTACTTAAATTTATCATAAGTATTTTTGTGAAACAGGCTGCTGGTCTCACTCCCACATCGGGAGTTCGCTTCTTTTCATATGGTGGAGGTTTTTGTTTGTTTGCTTTGGTTCCTGTTTTATCCTGATTTTGTATGCCTTCGGTTTCTGATTTTCTGAATTATCGATTTTTTGCTGTATACAGGGATATGGTCATTATCCATATTTTGTCATTAGTGAAGTCTGAATTAGCTGTTTGTTGTGCAGAATCTTTGATTCAGGCGAACGGCCAATCGGGGTATTTTGGCGCAATTTTTGGAGAAACGGGAGGTTTGTTGACACCTTGAATCGTGCTTACAGCCGCCTTTTTGAAGTTAACACCAGTTTTCTACAAAGTATCCTTTCAAATATAAAGTATTTTAAGCTATTCAAATTCTGTTTCTTTGGGGTTTTTTTTTTCGACCATATTTCAACTTGTCTATACTCGATTTCACGGTGCATTGCATGCTGGGAGCGTTGAAGTGGTTCCGGTTTACGTCACGCCCAATATGGCGTCTGTAGAAACATGTCAGAAAGCCAACAAGTCTCACACGTTACGCGCTCACCACATCGCGATTTGTTGATAGTTTGTAAGGAAGACAATATTTCAGCTTGTAAGATCTGAAGAGACTTTTAGATTGTATTGTATCTTAGGTTAAAACAAGTGTGGGCGGATCTCGACAATAAGGTCACTTTACACAATGTAAATTGCCTAATGTTTCACAAATTCCTTTAGTGGACAATTTTATATTTATGAAATTTGGTTACAACAGATGACAAATATTTACGGGTGAATATTTTTGTCAAGATTAAAAAATAGATACTTGTAAGGAGGCATGCCTTGGTTGGTTAAATCTCCACCCCTCCCCTCCCCCCCCCCGGTATAATGTTGATTACCAACAATTATATGTATCATGAAACTTAGCTATAACTTTTCGTAGGCCCTGTTGCTTTAAAATTCTGCTATAAGGTCAAGTTCAACATATGATACCTTATTACTAGTATTGAAAGGAAAGGTTTCTGTGACACAGAGATCAATAGAGAAAGAAGAAGAATATCCCTAAGTGACACAACCCCCCTTTCTGGTGGGTATTATTACGGTGATCTTCTATTACTGATGTGTAAAAGTGTGTGGCTGCTGGCAATGGTGCTGATTTTGTCTTGAAGAAGACAAATGAGAAAAATCATGCACCTTGCCATTTGTCACATTTCATTTTCATCTCATGATTAAAATTCAGTCTATAATATGAATCGGTAGGTTCGCATTGATTAAAATACCGTGATTGATTCAAAACAGATTTTAACAGCTGTGAATGGTTCAGAGAAGAAAATATTTAATTAATAGATTTTATATTATGATCAAAATACCAAGAGAAGGATAAACCTTAATAATGAACATGAGGTAAAAATATAAAATGGGATATATTGCTGTAATATCAAGAATTAACAAATCGATTTTATGAAAATCCAACTTAAATTTTTTTAACCTTATTTTATATTATAATACCATTGTATTTAGTTTTAAATGATGTACACAATTTGGCTTTTGTATTAATCAATCAACACGATCAAAGGTGTAATATGTATCATCATCATCAGAACATGTAAGGTTTTAATGGTATACAAGACTATTACTATGAAAATGGTAAAAGCGAAAGATAACAAATTGTTTTCAAAATTCTGATTGCATCATTAAATACGTACACCTAGTCGATTTTTCCTATAGGGGAGGATCCCTTAATCTCCTAAACTTACATTAAATTGTTAACAGATTTAATTTCAGCTCCTTTCATTTGGTTTAAAAAGAATGAACAAGAGACTGCTTTAAGACAGTAAGGCTGTATAATTGCTACAAATTGTTTCAAAATTAAAAGCACAAGCCCAGGGCTAGAGACATGATTAGATGAAATTAGTAACAATTTCAGCATTACAGGCTTTCTCCTGTTCCTACTTTTTCCAATTATTTACTACTTTTTTTTATTTTGATCCTATATATTTTACCTACTTTTTCTCCAAAACCTCCAACTTATATTCCTACTTTTTTTCATCTCAAAAAATTACATATGTTATGTGCTGTCATTAATTGAAGTAAAAGAGAAATTAACTATAACTAATCACGACATAATATCAATATGCTTCTAAATTGTAGAAAGTATTAATCTGCAGAGTTCACATCATACAATGTAGATAGTCACGCCTCGATTACATGTTAGTACAAATTTGAACTAATTGTGAAAAGACTTTTAATTGAGAAAGTGACAAATCCACTGTCAATTTTAAACCATGCCTAGAAAACTGATTATGGGGATGATAAATTGACTAAGAGAAAGAGGCACTACTGGGTCTTAACTTTCATTTATAAATAAGCATCTTATACATTAACTCCAAAATTATAAATTTTCTGATGTCTTAGAAAATAAATATTACCACTCAAGTTGACTAATTAAACATGTTATAATAGCGACATAAATTCCAGTAGCTTCCTTATAGCTAGCTGGCTTCACTCAATATACCATCGACACCTTATTCAAATTTTATAAATTTGTCGGGCTCGCTTCGCTGGCCCACTCGTACAAATTGAACAAAATTAGTTGGCCTGTCAATTTAGCTATTTCAATGACATTATACAGATGCTTATAGAAAAGTTCAAATACAATCAAATACATTCCTCCAGATATACTAAGAATCTTGCATTATTTTGTACATTAAACAAAACAATTTCAGGGGAGAACCCCATTATTTTTTGCATTGTCTTAAAATAATAAAATTCAGAACTGACAGATTCTAAAAAATATGAGTAATAATTGCACAGATCTGTTGTTCAATTTTAAGTAAATTACTGACATGGAACTATAAATGTATTGGAAAAGGGATAATCAAACAGCTCTTGATCACCGTTCCTCTGAGATGATTCCTTCATATGTCAACATTGCTTACCGTTGATTTTGAGTATCATACATACTGAAAATTTTCACTAAAATTGTGGAAAATCTCCTACTTCTAATCTTTGCTATTAATTCCTACTTTTTTCCTACTTTTTTTTCAATGACTACTCCTACTCTTTTCCTACTTTTTCATCAAGGTAGAGTAGAAAGCCTGGAATTATAATGCCCATCAGACTTGTCGAAAAAAAGAAACACTTATAATTGATCCTTGCATGGGTACTAGTATAGGTTAATACAGAACAAAATCCTACATCCATTCCGCAAAATCAAACTTGGAATCTTTTGTACTGAGTTGCTTAAAATTTTGAGGGGCTGAGTGAAAATTTGTTTTTGCCTCTAGATATTTACTTTACTTGACCTATAGGCTAATGGAAAAAAGCTGCACAGCAGTATCTTAAATCAGACACAAGAGACCCAAGTGGGCCTAGCTATTATGATGATAATTCGCTGACACCCGAGATCCATATTACACTGTAGCTGAGCATATTTATTGAACATTATTTATAATGCTTCTCATCAGCCAAGTATCCTCACTTTGCCAAACAGTGAAATATAATTAACTCACGGTTTTCAAAAATAATTAAACAATAAACAATGTCAATTGTTGATTTATCCACATGAAGTACATGTACTATATTATGTATAATTAATTTATTACATTATACATATATCTCTCATGGTATAAAGCCTTTAAAAGATTTCCATAATTAAGTACATTGTACCAGTCTACGTAAGAATCATGCAAAACCCTATATAAGGGTGATACATCGAGGTCAACAGATTGTAACCATTTTTTATATATTAATTGCCTATTCATAGATATTCATCAGTGCAAAAGGAAAATCAAATCCATTCACCCGTTTTCTTCCTACGTGGACCAGAACTTCGCACCGCATCTTTCTTTTTCCCTATCATTTCTATACGGGACTTCCGGTTAGCAACGTTATGGCAGGCTGCACTAAAAAACGATCCAGAGAAAATCTTAGAAAAAAGCGAAACTAGCGAAGAATTGTGCTCAAAACTATTTGAAAAACCGTGAGTAACTTCCATCGTGCATTAAATATTAATGCGTAAAGCAGATAAAGCGAATTGAATTGGAAAACAGATTTTTAACATTAACGGTACCTAGAAAATATATGTGAAACGGAGCGATACTGTGACGTCATAATATACCAATAGAGAAATTATATAGCAACGTTAACGTGATGGAAAAAGATACAAGAACACTTATTGAAGAAAGTAAAAATGCCATAGAACAAACAGATACATGTAAGAATGATGATCTTCTAACGAATATACTAAAAATTGTAACAAGAATCGATGAACGGTTGGAGAAACAAGAAATCGAAATCAGAAAAATAAATGACATTAAAGCATCAGTAGAAGGAGTCACGAAAAAAGTGAAAGAGATGGAAGAGATGCTGAATGAAGTGCATCAACGAAGCCAAAAGGTAGAGAAAGGCTGTGAAGAGATGGGCTCTGTAGTCGAGAGCGTTATGGAAAAATGCGCATCGAATAAGGCAGACATCGAAGGGATAAAGGACACAATAAGTAAAATGGAAGAAAGTCCAACCGTGCCTTTAAACTATACAGAACAAATTCGAAAGTTACAAGATAGCCTATTGGACCTACGATGCCGGTCAATGAAGTACAATCTTGTGTTCACGGGATTGCCATCGCCGCCGAACGAAAATTGTGAAGAAAACCTTCATAGATTTCTTCAACACGAATTAGGAATGACATTCCGCCCAGAGATCGGAAATGTGCACCGATTTGGGAAACCAGGCCTAGGAAGTGTCCGTCCTGTAGTAGCAAGGTTTCTCTACAGAAAGGACATGGAATGGATACTAAAGAACGCATACAAACTAAAAGGAAAGCCGTTAGGGATAAACGAGCAATTCCCACTAGAGATCGAGAGGGAGAGGAAAAAATTATATCCAGTAATGAAGAAAGCAAAAGAGGATGGAAAGAAAGTACAACTTGTCAGGGACAAGTTGTATATAAACAATCAACTTTTCATACCACAGGAAACAGAACATGAACAAATACAAACAGGTTACAGTAAACAGTTTTTTTCATGACGTCATCCCTTGACGCGCACCCTTAACCCAGCGTCATATAATACTATCATAAAATACATACCTATCAAAGTATATATATGGTTAAAAAGAATAAATCTTACACTTTATCATGCTTACACAAGATTATACCTATAACTTATAAGATGTAGAAATGTGCTCGACAAAGGGGAAAATAGTAAAAATTTGACGGTACCGCGGGGCAACTTCTATAGCGGAAACGACATTGTTCCGTAAATATTTGGGGAATAAAATTCATATCAAAGAAAGAGTGTATCTATATCAATAAAATATAAAAGTGAATTAGGGATTGACCGTGTAGTTAAGGAGAAATCAATATGACCACCAAAAACACTGAAAATCATTATGTCCCTTTTGGCGCCCCTTACTGTGGTAGACTCCTTTAATGAGCCCCAGCTCATTGCCTATGAACACGTGTTTCAGAAAATGAAAATTTCCCATAATCTTGTAAATATCTTACAGATTTTAATGATACCTCATAATATGCCATTATTTTAATTTTCATGCATACAGTATGAAGATCAAGGCTCAGCTCTTATTATTAAAAAAATTGACCGGGGCCAAATCAGGTTAGAGATTATACGAAACTGTTTATTAGAGCAGTTGCATTTATTTTACTTCTTACTTTACTTCTACTTTTACCTCACCTCTACGCTTCAGTGGTCACTGTGGTTAGGGATTAGGCCGTGGTATTTAAAATTCGTTTTCCATCCTGGTGTTTTAAAAAAAGACACCCTCCAGTTAGGCGAAAACACACAAACATACAATTTTTGTATTGTTGTCAATGACATGTATTATTCTGAAATTTTATTTAAGGCACATATCCACTGTACAAGTCAGGGGAGACGGGAATGTGAGCTATTATAGCTAAGTCTTGGTTTAAATAGATCAATTTGAGCCGTTTTTCATTTCGAGTAATAAAGCCGTAGTGGAACTTTTTTTCAGTATGACAGGATACCTTTGGCAATCTCGAATTAATTGTGAGTGTATGCTTTTTATCTGGTATTTTGTCTCGAAAGGTACCAGTCCGCACACGTTAAACAGAATATTTCACAGCCATGGCTTTACATTGTTCAATACACACCTGTCCTGAGGCGATCCAACTACAGTTACCTTTCAAAGCTGACCTGTCACTTTTTTACCATTTAAATGTGAAAGTATAATCATCAGACGGACGGACATGCAGACGGAAAGATCATTTATTTATGTAGCAAAAATTACAATGCTTAATGTTTCTTCGTCCGAAAAGGGGAAATTTACATAAAATGTACCCGTAAGTTTTATGTCTAAGATATGAAATGTACCCGCAAAACGTCAGGGTAGGTCAGCTTTAAAAGTTAACTGTAGTCGTCAATACTCGAGACCAAGATTATGTAACCCCTAACCGCAGTGACCACTGAAGCGTAGAGGTGAGGTAAAAGTAGTGGTGAAGTAAACTAAATGCAACTGCTCTATTGAAACCACAGCGAGAGACGTCCCAATGCCCGATAATTCTGAAATAGGAAGCCCACCCATTCCCCCACGAAAACGGAAAAAGCCAGGGGATTTCCAGCATCGTGTGCAAGAAGATCAACACTAGGGAAACGCCGCTACAAGAGCCTGTGATGGAAAATCTAATTGTAGAGAATCATCTTACAAAAGTTTAACTTTTTCTTGTTTAAATGTTTGCGGACTGAAATCAAAACTAATTGTGCCAGAATTTGTTGCTCTTATTCAAAAATACGACATTTTCGTCTGCGTTGAATCAAAAATCGATGAACTTGATAACATCTCGTTACCAACAGGTTACTTACATTTTTCTAAATACAGAAATTTTAAAGGGATTTGAGAAAAAATCAGGTGGTATATCAATTTTATACAAACAATCTTTAGGTCATATTATTGAATTCATCGAATCAGAATGTGAATATATCCAATGGTTGAAACTTAAACAGGATATGTCGAATATCTTAATAGGTTGTGTTTATGTACCACCAGAGGGTAGTAAGTATGCTTCCAAAGATGCGATGGAAGAAATTGAACGAGAATTTTTATCTTTTATAGGAAATAACGATAAATATGCACTTATAGGTGATTTTAATGCACGAACGGGTAATCTTAGCGATTATGTTGAACTAGATGATGACATTGTTGAAATAATCAATAACGGGTACGATGAAGATTTCAGAGAAATTTTATTTGATTACAAAACCTTATATACTCAAACATTCCACTCAAGAGGTGTTCTCAAGATAAAGGTAGACCTAATTCATTTGGATACAAACTCGTTGATTTTTGTACGAGATGTAATTTGTATATTGCGAATGGACGTATTGGTCAAGACAGAGATGTAGGGAAAACTACTTCCAACGAATGCAGTTTAATTGATTACCTCGTTATATCCTCAAATTTCTTTAAAGACATAAATGAATTTGAAATCGACGAATTTAACCCGTTATATTCGGATGTCCACAATCTTTTACATTTCTGTATATCAATGAATGTGATACATAAATAAAAAGATAATAATTATCAAAAAGATAATGGTACAATTAGATCGAAATGGAAAATGTCCAGATCTGATAAATTCGTAGAAAATCTAAATATGAAGGAAGAGAACATCAAAGACTTGTGCAACGAAGTTGATAACTGTAGCTCGGAGGAACATGATATTGATGGTATATTGAGTAAACTTGAAAATATTTTTTCGGAAGCAGCTATCAAGCCATTTGGAAAGTCGGGTAGAAATAACGAACAGAAAGAAAAATCCGACAGGAATAATGAAATTTGGTTCACAAAATTATGCGATGAAAAAAGGAAAAAGTTTCATAACGCCAAAAAGAAATACAACAAAGACAAAAGTTCAGCCAACCGCGAATCACTGAGATTTGCACGCAAATCATATAAAAAAGAACTTTCAAGAAGTTTCGCAAATCACCAATTAAATTTAGAGAAAGAACTACGCCAGACATCCAGAAACAATACTAAGGAATTCTGGAATATCTTAAATAAATTCAGTAAAAAAACAAAGAAAAGATATACCTATACCAATAGATACACTTTATGAACACTTTAAAAAGTTAAATTGTGATAACGAAAATGCTGATGAATGCTTTGAAATTCCAAATTTTGAATGTAACGATCATGATGATATTTTAAACGGTCCCATAACTGAGGAGGAAATTGAAAAAAACTGTCAAAAAATTGAAAAACAACAAAGCTGCTGGTTTTGATAATATAATTAACGAGTACATCAAACATTCTATACGTTTATGTATGCCGCTATATTTAAAGCTTTTTAATTTCCTTTTTGACACAGGTATCACACCTAAGAAATGGTCAGTTGGTATTATTCTCCCAATCTATAAAAACAAAGGGGATCCGCAAGACCCCGACTCTTACAGAGGAATAACATTAGTCTCATGCCTAGGAAAGGTGTACACTGCAATTCTAAACGAAAGATTGAACTTGTTTGCCGATTCTATAGAGCTTATAACGAAATCACAAGCTGGTTTCCGGAAAGGTTATTCTACCATTGATAATATATTTTGCTTATATAGCGTGATACAAATGTATTTAATGTCAAACCGTAAACTATTTTGTACATTTGTGGATTTTAGAAAGGCTTTTGATACTATATGGAGAAATGGCCTGTGGCAAAAAATTATCTCAAGCAATATTACTGGTAAAATCTTTGTATCAATTTTTAATATGTACTCCAACATTAAGTCATGTGTAAGACAAAACTTGGTACACACAAATTTTTTTTGTATGTCAAATGGGTGTGAGACAAGGTGAAAATTTAAGTCCTTTCCTTTTTGCGATATTCATAAATGATCTTGAGACATTCTTCAATGAAAATAATATCGATTGTCTGCAAAAAATTAGTGAATATGCAATGGGTTATATACAGATATATTTAAAGATTTTCCTCTTGTTGTATGCTGATGATACTATATTGTTAACTGAGTCTGCAAACGAAATGCAAAGAATGTTAAATGTTTTTGATGATTATTGCACGAAATGGAGACTCAATGTTAATCTGGGTAAAACAAAAGTAGTCATTTTTGAGAAAAGAAAAAGTAACAGAAATCTAAAATTCACGATGAGAGGAGAAGAAATCAAACGTGCAGATTCATACACATATTTAGGTCTTTTATTCAATTATAATTGTAGCTTTTTTCCTGCAAGAAAGAAGCTTGTAGCCCAAGCTAATAAGGCACTGTTTGCATTATATTATAAAATTAGAAATTTATGTATTCCAATTGATATTCAACTAAAACTTTTTGATTGTCTGGTAGCTCCTATATTGCTGTATTCTTCCGAAATATGGAATTACGAAAATTTTGATCTGATTGAAAGATTTCATTTAAAATTTCTAAAACAAATACTTAAAGTACGAAGTACAACACCAAGTTATATGGTTTATGGAGAGACAGGAAGATATCCATTAATTATACAAGCAAAAATAAAAAGTCTATGCTTTTGGTCAAAACTGGTGGGTGGTGGACACTCTAAGTTATCTAGTATTTTATATAATATCATGTTTAATTATCAACAAAATGGAAATGTCTGATTTAAATGGATGAACTTCATTAAGAACATATTTGATGAAAGTGGATTTAGCTATATATGGACTACGCAAATCTCACCGGGTAGTCAAGGTATAAAAAATATCATAAAACAGAGACTCATTGATCAATTTTATCAAAAAATGGTATCAGAAATGGAACAGTCATCAAGGGGTAAATTTTATTTGTCTTTCAAACTAGATTTCAATTTAGAGAAATATCAAATTCTACCGAAGAAACAAGATCGTAGCATATTTTGCAAATATAGATGTTCTAATATAAGGCTACCCGTTGAGATTGGTAGATGGGTAAATTACCCCTACGAAAATAGGTATTGCCCATTAAGTGAATCTCATGAAATAGGAAACGAGTTTCATTATTTATTTATCTGCAATAATGAAGTAATTAAGAGCCTAAGGGAAAAATATATTCCTAGATATTATTCAAATAACCCAACTGAATCAAAACTTAGAGGTCTTTTATCTATATGCAATAAGAGAATTATTGAAAATGTATGTGCTTTTTTGAGGAAGATAGATAAGTTGTTTCGGGAGTTATACGTATAGTATTAAGTTTATATATAGATGTCTTTGTGATGTTTTGTTTTGTTTTGTTTTTTTTTGTTTTGTATTTTTTTTTTTTTATTATTTTTTTGCTATTCTATATAGTATGTTGTAATATCTACTTTTTGTTTGCCTTAACGTTTGCTGCAATTGTATTGTTTATTGCTCTTGTAGCACCTTTGTGTGCCTGAGTTAGTAAATAAACATTGTCTTGTCTTATACAAATTCAAAATTTTCAAGCCCTTCAAAAAATATCCTTCCTCGATGGATATGCAAAAACATATGTATTACGCGGCTGTGTTAAGGTGTTCCACGCTGACGTCGCGCAGAATATTTTCTATTTTTACGGTGCCTGGCATTCAACCCTAAATTACAGCTTAAACGTTCTTTCTTTAGTTCAAAGCTGTATTTTTTTAATATCTGGTAGGTGTCTGGTAGCTAAGAAAAAAAAAATTCACCAGGGGGATTCCCCTGTGTCACGTGACAGCCCTAAATATAACTCTACAGTGTTGTCTCGGTTTTAAATTGAATTTTGCAAGTGGTAAATAATGACAAAATAATAGAAATGTTATATCGTTTTCTTCAGTAAATCCTATAGATTTAGAAATGTGCTGGGCATTGTGACACTTAAAACGATTAAGAGGAGAAAATATACCGAGAAGGAAAACAAGTGGTAAAAACACTGCAAAACTCGACTTTACATCCACATTTTACACAACTATTAAAATTTCTATTAAATGCGCAGCAAAATCTTGGTAATTTGAAGTGTCCTCTATAGATTCTGTATAAAAATATCGAAATCGTACAAGGGTAGTCACCTACAAATTACATTTTTTTTTACAACTACCCTATATCAGTCTATTTTCAGATGGGACCTAAACGCACAGGTGATCTGGATAACGTCATAGAAATTTAGCGGGAAAGCATTAGTAAACATGAACATGCAACATATATATATATACGTGTGTACAACATAATAACACGGGTTTTTAATATCTGATACAATGTAAAGTGTTTTTTATTTTATTTTAGTATTATTTTTACAACGATGAGAATGTAATACACATATATTAAGAAGTCAGGCCCGGCCGGGGGGGGGGGGGACTGACCTGGGAGGGTAAGCCTCGTCCGGGCATCCGCTTTTAGTATATATTAAAACATTAAATATTTTCTTTGTGGGAAAGTTTGTGGTAGGGAATAACTCTGGTGATAAAGGTTGCCGCTAGACAATAAAACTTCTGCTGATCAAATATTGAAATCTATGTATCAATGCAATATTTCCTCGTACTGAATCCAACCCGGCGGACTATTGAGACCGCGATACTGACCGTCTTCTAATTTTGTATTTAACAAAATTGATTGTAAACTTGTTACAGGGCTTTTGTGAGCAGAGCTCTATCGGTGACAAAATAATCATAATAAAAAAATGTATATAACTTGAATAAAAGAGAGAGAGAGAGAGAGAGAGAGAGAGAGAGAGAGAGAGAGAGAGAGAGAGGGGGGGGGGGGGGGGGTTCTTTCCCGGCTAGGTTAATTATGTTTCAGTCTAATTATAACCCGCCCGATCTCTTGCTGATTACAATTTGTTTTATTACTATTTAGGTCTTCCGACTTCCGTCGGAAGACCTATTGTTTTCGTAACCGTGGAAAATTGGATCAGCGATTTCTCAAGAACCCTGTAAGCTAGGACAATGAAAGTTCTTCAACGTTACGTTTGGAGTAAAAGCTAGATTGGTCTTTTTTATTTTTGGTCTCTGTTATTTTTTTTATCATGTTTTTTTAGTAGATTCAAATATTTGACGGGAGCGTCGAATTACTCAAAAGGACCGAAAATTTCATGTTTTGCTATTTGTAAGCTTAAATATCTCGTATTTTGCTATCTACAATTTCCATTCTTTTTGAAAGTCGACAGCCATGCAAGATATGAAATGCTAGATGCACACTGTAACGATTTATTACGATGACGTCCTTCACCGTCCTTCATATTTCCAAATTCAGAAGTTCATAGGAGGAAGACACTTTTTTGCTTATAATAGTAAACAAAAATTAAGCTTATGAAGTTTCCTAAAAATTTCAATATTATTATTTTTTATCCATATATCTGTCTTATTTAGTCTTTCTGATTTTTCCTATCTCTTACTGTTGAAAAGATATGAGCATCGAAATTTTGAGTTGGGTATTTCGATACACCTTCACGCCAACAGATCGGGCGCACACTAAAATTGGTAGTCCGAGTCCGACTCGAGAAAAGCAGTGTTGAGATTTTCAAATTCCGATTTCACGGCAATGATGAATATGCATTTCATAAATACATTTCGATATACACAATTTGATTTTAAAACAGTTGATTAATTTAGAAGAGATCAGCTACAAACCAGAATTTACACACAAAAAGTGGTAGTTTGATTCCGATTTCTAACCTACAAACCTGTTTCTAAATTTCAATAACTATATTTTGAACATCAAGTTTAATTTCTAATTCTAGCAAACGTTCGAACATAATTTTCGGTTGGTTTATTTACAAATTGATGAACAATTTCTCCAACATTCTTCCCTCCCCTCGTTTTTCGAAAACAGTTCTGTTTATATTGAACGATGTCGCCATGATGGAATTCAAAATAAACTTTGAAAAAAGGGAAGGGGGGGGGGGGGGGGCCAAATTTGAACCTGCACAGCGAGAACCTCATGGTATTTATATATATTGAACGTAACTTGTTATTACCATTTCTCTTCTCAAGAAAATTGGTTCTACAGCTACGAGCTCGCCTTTTTTATGGGGGAAGGGGGCAGGAAGAATTTGCAAAAAAAAAAATCCCGGCTCTGAAAAATGCTGAAAAAAATATTCCGGCCCAAAGGGCCGGCAATTTTTTTTTCCCGGACCATGCAAAAGTAAGGATACATTGCATGATATGGAAATTTTTGCTGGCCCTTTGTGCCAGACAATTTAAAGTCAAAAAATTAATTAATATAAATTCAAACTGTTCACATAGCTGTATCTACCAGAGACCTAATACGCATAGGCACAAAAATCTAGAAAAGGTTCTATTTAAACATCATACAATCTGTCTGAAATTCGCTAATTGCAAAGAGACATCTGAAGGAACGGTTATTAACTCATACTCTGTAACAGCGGGGAGTTTAACTTACACAGACATTCACAACATTTGACAATTTGTTTAAATCCGGTCCGAAGAACCGGCGAAATTTTTTCTCCGACTCTGGTAATGGCTAAAAAATGGCCTGCTCAGAAAATTGCTGAAAAAATTTTACCGGCTGGCAATAGAATTCCTGCCCCCCCCCCCCCCCCCAAATCAAATGGTTGCTCACCAACAATTATCGGTTTGAAAATTTAATATTACTGCTATTTGAAAACTTAAATATATAATATAAATACATGTAATGTGACATCCTTCATATTTCCAAACCAAAAATTGTAAAGGAGGAAGACACTCTTGTTGCAACCGCAACAAGAAACCTTTCTAGTTTTATTTCTTCTTAGATTTAGTCTAGTACAAGTTGATCGTATCTGAAGTCTCGATATTGTTCTGTTGTACCGGCTATGAATACAGTGCGCGCCGTATAACCATTTATTGACACATGTATTTTAGGACCGTATTCGTAATGATATATATTATATATATATTTAAAAATAATGCTTGAGAATAAACTGTATTAATGTGCATGAGCTGGCACCCTCGCCCCCCCCCCCCCCCACCCCCAACCCCGGCAGCAACAACATCTAAATGAATATAAAAATGAATAAGAAATAATTATTTTAAAGCCGGTAAATCAGTAAAACTCCATTAAATTGCTTTTTATGGACAATATCTAACAAATAATCGAAATAAAAATTGTGCTCCTTTATGAGGATACCATTATCAATTCCTTATATTGATTTACTAATTGAAAATCAGCGATTCCTCTGTGAATTAAAAGCGGTTTCTCATCCAAAGCTTCCCTTTAGCCCTGAACTCAGACTGCGCATGCTTGACCTACAATGACCCGATGTGCAAAACTGTAGAAATACACGCATTATTTCATTACTTCTTGTAAATAAGATACTGGGAACATTTAGAGTTGATGTAAGGAATAGGATGAAAGCTCAATAATATTAAAAATCGATCCAGTACAATTTATCCCTTGAAATATCCCTAGCATACGATAACTGATGTGACGTCATTTATAACGTCACACAATGTTTTCGCGGAATTTTCTCTAACGTCATTGCGTGGAGCACCTTAACGTAGCTGCGTATTAAAATCATGATATCACCATTTACAACATATCAAAAATTCACCAGATGCAAAGTACCTGGTTTTCGAGATAATCCCCCCTAAAGTTACCCTTGTTTCGCTAAAATCTCAATGTCAAGAAAGATAACTCTTACAAAAAGTAACGTACTTGACGTCAACACGGTGAATATGTAGCTGCGATTACAGATTTTCAACGTTGTTTCATCTCATTTTGATTTTGAAACATTTTCAAACAAAAAGTATAGATACCCGAGACAATTTGCATTGTAAAACAATATTGAATAGTAAGCCAGATGCAGATTTAGGTCTACTTTCATTTTCCATGTACTTAACATAAACGAAGTTTGAATATTGCTATGGATATGTTGAAATAATGAAGAAATGCATCGAATATTCAGTAAAAACGTCAGTGAGATGCAGAAGATAACTGTCTGTTTTTGTTTTGTTTTTGTTTTTTTGTTGGGGGGGGGGGGGTCAACGTGGGTGCGTTTTTTTAGGAGGGGGGGGGTTCAAGGGCACGGCCCGGAACTTACAACTGCGTAGGGAACTTAAAATTCTGTGAGCCAAATTAAAATGATTTTCGTCATGTTCATATTTCAGAGCCAGATTATTTTTATTTAAAAAATAGAATATGATAAGCTTTGGACGGTTAACGCAGAGACTAAGCCGGGGAGGACAGGGAAGTTCAGTAAAGTCATATTTATAAGGTTAATGAGGCAAAAAGAACAACGCCTCCTAATCCCACCCATCCTGAAGATACAAAGACCCTGGCCGCCCCCTTCCCTTTCCCCCCAAAAAATCGATGTCATATTGTGTGTTGAAGATAAAGATTTTTCAGACAGTTAAAAGATCCTTAAGGAAATGTGCACGTGCGCATAAAATCATATGCTCTCCGAAAAAAAAAGGGATTATATCATTGCCTGTTCATGCGCCTGAGCTCATATCTCCTTAACCATTCTTCAGAATTTAATAATATTTTACTAAATTAGGATATAGTAGAATATAAATAGTTGTGCTGGATTTGCCATGATCGTCCATGTAGGCGAAAGCTTGTCATGGCAACACCTCCAAAACCAATTGATGGATATGACAGATCATGATGAAGAAAGTAGATTGCTGTCTAAAAGGTTAGACCTGAGTTATGGCACTTGCACTTAGATTGTTCATGCATTTTCGATGTCAAACCTTGCCATCGCATTTCCTCCCAAACAATTCGATGGATTTCAATTAATCTTTACACAATGAAAGATCATGATGATCATGACAGGATTGCAACTGAAAAGTTTTTTACCGGAGACATGGCCCTTGGACTTCGATTGTCATTGCACATCTCGGGAGGCTATCATATATATCTCAAACATTTAAACATTTAACATAGCACATATGTAAGTATCTTATCGGATGTACATGTAGTAACCTAAACACTAAATGATGACCTTATATGAGAGAATATCCGTATTATAAATCGGATCTGCTCAGAAAAAAAATATGCCACGAAGGTATAATTCATCCCTTTAGGGCAGTTTTCATTTCGATATACTCGAGAGACAACACGGCTAGGATGTGCAATCACGGATTTAGAAAGGGGGGGGGGGGGTCCGTACCCTCCCCCTGAAATTTTCGAAGCATAGTTTTATTTTCATAAACATACATACCTGTTCAGATTAGGCCCCGATTCCCCTTTTGTTGTCATAATATTTGAAAACTATAACGTGAATTTGTATTGGAAATCTTTCATTTTGATAATATTTTGCCGTCAGCATTTCAAAAATTTCCTCTGGCTCGTTTGCGCTTGCCAGAATTTATTACATACGTGTACGTTATTTTCAGATGAAGCTGCTCTTTCATATGTGTCAACAAATAGAAGCACTAAGATAAATGAAACTAAAAAAGACGCAAATAGCGAATTTTATTCAAATCCTCGGAAAAAATTAACTGGCTTGCTATCGCTTCCCATTTGTTTTATTTACTTTACATATTAGAACTGACAATAAATGATGTGAAATTTCGATCAAGTTTTTTTGCTCGCTAAAGCTCGCCAGTCATATATTTTATTTACATTTGTATGATTAGAAACAGAACTGAATTAATCAAGTTCTTTTTATTTTTGCTCTTCAAAATTTCGGACAATAGGACACCCCCCCACCCTCCCCCTTGAGAAAAAATCCTGGATCCGCCCATGATGTGAGCTCATTATCAAAGGTAACTGAAAGTTATTCATGTAAGGTCAAGGTCGTTTGTATAGAAACATCAAGAATACATAAAAATGAATACGTATAGCGCTTACATGGCTTATCTCTTTTCAAAAGAATTAGATTATTAATACACTTTTTTTCATGAAGCGAGTCAACAGAGAACGGGCTTCAATGTCTCGCTTAAATTAATGTAAACAATAGGCGTACCTACGTGTCTAAAATGTCGAGACAAAAAGTACCCATCGGTTTTACTGATTAAGTCTAATATCTTCATTACTTTCAAGTTTTAAAAAGTGAATCACCATGGAGGTGCAATATAAGTGGACCAGCTGATCTCGAGTAATGTCCTTGACATTCAGTTTTGATCGACCTTGAAAGAATTATGTGGAGTTGATCTATATCATTGTTCAAAGTCATATTAGATTTTGGCATGGGAATACAACAAAATAAGAGGATCTAATTTCAGCTTATAATCTTGACATAGCAATTTGATCTTGAGATTTCATCATGACCTTCAAATTTAGAAACACATCTGTAGTTGGCCATAGACATATTTCTGTTTCCGCTCAACCTTCCTGGTTTTTTTTTTCATCTACTGACTTTTAACTAGTTTTGGCCATTAATTCATTCAAGTAACAGGAAATTGTAGTGAGGATTCTTCTTTTTTTCATACAACCATCAAAATGCTATAGTCCCCTTCAATAAACTACAACGATTTCCTGCGGATTCTAAATATATACTACACAGAATAAGGGAAAGGTGGGAGGCGTGGCTGGGATTTGATTGAAGTATGGTTTCATGGAAATAGACGAAATCTTTGCAAAAAGCCCCTGGGATTCCAAGTATTGTTAAAAAAAATTTGGTTACACAAAAGTTTCATAATAGGTGATCATTCAGGTTATGTCACACGTTTCATGTTTTAGGATAATTTTTTGGATAATTTTTTTTATTATTTTCTGGAATAATTAAGATATCAAAGACAATATTAGGAGGGCACTGTTCAAAATTTTGAGAAAATGGAAGCTATTTTGCAGCCATCCTTTACTTGTACACGTACATGTATGCTTATGTATGTGAGTAATGCAAAAAAGCGTATGTGCCTTGAAGTCCTTCAAATGAAATACTGAAAATACACCCTCCTACAGACTCGAACCAGGGTCATCCCGAACGCTAATCGAGGACTCCACCTTTGAGTCCCGTACGCCACTGGATTGACTTGCCCAGTATGGGCTCATTACAAGATCACACCATCTTCAGCATGGAGATTTCTTAGAAATTCTCGTCTAAGAGAGGCTACTGAAACGTTTGTGATATCAAGATAGCAGGATTAAGAAAAGCTTCCATATGTGACTTATTTTGCCTTTAAGATAGCTTTGTTTAATTAATTTAGCTCGCCAGGACGAAAGTCCGGAGAGGTAATGATATACCATAGGCGCCATTACTAAAGCCACGACCTACTGAACTTGTGCCCTTGACTTTGGCCTGCATGTAGTTTTTAAAACTCTATTCAAAAACTCTGCTGTATCCCTTGAACCATAAAGGAGAGAGCTTTTACAAACGAACACATTAACAGCTATAGTATATGTATATGCTCCCTTTAATATCTTTGATTTCAAGGGCTTAAAGGGTATATATGTTGCCATGGATACATTAACTAAGCAAGATATGCCATTAGATATGCACATACATGTACTAGTACCTCGTCCACCATTACACATGACAAAGTTATACTTTCTCTCAGACATATTAGCAGGCATGTTACATAGAACTGCTTCGTAACTCAGTAAATGAGACAAATGCAATGATTGCTACGGAATATTAAAATCGTTTCTATGGTATTCAGAACTACAGCTGTTCAATTATCAAACCCCTAAAACTCATTTATGAAAGTTTGTGAATTGTATCTGTAATTTGCTGCAACAAAGTAAGATTGTCTTGTGTTCTTTATTCTGAGAAAGAAATGACCCACGGGAATAAAATCGAACAGTTGCTATGGGATTAAGGTCGTTGCTATGGAGTTTCTGCATGTTTCATATGATAACTGTATAGAATATTTTGTTCGAGGTTTTACTAATCAGACATGTCCATAATTCTGCATTGTTCTGACTCAGATATCAATTAGATATTGATTGAAGCAAAAAATTTGACAATTTCTGAACGGTTGCCAAGGAATATATTTCGTTGCTAAGGTATTTTTGCTTTTGTTACAGAATCATATAACTTAAATATCTTTCTGAGCAAAATAGCTTTCTTCTCATATTCAATGTCATTATCAATCATCAAACAAAATATGAAAGGAACAAGTCATATCGAAAAGAGAAAAATGTGCATTTTCGAGAAAAATAAAAAAAAGTCAATTTTTAGCCTCAAATTGTCAGAAATTTAACCCATGTGTATCTGGTGATTTTTTCATATTTTGTTGTGTTAATGGTGGTTTATTTCTTGTTGATAAAATAATTTCAAAAGCATCGAGGAAGGATATTTATTTTTTGAATTAAAATACTTGTATTTTTATGTGTTGAGCAAATCTCTGTTGCTAGGGAACTTATCACCTAGCAACCAACTTTAAATATGAAGATTGTATGAAAAATTTCTTTTTAAGTATGAAACTAGACTCTTTCTTTATAGTCTTAATTAAGTTTCAATTCTAATTTCATTTAGGAACAGCTTCTTTTAGGACCTCAAACTATGGTAATTTCACATGTATCAAATCATCATTTTCGATCGCAGTGACCCTGTAACTAAGTAGCCTCTGTATCTTAGCAACAGGGGACACATTGATGAAATGAATTTTGAATTTTATCATAACTCAACATAATCAAGAGCATGACATAAAAATTTTGAAAATCTGTGACATAGGGTGTATCACGTTTTGCATGATTCTTACGAAGACTGGTACTTAATTAATTCATGGTCCCAGGAATATGTTCACCTTAATACTTATACCTTAACCTTGATGGTGACCTTGAACCTCATCCTCGAGTCTCATCCTCAATTTCAAGACGAACAGTCAAGGTCAATTCATGAAATCAGATCTACTTATCATTTTTTTTTATTCTTGCATCATTACTTATGTATACATACAATCAAAATATAGAGTTGAATCATAAAATAAAACAGGTATGATAGATCTGGAAAAAATAGAAAGAAGTATATTGCAAATATAGATATGAGCACTAATCATGAAACGTTCTGATTTTTTGGGGTGCATCAGATAAGTTGAATGAAGATCAAGGTCACGATATCTTTTTATGAAATTCAAACATGTTTCCCACTCTGGTTTATTATAATTTTTCTGTTTACATTGGCTTATAAACTGTTTAACGATAAGACTTAATTTATTTACTATATTGTTTTGAGTCCCAAATAGGAAAATTAACTTTATATTACATTTCATATGTAATTCTGTTAACAGTCCAGGAGAATACTATAAATAGTAATATTACTTAAAACTGTAATATTACTGTTAACAGTAATCCCTTATATGATTGAAAACAGTAATGTTGCCACCTTATATTACATCTTTCTGTAATATAGACAAAGCAACATTTTAAAGCTACAAGCACAAATTTTATCACACAATTCTTTCATTCAACAATTAATTCATTAAATATGAACAAATTTTTAAACTGAAAAGTGAAAATAATGTCCATTTGGAACCTATTTTTGACTTTTCCTTCTTTTCGATTTCACATTTTCTTCAAATATGTTGAGGAAAAAAATTTTCCTGATGTTTTAAACAATTTTTCAGTATTCATTTGAATGAGATACAACTCTTAATCACCCTCATTTCTCCCCGAATCAACTGGTATAAGAGCGAACTGACAATATACATGTATATAGTATTACTGCTGTCAGTAA
>VSWD01000011.1:67073624-67199747 GCA_033119305.1 Pinctada imbricata | reverse complement strand
TTAATTCTTATTATCTTCAATGAAATGAGTTTCCAATTCGAATTCCTATATAACATGTATTTTTAAGGGGGCAAAAATCCATTTTCTATGTTAAAATAATAATAAAACTGGAAATAATATATAATGCTTGCATAAAAAATGATAACAGAAATTAAAAGATGGAAATGTTCTTAATTTTTTATGTTTTGTCGGATGAAATGAGTTTCATTTCATATGACTATATCAAATGGGGGGGGGGGGGGGGGGGGGGGGGGGCAAAAAGCCCTTTAATAGAAAAAACATATAAAAATTGGAAATAATTTACAACTTAAGCAAGTGATCTGATTTAAAAATTAAAAGATGGTTTTATACTTAATTGCTTATGTTCTTTCGAATGAAATGAGTTTTCTGGGCAAACAAAAAAAAAAAAGGAAAATAGGAGATGATATATGACATTCAATTACGAGTAAAACCTGATTTAAAAATTGAAAAAAAATGTTTGTAACAAAAAATGACATACATGACTTCATTGTTCTTTACAAATAAATTTTGAATCCTATTTTCTATGCTTAATAAAAAACATAATTTGTTTACAGTAAAATCTCATGTAGATTATAATTGGACATTGTTTTTACTCTAAAACACATGTGTATTGATCAGGTCTCTTGATCAGCCTAATTTGGGCCCGATATTTGGCCAAATTCCCAATGCAATATAGTATCTATTATGAGACTAAATGTTATACATTTTTATTTTTATATACCGATGAGACATTACTTGTTGAAATGTTCTTATGATATTTTTAAAATATATTGAAATATATTATGAAATTTTACAATAGAACAATCATATAGTTTAGTATTTCAATTTCATAGTCTATATTAATGGACCAATTTTCCCAAGTGAAAACCTCTTGGAAAATAATAATAAAATCCCCAGGAGGTAAAAGTGCTATATTTCAAGTGAAAAGACATTCAAATTGATTTATAATTTTCCCGATTTTTGATTAAATGCTGTTGTCTTTCCCAATTTCAAAGGCCTCGGCCCCAGACTAAAAAAAAAAAAGGATGTGAGAGCCCTGCTGATTAAACATAGAAATTAGAATTCAAAACTCATTTCATTCGAAAGAACACTGAAATTAAGTACATAAAAATACCTTTTAATTTTTGGTATTAAGTTTTATTCAAAAGTCATACATTATCTTAAGAGATTTCACAATTTTCACCTGGAAGGAATTCCCCCCCCCCCCCCCCCCCCCCCCAAAAAAAAAACATATTTGATAAAGGAATTGGAAATAGAAACTCATTTCACTCATAAGAACCTATGACATTTGGTAAATTAACATCTTTTAATTTTTTATATAAGTTTATATGCAAAAAGTATGGATTATTTCCAATAGTTTTTTGCCTAGAAATCCCCCCCCAACACATTTTAAAGAGTAATTTGAAGTGGAAATTCATTTCATTTGAAAGAGCATCAGAAATTAAATATATACCTATCTTTTGATTTTTTTTTCATAATTTTTGCATAGAAAGGAGCAATACCCCCCATCTTATACAAGAATTCAAATTTGAAACTAATTTCATCCAAAAGAAGATGAGAAATTAAGTACATTTATATCTTTTAATTTCAATTTTCATTTTTATGCAAAAGGTATACATTATTTCCAGTTTTTCATGATTTTTGCTTAGAAAGTGGATTTTGCCCCCCCCCCTTCCCAACACATATGACATAGGAATTCGAATTGGAAGCTCATTTCAATGGAAAGAACATAAGGAATTTAGTATATTCACATTTTTTAATTTTTGTTACTATTTTTTATGCAAAAGTTATAAATTATTTCCAGTTTTTCATAATTTTGGCCTAGAAAAGGGCAATTTCTCCCAAAATACACATTTGATATAAGAATTTGAATTAAAAACTCATTTCATTCAAAAGAACATCAGAAATTGAAAATATAAACATCTTTTTATTTTTGAAATCAGCTATTATGTTTAAGTTATGTATTTTTTCCAATTTTTCACGATTTTAGCATAGAAAAGGGTTTTCGCCCCAAAATACACATTTGATATAGGAATTCGAATTTGAAACTCATTTAATTCGAAAGAGCATCAGAAATTAAGTACATTTACATCTTTTAATTTCTATTATCATTTTTTTATGGAAAACTAATAAATTTTTTCCAGTTTTTCATGATTTTTGCATAGAAAATGGATTTTCAAAATTCAAAAAATTCAACAAAGAATTTGATACAGAAATTCGAGTTCTAGACTCATTGCAATTGAAAGAACATAAGAAATTAAGTATACTAAGATCTTTTAATTTTTGTTATCTTTTGTTATGCAAAAGTTATGAATTATTTCCAGTTTTTCATGATTTTGGCCTAGAAAAGGGCATTTTCTCCCCCCCCCCCCCCCCAAAAAAACACACTTGATATAAGAATTTCAATTAAAAACTCATTTCATTGTAAAGAACATCAGAAATTGAGTATGTAAACATCTTTTAACTTTTGAAATCAGCTATTATGTTTAAGTTATGAAATATTTCCAATTGTTCATGATTTTAGCCTAGAAAAGGGCCTTTTCGCCCCAAAATTGACATTTGATATAGGAATTCGAATTTGAATTTCATTTAATTCGAAAGAGCATCAGAAATTAAGTAAATTTACATCTTTTTATTTCTGTCATCATTTCTAATGCAAAATTTATAAATTATTTCCAGTTTTTCATGATTTTTGCTCAGAAAAGGTTTTTTTGCCCCCAAAATATCGCAAGTGCCACATATCTCAGAGGTCTATCAAACTTTTTCTGTAATACTAGTCCATAGTTAATATTTTAGCATAGTGGTTTGCTTCATAAAATTCCCACGGCATTACATAAGGCACCCCACTAGTATGTTTGGAGCGATATCTTGATCATTTATAAAAATGTATACCTGTATGTGATTTTTCTTCATCTATGGACATTATCTTATGAAATTATGCAATATGAACAACTTCCATCAGGTATTTTATGCAAAAGGATGGATATAGTATACCGGTATACATGTATTCTTAGTTGAAAAAGCAATGAAATTGTAATGAGGTACCCTTAACTTTGGAGTGATATCTTGATCATTTATAAAGCTGTATACCTGTATGTGATTTTTTCACAATGTATATACATTATTATATGAAATAATGCAAAATGAAGAACTTCCATCAGGTATTTTATGCAAAAAAGTGGGATATACAATATGTTATTAGTTGAAATTGCGATGAAATTATAAAGGGGTACCCTTATGTTTGGAGCCATATCTTGATAATTTATAAAACTGTGTACCTGTATGTGATTTTTTCTTCATCTAAATACATAATTATATGAAATATTGCAAAACGAAAAAAATTAATCTGTTTTTTTTTTCTGCAAAAAGTTGGATTTAGTATATATTATTGGTAAAAATGTCAATAATTATAAGGAATTATAAGGGGTGCCCTTCTGTTTTGAGACTTATCATGCTCAGATTTATGTTTGAATTTTATTTTATGTGTTACATTTCTTCTATATGACTTGTTATCATAAAATAAAACAAAACAAATAAACATATTATTATCATAACTGAATTTGGAGGGTTCAAAAGCATATGCTGGATATTTTATATTCCTCAATCTTTAATGTGCAAGGGTACCTTTCTATAATATACTGTATCTTTGATGAAAAAAAAAATGCATATCTCTGCCTGTGTTTTATTTCTCATTTGGACCATAGTGTTTATGAAAAAACCCTAAAATACAAATTTCATCTCTTAATTCTTTGAGAAGGGACCCACCTTAAATAAGGAGTATTATTTATTTTGATTTTATCAGAAAGCCATAGAGGATGCTTTAAAATTTCTTCGGCTGAAGGGGCTGTGGAGATGTTCTCCTGCAACGAGGACCAAATATTAATAACGTCTTTCCAAAAAGGACTATGTTGCTTGGCTTGATGTCTCAATCCTGATGATGTTAGAGACCAGTAATTTTCCCCGAAATTTTCGATTTTATCTAGAAATAGAATTTTCCATGACGATGTGTTGTTTGGATTCAAAACTTTCTTAATCCATGAAATCTTAAGAGCTTTACCGAAACATTCAATATTCAGCACTTTTAAACCTCCATTGCAAATATCATTTATAAGAATATTTCTTTTTACTTTATCTGGTTTCCGGTTCCATATAAATGTATAAAACAGTGTTTGAATTTCTTTAATGAGTTTATCTGAGGGATTTGGTAATACAGTTAAAACATGAATCAAAATAGGAACAGCAAGAGATTTTATCACACAAACTTTCCCAATAATTGATAGATGTCTAAAGGACCAATTGTCTAGAAGTCGTTTTACTGATTCTGTTTTTTTCTTTGGAATTTATATCTATTTGGTCAATATCATTCAATATGTCATATTTGATTCCTAACCCTTTAAATTTTCCAGAATTATTCCATGAAATTGGATGACTTGTAGGAGGTTCTTCACCACAGCCCCTTTTTGCCCAAATCCATATTCCTTCGGTTTTATCAAAATTAGTTCCTAAGCCAGAACATTCAGTGAAAAGATTTAAGACATTTAAAGCAGTATTTAAAGAATTGACGTCATGTAATTTAGGGTCGAATCGTCAGCGTATTGTGTTATGATATATTCTGATTTATTAATAATTATACCTTTTATATTAGGATGATATTTTATCGCTGCACTCAGAAGTTCGATAGAAAGGATAAACAGATATGGGGATAGGGGATCACCTTGTCGGACTCCTCGAGTAACGCGAAAACGTTCAGAGATATGACCGTTATTTTTGGATACAACTACATATATGAGAATAAAGTGTTTCAAACCACTGCAACATAGTGTAAGGAAAGCCGAAAAAAGTTAATGTTTTTCTTATAAAATTCCATTCTAACGAATCAAAAGCTTTTTCAAAATCTAATTGATCTAACATGCCAGATGAATTTATTTCTCGAGTTCTATCAATGATGTCAAAAATAAGTCGATTGCATTCCCCAATATAACGATCTTTTAAAAAACATTACTGCGTATCTGAAATTAATTTATTTAGGGCATGTTTTATTCTATTGGCTATACAAGATGCAGCAATTTTATCATCGGTATTCAATGGTGATATAGGCCTCCAATTTTTGACATCTAACTTATTTTTTCCGGGTTTCGGTAGACATGAAATAATTCTTAATTTTTGAGTAGTAGACATTGTTTTTTCGTTAAAAGCAAAATTCAGTGAATTAACGAGATATTGTTTTATGTCATTCCAAAAGAACTTGTAGAAGTCTGTTGTAAATCCGTCGTAACCAGGGGATTTACCATTAACCATAGTTTTAATACCTTGAGACATTCTTTTGACATTACTTTGGGTATTACACAACCTGTTTTTCATGGTGATATGATAAACAAAATAAGAAGGATCAAAGGTAGGCAGCACAACCATCGAAAATGCGCCAGAATCATCAAACGCCTTTTATACCGTGGATATGATCCTAATGTCAGCAGACAGACACTAGGCTTGGAACTTGACCAATCTACAGTCTTGTACAAGCGCATCCTTGATACTTGCACTCTGACTGACCGTGACGACGGGACTCCATGACGAGCCCTGTCCAAACCTCTTTAGAGAAGACAGGGCCCCGACCACTTGTCCTCTCTGAATGTCAGCCGGACTCCTCAGGTGATTACATACATGAGCTCGCTACAGCCGGCAGAGCACGGACTGTATTACGCATGCCCTCTTTTTATATCCATTTACATATTCATCTTAGTTTCTGGGGCCTCTACGTTTCGCGGTCTTGTTTGTGTGATGTCATCTTACAGTGAGGAGGTTCTTTTACACCACAATTGTACGTTCTTCGAGACCTCTGGGTAATTGGAGAAGTGAGAGGGTTGTGCGCACGTAATCCAGGATAACCACACCATTTGCTACTTGCGTGACAAATGGCCGTCCAAAGTCGGCACCGGTTGCCCATTGCTCTCGTCGGTTTATGTGTAGTCTTTTGTGTTTGATGTTTACATGTAGTGTGTCTCTTTTCCGTCTCGTGCTGTACTCGTCTTTTGTGTCCTTGCATCGGGTGTTTTGGTGTTTTGCTGTTGATGCTGCAACGGGATCTTGTTGGAGATCTCCTCCCTTCTTCTAACTTTAGTTACGAAATTTTACATGATAATCATGTCCAGGCTATATCTTTTTAACCGTGCATCCAATCTCTTAAATATTCAATTTGATGTTGCTCATGATCCATAGGTTTCAGATCATGCACCTATATCCAAGATCACATGTCACCAAAGTCAATTTCACTCAATATATGCTTATAATGAAATTGTATATTCTAATCATGTTCGGGATATACACCTTAAACCATGTAATGTATCACTTTCATATGATATTTTACTAGTTATGAAGTTGCTCATGACTCAAAGGTTTCACATCAACTTGGCCCCAAGGTCATGTGACTATTAGCAATATAAATAACAGATGAAGATACTACATTTACATGCTAATCATGTCCAGGCTATATCTTTTGAACCGTGTATCCAATCTCTTAAATATTCAATTTAAGAGATTGGATTGCTACCTGCGTGACAAATGGCCGTCCAAAGTCGGCACCAGTTGCCCATTGGCCTCGTCGGTTTATGTGTAGTCTTTTGTGTTTGATGTTTACATTACCAATGATCTGAAACCTATGGATCATGAGATTTGTTATTTATATTACCAATATAAATAACAAATGTAGATACCAATTTATAGGTAAATAATTTAACTGTTTTAGGATTATGATTTAAGACATTGCGGGCTTGAATAATACTTTGTTACTGTATATTTTATACACCATCAGAGATGCAGCTGAATAATAATTTACCTATGTATCATACTGTATAATGGTATTTCAAGGTTAACGTGCCAAAGATTCAGCTCGTAGACGATTATGGGTCTATAAACATGTAATAATATGAAAACATTATCCTTTAACTATTACAAGGTCAAGGGGAAAATATTGGTATCATTGGAAATGCTCTCTTTTTCTACGATAAATATATGTGTGTGTTGTGAAAGCTCTTGATCTTCAGTTAGAATGAAAAGTTCTGAACATATATACAGTCCAAATTTGCACAGAATAAAGTCAAAGTAAATGAAATTAACTTGCATCTGAATTTTGAGTTTAGGTAAGGACAAAGAAGAAGTTTTTCATCAAAGAATTTAAGTTAACTACAGGGTAGAATAATATAACCTATCAGTATCTTGATCAGATGAGAAAATATTCAGAGAAATATAAAAATACATGTATATCAATTGATATGAATAGTACTGTATTAAGTAATATATACTGTCATATGCATGTATAGGCATGTCTTAGTGTTATTAGATTAAGACTTCATGGATTTGATTTTTTTCAGTTTATACCTCTAATATACAGGGATATGGTCATTATCCATATTTGTCATCATATCTAGAGTTCTATACAATGCAATTCACCGATTTTTTAGGAATGGATGTTGAAACATATATAGACAATATGAAACAAAAACTCTTCTCCTGAGGGTACCAAGGGGTTCATCATTTGGAAGGGGGTGTTTCGGGAAAATACGGCATAACAAGATACACCCCTTCCAAGTCCATTGTGTCCAAGGTCATCAGGGTGCACAGACTGCAATATATGTTACATAATAGAAATTTTGAATTGCTGCCTGACTTGGACATTAGTCATTTATCCCACAATTCTCTCTGTATTGCCCCAGATCATTTGTCTTATGAGTCTCATGAAATAAGCACTTCTAGGGGAAAATGTAGGCATGTAAATCCAAGTTCATGTTTTGGACACCCAGGGTATCAAAGTTGCATATTTTGATTTTCCGTAAAATGTAAGTTAAACTCATCAATAACACTTTAAAGTACTGTTATTTTGAACATATATGGTAATATTAACATTTGTCAAAGCATTATAGAGTTACATCCATGTATTTCTATGATTTACACCTTGTCTGCATAGTCATGGTCATATTATGCATTGAAAGTGTTGAAATTCACTTTGGGTCCGAAATTCCTGACTCGTAATGCTTCTCGGCATGTAGCATATGTATTTCCTTTTTCGGTTTGCCTTTCGCTGTATTCTGCGAGCAATTGATTTATGTCGCTCGGCTCTAGAAAATTCAAAGTATCCGTGTTTTTCAGGCTGCGTTTTACAGATGTACCGGCGGTCAAGTCAGCACCGACTGCGCTTAGTCGAGAAATAGTGGAGTCTCAGAAACCAAGGTTGCTCATATTTGCCGGAGTGTGGACTCGCCCCCGGAAAGGTGCGACTCTATACAATTATTGACTGACTTTTGATGAGGTCTACTCGTGACTATACAGACCTGGTCAGGTATTGGTTGACCGAGGCCGAAGGCCGAGGTTAACCAATGCTTGACAAGGTCCGTATAGTCACGAGTAGACCGAAATCAAAAGTCAATAATTGCTTTATTAAATTATCAAAAATTTTATTAACATTTGCATTGTAATGATTAGCGAAGTCAAAGATCTAACACTACAAAAATCAACGCACGCGCTGATAATGCACGCGCTAATCCCGAATAGACCGCTTTGGAGCGTTAGCGGTCAACTCACTCTGAGGTACACTCTATCAAACTGCGTCTCCACCAATCAGAAATAAGCAAAATCGGCAATAATTCCTGATCATTTAATAACAAGAGGTCCAAGAGGACCACAATCGCACACCTGAAAACTACGTACACCATCATGTAAAAGGGAAATAACCTGACTTCAGAGTGAAACAAAAATTAACAACACTTCTTAAGACATCTCTCTAGATAATCCTTATGCTTTTGGTATGTCGAGACGTGCTTCCGTTATGAAGAAGTTTGTCAAATGAGTGTACCTCCCATTACCTATTTTTTTTCCTGTGGTGGTGGCACCTGTTGACAGATCCGGACAAAAAACAACAATACTTGTAGGGGACCATGATTAATTCATTCCTACCAAGCTTCATGAAAATCTGTTCAGCGGTTCTGGAGAAGAAGTTGAATATGTATGAAAATCACCCCCCCCCCCTTCTTCTTGAGTAATCTAGGTAACCCGAGAGAGACAGTTATACAGAAGCAAGAGCAAAATCCTGCTTATAAATTATAGTCCTCTCCCCCTTCCTTCCATTACGTTATTGATATATATATTGTGTTTTACATTTCTATTTTGAGCTGCTCTCAATATTTTAATTTCAAAGTTATATATCTAAGTCTTCACAAGATAAATTTGAAAATACTTATTCATCTTTTTTAAATCATTTAGTTTCCTTTTACGTACTAAATTAATAAATTAAAATATATAACATTCAAATGAATTGATAATCCAAGAATTTAAACCTCAAAAAATATATAAATATTAAAGAAAGACAACTCTTGCATACATGAATTCTGCTGTTAGAGTTCTCCCCCTCTTATACGAAACTAAAGTTAAAATTAAAATTCCTGATATAGATAAAAGAAGTACCAGAACTTGAACCCACAAGCCTTGGGTCAATGTGCACAGTAAACATATCTATTCATTATTGAAAAAATACTCATAAAAATCTGTTCAGCAGTTCTGGAGAAGAAGTTGAATATGTATGAAAATCACAAGCCCCCTCCCCTTTCCTTTTCACATAAGAAAAAAATTCATAAAAATTCAAAAAATTAAAATTTTAGTATAAAATACTTCTCAAAGCATTTAGTAACTTAAATGTGATAAATGTGCAGTTAATGAATGTGTAAAATCATACACATATTGAGTTATTTATAGAAATAGTGCAAAAATGTGCATTTCCGACAAAGTCTGAAAAGACGTCAAAAATTCGTCAAAAATTTGACTTCAGAGTGGAACCAAAAATAACAACACTTCTTAAGACATCTCTCTAGATCATCCTGATGCTTTCGGTTTGTCGATACGTACTTCCATTCTGAAGAAGAAGTTTGTCAAAGGAGGATATCCTCGTACCCTACTTTTGCCTCTGGTGGCGCTACCTGTTGAGGGATCCGGACAAAAAACAATAACACTTGTAGGGGACCATGAGTTCTTCATTCCTACCAAGTTTCATGAAAATCTGTTCAGTGGTTCTGGAGAAGAAGTTGAATATGTTTGAAATGTAAACGTCTTCAAATTGAATAGCATCATTTGAGAACAGATAAATTGGCAACGTGGACCAGACATGCACGTTTCGGGTACTTAACCCTCATCAGTGATCCTAAAATCTAAACAATGTAATATGCCAAAAAAGTATGAAAGTTACTATGTCGAAAAAGCGTACCGAAAGACGTGGCATGATGGGTGGGATATTATGCTACAGGACCCACTTTTTAGAAATTTCAAGAAATTTTGATAACAGAAATGTAGAATGCGTTGAAGAAACGATCAACCGAAATTGATCGAACTTGGCTACATGTGCCCTCGGGGACTCCTGGTCCACCAGCAGTGACACTCACCAAGTTGTATAAATGTAAAAGTCTTCAAATTGAATATCATCATTTAAGAATAAAATCACCCCCCCTTCCTTTTCACATAAGAAAAAAATTCATAAAAAAAACAAAAAATTAAAATTTTAGAATAAAATACTTCTCAAAGCATTTAGTAACTTAAATAACATAAATATAAAGTAAATGAATGTGTAAAATCATACACTTTTTGAGTTATTTATAGAAATAGTGCAAAAATGTGCATTTCTGACAAAGTCCGAAAAGACGTCAAAAACGCGTCAAAAATTTGACTTCAGAGTGGAACCAAAAATAACAACACTTCTTAAGACATCTCTCTTAATCATCCTGATGCTTTCGGTTTGTCGATACGTGCTTCCGTTCTGAAGAAGAAGTTTGTCAAAGTAGGGTACCCCCTGTGATCGACTTTTGCACGGGTGGCGCCACCTATTAATGGATCCGGACGTAAAACAACAACACTTGTAGGGAACCATGAGTACTTAACTCCTACCAAGTTTCATGAAAATCTGTTCAGTGGTTCTGGAGAAGAAGTCGAAAATGTTGAAAAGTTTACGACAGACGACAGACGACGGACGACGGACGGTGCGCTATGACAATAGCTCACTTGAGCTTTGCTCAGGTGAGCTAATAAAGGGAAGAAATTTTTTTAAGTCAAAAATGAAATTTAAGGTATTCAGATGATCTAACATTGGGTCAATGAATGTCACCGACAGCGATACCTACAGGAATCCAGATCAGAAAAGAAATAACTCGTTCCGGTCGGGAGACCAAGCCTCTAAGGAGATACATGATCCAGGACTAAAGGAAAAGGGGGATGGAGATGTAGTGTAGTTTGTGTTATTAAAAGTTGATTGACCTTTTACACGCGTAGTTATTTCAGTGGATTGTTTTCTCGGGCTGTGGTGCCATTATATTCGGACCCATAGCATAAGGTCATCACAATATTTATACCAAAAGCTTAAGCTCTTTAAACTTTACATTGGACCCTATGGGAAAAGTATACAAAAATCCCTTTTTAGAGGTGATAAGATGTAACTATGAAAGTATCTTTTCCCAAAACCATATTAGTTTGACAATATGAACAACATCTGAGGAGAAAAAATGGGGTATCCAGGCAAAAATTACCGGCAATTCTGACCTGAGGGATACTCTACCTTAAGGAAAATTGCACGTGCAGTACATGGTTAGAAATGACATTCTACGGTCGATATGGGGAACTCGTCATACACTATGATTTCCTACTCTCCAGAATGGTGGATGATATTCTGTCATATACCATTTGAACCATCAAACCAAAGATTGTTCTCTATATCTTCCGAAATGGAAGTAACCGGATGTGACAGTTCTACCGAATTGAAGCGGCGGGTGTTGCATACAAGCAGGAGATGCTAACTGATACACCCCTTCCAAGTCCATTGTGTCCAAGGTCATCAGGGTGCACAAACTGCAATATATGTTACATAATAGAAATTTTGAATTGCTGCCTGACTTGGACATTAGTCATTTATGCCACAATTCTCTCTGTATTGCCCCAGATCATTTGTCTTATGAGTCTCATGAAATAAACACTTTTAGGGGAAAATGTAGGCATGTAAATCCAAGTTCATGTTTTGGACACCCAGGGTATCAAAGTTGTATTTTTTGATTTTCTGTAAAATGTAAGTAAAACTCATCAATAACACTTTAAAGTACTGTTATTTTGAACATATATGGTAATATTCACATTTGTCAAAGCGTCATAGAGTTACATCCATGTATTTCTATGATTTACACCTTGTCTGCATAGTTATGGTCATATTATGCATTGAAATTCACTTTGGGTCCGAAATTCCTGACTCGTAATGCTTCTCGGCATGTAGCAGATGTATTTCCTTTTTCGGTCTGTCTTTCGCTGTATTCTGCGAGCAATTGATTTATGTCGCTCGGCTCTAGAAAATTCAAAGTATCCGTGTTTTTCAGGCTGCGTCTTACAGATGTACCGGCGGTCAAGTCAGCACCGACTGCGCTTGGTCGAGAGATAATGGAGTCTCAGAAACCAAGGTTGCTCATATTTGCCGCAGTGTGGAAGGTGCGACTCTATACAATTATTGACTGACTTTTGATGAGGTCTACTCGTGACTATACAGACCTGGTCAGGTATTGGTTGACAGAGGCCGAAGGCCGAGGTTAACCAATGCCTGACCAGGTCTGTATAGTCACGAGTAGACCGAAATCAAAAGTCAATAACTGCTTTATTAAATTATCAGAATTTTATTAACATTTGCATTGTAATGATTAGCGAAGTCAAAGATCTAACACTACAAAAATCAACGCACGCGCTGATAATGCACGCACTAATCCCGAATAGACCGCTTTGGAGCGTTAGCGGTCAACTCACTCTGAAGTACACTCTATCAAACTGCGTCTCCACCAATCAGAAATAAGCCAAATCGGCAATAATTCCTGATCATTTAATATAGATTCTCTGTAAAAACCTAAAACAGCTGGCCACGGCATGTCATGGATTTTGATGAAACTTTCTGTAATTATCATACTTAATGTAAAAACAATGAAAACAAACCATATTGTTATATTTGAACAACGGTTGCCATGGTAACGGGGTCAATCTATTTGACACCCCCATAAATATGAGAAATAAGACATATTGTGGCATTCTGTTGCCATGGAAACCATGGTCAAAATTTACTTTATGAACATAAAAACTTTTTTTTGTAAGTTCAACTCTAACAAGAATAACTTTTTCGGGGGAGGGGGTTATCAGGTAGTTGTTGATATTCAGTCAAAATATGTGAAAATTTAGCAAAAATAAGGTCTAATTTTAGGGTCATTTTGGCCTGTTTTTGACTATTTTGAAGGTTGAAAACCATTATTCGGTGAATGTAATGGGTATTTAACATTACCTTGCCAAAATAAATGTCTATAGCTGGAAAAAATCAAGAAATAAAATTTATGGTGAAACTCACCATTTTGTCATGAATGCTAATCAAAATCCGTTGCTATAGCAACTTGGAATCCATATTACCATATACCGCATATTTAAAAACATTGTTTTTCCTCATGTTTGAGTACTATGACTATGAAATAGCATACCTGTATACAAATTATATTTATCATTATCAATTGACCCTCAAATCATTTCAAGGTCATCTGTCCAAATCTCAAGGTCATTTCTAACTTTAGACTAAAATTAAGACAAAAATCAGGATTTCCAATTAAGTTAAATTGATTTCTCTTACTTATGTTATTAGATATTTTGATTTTAAATATTTACAGTTGAACAACCGATCAAAAGAAGAAGAATACATCTCAATTTTGTTACATTGTATTTCACTTCTATGTATGACATACTTTCAAAAGAGCATAAAATTGAGATTTTCTCAAAATTTTCTCGTAAAATATGTGACATTTTTTGGGGTCTTCATTGGACTTTGATAAATGTAATACTCATCCCAACAAATAATACATTTATCATACTTTTACCGATAATTGATTGTTTTGCCAAGGTTCCATACTGTTTACTGTTAATCATGTCTCTTTTTAGTGAAAAACCACAAAATTTGGCCTGAAAATAGCAAATATTTTTCAATGACCTTGAAAATTGAGCAAATGACCTTGACATTTTTTCAAGGTCATTATAGCATCAAATGGTCTTTAATACATCTACATACCAAGTTTTGGAACGATTGCAGGCATATATCTGTAGAAATTAGCTTTTTACTTATGACAGGTATTTACACCTTCGTACCAAATGTTGCCATGGTAACCTATTTCAAAGGCATGTAAACAGAAAAATCTCACTTCTAGATAAATTTCCTTCGATTCCCATGAAGTCCTAGGATAATACTTTTCAGGAGATAGTCAACTGTATTTCAAATCTTGTGCAATTGCATTATTACTCTTGTCAAAAGTGAGTAAAATAAAGGTAAAATAAGGCATAAATTGGCCGAAAATGGCTCATTTTGAATAAGCAATTTTTCTTGAAATTGAAGCAAATTTACATGACACACAGAAAGAAGGAGCATCGAAAAATCAAATTGTATCAACTTAAGAGGATTTAAATAATCTTTTCCGGAAAATTGCATGAACATTCAACATTTGTTTCCATGGTAACGGGATGCATAAAAATGCCTTGTTTAAAGGTGTTTTTATACAAACCCTTGGTTACCATGGCAACGGAACGTCGGAGAAAAAAATAACAAGAGGTCCAAGAGGACCACAATCGCTCACCTGAAAACTACGTAAACTAAGCATATCATGTAAAAGGAAAATAACCTGACTTCAGAGTGAAACAAAAATTAACAACACTTCTTAAGACATCTCTCTAGATCATCCTGATGCTTTTGGTATGTCGAGACGTGCATCCGTTATGAAGAAGTTTGTCAAATGAGGGTACCTCCCATGACCTATTTTTTTTCCTGTGGTGGTGCCACCTGTTGACAGATCCGGACAAAAAACAACAATACTTGTAGGGGACCATGATTACTTCATTCCTACCAAGCTTCATGAAAATCTGTTCAGCGGTTCTGGAGAAGAAGTTGAATATGTATGAAAATCACCCCCCCCCCCATCTTCTTGAGTAATCTAAGTAACCCGAGAGAGACACTTATACAGAAGCAAGTGCAAAATCCTGCTTATAAATTATAGTCCTCTCCCCCTCCTTTCATTACGTTATTGATATATATATTGTGTTTTACATTTCTATTTTGAGCTGCTCTCAATATTTTAATTTCAAAGTTATATATCTAAGTCTTCACAAGATAAATTTGAAAATACTTATTCATCTTTTTTAAATCATTTAGTTTCCTTTTACTTACTAATTTAATAAATTAAAATATATAACGTTACATTCAAATGAATCGATAATCCAAGAATTTGAACCTCAAAAAATATATAAATATTAAAGAAAGACAACTCTTGCATACATGAGTTCTGCTGTTAGAGTTCTCCCCCTCTTATACGAAACTAAAGTTACCAGGGTTAAAATTCCTGATATAGATCAAAGAAGTACCAGAACTTGAACCCACAAGCCTTGGGTCAATGTGCACAGTAAACATATCTATTCATGATTGAAAAAATACTCATAAAAATCTGTTCAGCAGTTCTGGAGAAGAAGTTGAATATGTATGAAAATCACAAGCCCCCTCCCCTTTCCTTTTCACATAAGAAAAAAATTCATAAAAATTCAAAAAATTAAAATTTTAGTATAAAATACTTCTCAAAGCATTTAGTAACTTAAATGTGATAAATGTGCAGTTAATGAATGTGTAAAAACATACACATATTGAGTTATTTATAGAAATAGTGGAAAAATGTGCATTTCTGACAAAGTCCGAAAAGACGTCAAAAACGCGTCAAAAATTTGACTTCAGAGTGAAACCAAAAATAACAACACTTCTTAAGACATCTCTCTAGATCATCCTGATGCTTTCGGTTTGTCGATACGTGCTTCCGTTTTGAAGAAGAAGTTTGTCAAAGTAAGGTACCCCCTGTGACCGACTTTTGCACGGGTGGCGCCACCTATCGATGGATCCGGACGAAAAACAACAACACTTGTAGGGTACCATGAGTACTTAATTCCTACCAAGTTTCATGAAAATCTGTTCTGTGGTTCTGGAGAAGAAGTCGAAAATGTTAAAAAGTTTACGTCAGACGACAGACGACGGACGGTACGCTATGACAATAGCTCACTTGAGCTTTGCGCAGGTGAGCAAATAAAGGGAAGAATTTTTTTTAAGTAAAAAATGAAATTTAAGGTATTCAGATGATCTTAAAACTGACAAAATGGGGAAAAATGAAGAAAAAAATTTGAGGAGTGCTGGTGCCGGGACTTGAACCCACAAGCCTTGGGTCCATGTGCACAGTCAACATATCTATTCATTATTGAAAAAATACTCATAAAAATCTGTTCAGCAGTTCTGGAGAAGAAGTTGAATATGTATGAAAATCACCCCCCCCCCTTTCCTTTTCACATAAGAAAAAAATCATAAAAATTCAAAAAATTAAAATTTTAGTATAAAATACATATCAAAGCATTTAGTAATCAAAATGCGATAAATATGCAGTAAATGAATGTGTAAAATCATAACCATATTGAGTTATTTATAGAAATTGTGCAAAAATGTGCATTTCCGACAAAGTCTGAAAAGATGTCAAAAATGCGTCAAAAATTTGACTTCCAAATGGAACCAACGATAACAACACTTCTTAAGACATCTCTCTAGATCATCCTGATGCTTTCGGTTTGTCGATACGTGCTTCCATTCTGAAGAAGAAGTTTGTCAAAGGAGGGTACCCCGTAACCTACTTTTGCCTCTGGTGGCGCCACCTGTTGATGGATCCGGACAAAAACAACAACACTTGTAGGGGACCATGAGTACTTCATTCCTACCAAGTTTCATGACAATCTGTTCAGTGGTTCTGGAGAATAAGTTGAATATGCTCGAAAATCACCCACCTTCCTTTTCACATAAGAAAAAAATTCATAAAAAATCAAAAAATTAAAATTTTAGAATAAAATACTTCTCAAAGCATTTAGTAACTTAAATATGGTAAATATGCATATGAAGTAAATGAATGTGTAAAATCATACACTTATTGAGTAATTTAAAGAAATAGTGCAAAAATGTGCATTTCTGACAAAGTCCGAAAAGACGTCAAAAACGCGTCAAAAATTTGACTTCAGAGTGAAACCAAAAATAACAACACTTCTTAAGACATCTCTCTAGATCATCCTTATGCTTTCGGTTTGTCGATACGTGCTTCCGTTATGAAGAAGAAGTTTGTCAAAGGAGGGTACCCCTGTGACCTACTTTTGCCTGTGGTGGCGCCACCTATTGATGGATCCGGACGAAAAACAACAACACTTGAAGGGGAACATGAGTACTTAATTCCTACCAAGTTTCATGAAAATCTGTTCAGTGGTTCTGGAGAAGTAGTCGAAAATGTTGAAAAGTTTACGACGGACGACAGACGACGGACGTCGGACGGTGCGCTATGACAATAGCTCACTTGAGCTTTGCTCAGGTGAGCTAAAAAGTAATGGTCTTCGGATTGGTGCGTTGTAGTGACCTGTTGAATGCTTCTGCCTTTTGAGTTGACATGAGGAATGTAACTTTCTCCAGCGAATCCTCACCAAGCATCACCTTGATACATTCCTTCAACAAATGTTCATCAGTGACTATTTATTTCACAGACCATTTACTAGGTAAGAGAGACTTATCCCAGCAATCATTGGGTTCCCCCTTACACACAAAAGAATGCTTTCTACAAGATTCTCTACAATAACCTTTGTAGCACATCACAATTGAATGGGTTAATACCCGGCATAATACATCGCAATTGTTTAGTGTCGCCGCGACATGACGTGACTGACTTTGTTAGTTCTGCGGCACACATACATTCAACGTCATATGCAAATCTTGAAGCGAACTCTTATTCTTCCCAGAGAAGGCGACCGATGAGAAAGGTGCCCCCGCAATTTGTCGTTTCAATGAAAGTGACAAATGTCTGATGTCGCGCAAAGGTTTACACTTTGTATCGACTTTGGTCATGGTCACCCCCGAAAACGCTTTACTGTCACCATCTGACTTTAGATGAGTTATGCGGAGTGTGTCGTTCACTTCCGTAGTACATTCAATGGCCCATTTCTTTTCATCACCGATCGCGCAATCCTCCTTCAAATTTGCTATGCACTTGCCGGGATGGTCAGGGCATGATCGCGCGTTTTTGTGTCGCCTGCGAAGCACAGCGACACTTAGGGATCACTTTGTCCGTTGTCCGTCTGTCCGTCCGTCCGTCTGTCTGTCTGTCTGTCTGTCTGTCTGTCTGTCTGTCTGTCTGTCCGTCTGTCTGTCACACTTGGGTGTCATACCCCATAACTTTTGATTAGTAAGTGATAGGGCTTTGATATTTCACATGTGTATTCATTGTGACAAGACCTTTCTACACATACCATAATTTTTGACCTCGTGACCTTGACCTAGGTATTTGACCTACTTTTCAAAAAATTTAAGATTGGCTATATCTTTTGATTGGTAAGTGGTAGGGCTTTGATATTTCACATGTGTATTCCTTGTGACAAGACCTTTCTACACATACCATAATTTTTGACCTCGTGACCTTGACCTAGATATTTGACCTACTTTTCAAAAATCTAAGATTGGCTATATCTTTTGATTGGTAAGTGGTAGGGCTTTGATATTTCACATGTGTATTTCTTGTGACAAGACCTTTCTACACATACCATAATTTTTGACCTCGTGACCTTGACCTAGATATTTGACCTACTTTTCAAAAAATCTAAGATTGGCTATATCTTTTGATTGGTAAGTGGTAGGGCTTTGATATTTCACATGTGTATTCCTTGTGACAAGACCTTTCTACACATGACATAATTTTTGACCTCGTGACCTTGACCTAGATATTTGACCTACTTTTCAAAAAATCTAAGATTGGCTATATCTTTTGATTGGTAAGTGATAGAGCTTTGATATTTCACATGTGTATTCCTTGTAAAAAGACCTTTCTACACATACCATAATTTTTGTCCTCGTGACCTTGACCTAGATATTTGACCTACTTTTCAAAAAATCTAAGATTGGCTATATCTTTTGACTGGTAAGTGATAGGGCTTTGATATTTCCCATGTGTATTCCTTGTGACAAGACCTTTCTACACATACCATAATTTTTGACCTTGTGACCTTGACCTAGATATTTGACCTACTTTAAAAATAATCCCCTTTCTACACATACCATAATTGCTGACCTCGTGACCTTTACCTAGATATTTGACCTATTTCTAAAGAAAATCTTAGATTGGCTATATCTATATTTCACATGTGTATTCCTTGTGACAAGACCTTTCTACACATACCGTTATTTTTGACCTCGTGACCTTGACCTAGATATTTGACCTACTTTTCAAAAAATCTATGATTGGCTCTATCTTCTGATTGGTAAGTGGTAGGGCTTTGATATTTCACATGTGTATTCATTGTGACAAGACCTTTCTACACATACCATAATTTTTGACCTCGTGACCTTGACCTAGATATTTGACCTACTTTTCAGAAATCTAAGATTGGCTATATCTTTTGATTGGTAAGTGGTAGGGCTTTGATATTTCACATGTGTATTTCATGTGACAAGACCTTTCTACACATACCATAATTTTTGACCTCGTGACCTTGACCTAGATATTTGACCTACTTTTCAAAAAATCTAAGATTGGCTATATCTTTTGATTGGTAAGTGGTAGGGCTTTGATATTTCACATGTGTATTCCTTGTGACAAGACCTTTCTACACATACCATAATTTTTGTCCTCGTGACCTTGACCTAGATATTTGACCTACTTTTCAAAAAATCTAAGATTGGCTATATCTTTTGACTGGTAAGTGATAGGGCTTTGATATTTCCCATGTGTATTCCTTGTGACAAGACCTTTCTACACATACCATAATTTTTGACCTTGTGACCTTGACCTAGATATTTGACCTACTTTAAAAATAATCCCCTTTCTACACATACCATAATTGCTGACCTCGTGACCTTTACCTAGATATTTGACCTATTTCTAAAGAAAATCTTAGATTGGCTATATCTATATTTCACATGTGTATTCCTTGTGACAAGACCTTTCTACACATACCGTTATTTTTGACCTCGTGACCTTGACCTAGATATAAGACCTACTTTTCACAAAATCTAAGATTGGCTCTATCTTCTGATTGGTAAGTGATAGGGCTTTGATATTTCACATTTGTATTCCTTTTGAAAAGACCTTTCTAAACATTCCATAATGTTGACCCAGTGACCTTGCCCTTGATATTTGACCTACTTTCCATAAAAAAAAATCAGCTTCGCAGGCGACACAAGCATTCCTTGGATTGCTATTTTTTTTATACATTTGTCCGGCTTTGCAAAGCTTATTACCTGTGAATAATGCAATGCATTTCTTGCGATTAGCTTTATTTTCAAACATGCTGTAAGTCACTTGTATGCCACCCTGAAATGGGCCGCCAAAGAAAAGTGGATTATTTCATTTTCATTATATATTTCCTTGCAAATAGTCTTCATACTTTTCTTGTTCAGACTTTCGACAGATTCAGCGATTGAATTCTTAATGTTTTGCATATGTCGAAGAGACCCTGGCGGCTTCATGTTCAAGTGCACCAAAATTTCACTAAATCCTCTTTTACCCATTGGCACACACATCAGACCAGTTTGTAAACCCAAATTGATTTTTGCAGGTTTCCACCCTTTCTTGTTTTCTGAAGGGTATTCAGCTTCTTCATAGATGTTGAAATATTGTCCAACATAGTAACATTTAGAAAATACTAGCCGCTCTCGCCACGCAAGACCCCTTTGAACAGAATTTGCCGTGTCAAATTTTAGCAGCCCGCAACATTCCTCATTCTTTAATTTGTGTTGAGAGATTGAAAGTTCCATAAATTTTGTAATTTTCCTAGATTGTATATTCTGTTTGTATCTAAGTTCAGCGTCGTCACTGTTTTGTTTTTCCTAATAAGATTCAGTTAATGTCGGCCGAGCAGACTTTGCCGCAAAAGTTTCATTTCAATTTCTTTGCCTTCTACATCCTTAACACTAAAAATTTCACTCTTGTTTGATACTCTTCATTTCAAAACATAAAATCAATCAGAGGGTTACTTTTATCTAGAATTAACCGATTAAAATCAACTGTGAACACCAGATTCGTGTCTATATTTAAAGACCCTGCTGTTATCACAGAACTTACCTACCTCCAAGAACATTATGTCATCACACCAGCGGACAAAGCCTCAAATAATTACACATTTACTTGCAAAAAGTACTATTTCGACAGTCTAGTTAAAGAGTTGGGTTTAAATTCGACACCTGGAAATCCCACTTACACCCAAACAAACCTTTCTGCCTCTGAAATAATAGATAACCACAAATCAGCTCTTGCTTCCTTTGGCTTCGACACTACCAATTTAGATTTAGATTTACCATACTTATACTGCATACCTAAAATGCATAAGAATCCGTACAAACAACGTTTCATCGCTGGTTCCTCAAAATGTTCTACCAAATCTGTATCGATCTTACTCACCAAAGTTTTATCTGAAATCAAATCTGGGCTACAAAAATATTGTTCGACAGTATATTCTCGCAGTGGTATCAACCAGATGTGGATTTTAAAGAATTCGAAGGAACTTTTAGAACATCTGAAATCCACTCATTTTAGTAGAATCCATTCGATCAAAGCCTTTGATTTTTCGACACTTTACACTACAATTCCACATTCTAAATTGAAAGAAAGACTCGCAAAAATTATAAGTAATGCGTTTACAAGTAAGAACGGTAATCGCAAATACAAATTTATTGTTGTTAACTATGACCAAACCTACTTTGTAAAAGAAAAGTCAGATTCTGAAAATAAGTACACTGAAAGAGACATTATTCAGATGTTAAACTTTCTGATCGACAACATTTTTGTGGTGTTTGGAGGAAAGGTCTTCCAGCAAATTGTCGGAATTCCAATGGGGACCAATTGTGCCCCACTCCTTGCCGACATTTTCCTTTACTCGTGCGAAGCTGAATTCATTCAATCTTTGGTCTCTGAAGGGAAAAGATACTTAGCTTCTGACTTCAACTTCACTTACAGATACATAGACGATGTGTTGTCCATCAATAATCCAAAATTCGCGGATTACCTGAGCAGTATCTATCCTTCGGAGCTTGAAGTCAAAGAAACTACAGAGACAAATAATTCAGCATCCTATTTGGACATAATGTTGTCCTACGACACTGATGGTCACATGAACACCTCACTCTATGACAAACGTGACGACTTCAATTTCAGCATTACGAACTTTCCTTTTCTGAGTAGCAACATCCCTTCATCGCCTGCTTATGGCGTGTTCATATCTCAGTTGATACGCTATGCCAGAGCAAGTACCAAATATACGGATTTTGTTCTGAGAGCTAGGCGTCTTTCAGATAAGCTTCTCAGTCAGGGATATGTTTGTGACCGACTAACATCGTCACTGAGGAAGTTCTACGGTCGATATGGGGAACTCGTCATACACTATGATGTCCCACTATCCAGAATGGTGGATGATATTCTGTCATAGACCATTTGAACCATCCAACCAAAGATTGTACTCTATATCTTCCAAAATGGAAGTAACCGGATGTGACAGTTCCACCGAATTGAAGCGACGGGTGTTGCATGCAAGCAGGAGATGCTTACTCTTCCTGGGCACCTGGTCTCACTCTCATATCGGGAGTTCGCTTCTTTTCATATGGTGGAGGTTTTTGTTTTTGTTTGCTTTGGTTCCTGTTTTATCCTGATTTTGTATGCCTTCGGTTTCTGATTTTCTGAATTATCGATTTTGTACTGTAGACAGGGATATGGTCATTATCCATATTTGTCATTCTCTGGCAACCTTGTATTTTAAATGTTTCTATTGGGTAATGCATAATTAAGTCTACATTCTAATTTCTCATGAACATGTCCCTGTTTATAACCCACTCTTTTTAGCCTTGTTGAAATTCTTTCTTTCATTTTTAAGCATCTGTACTCATCTAAAGTAAGAAATTTTAAGTCTCTTCATCCAAGAAGTACATGTCTGCTGACAATTAATATAGATTATCACCATGTTATTCAGAATCAGAATCAGAAATAATTTATTTAAGTGTCACATATCAAATTTACATGTTATAATCATAATCAGTACATAATTCTAAAATTTGATACCAAGCCACACTTGGCTTACGAGACAGTATTCACGATATAAAAGTTCACATTTTAATTCATAATAATACTCTGTATTCTTTAACATTTTCCCTAGTAATTTTATATGCTTTCACCTTTTCAAATTATTATTTCACATTTATAATAAAGTGATAATTAGCTTTCCACATTTTTTCCATAGCAATAATTAAATAGCTTTCACATTTTTTCATAGCAATAATTAGCTTTCACATTTTCTCATTATAATAATGTTTTCAAATTTTCATGAAATAATCATACACTATTTCAACTTTTCTCTTGAGAAAAAAAATTGAAAAATTGACACTGTTATAATCAAAATCTTGTCTCAAATTATCAATATCAAAACACAGTAAAATAATAATTTTGAATCACAGACAATATAAATCACAGTTTTCATATGTTTCAATTTTATCACTCTAGTGCTCACATTTAAAATGATCATTGTATAATAAAAACTACTACTTCTTACAATAATCATCTAGAAAGAGATGAACAATATCTTCTTCTATAAAACATATGATGTAGTGTCTTTGCTAAATGTGATTGTAACTTGTTTTCTGTCATTATAAAAAAAAAATTTCAAATTAACAAAGTTAAGTTTTCAAAATGTTGTGAGTTTTCTTTAGCTTTAAGAAATAAAATATATCTGTAATCTGAGTAAAATTCACACTCCATTAAAAATGAAATTCATCTTCTAAACAGTCATTTGTTCAATATATACATTTCTTTCATTTAAAATTGTTTTTGGCTTGATGTACTTTTCTGTTTCTACAGCTAATGGTAATGCACCACTTGTAAAATTCGATAAAATTCGTCTATGTGATCTGTTTTAAACACCTAAATCATATCGGCTAGTACTAAGCTCTTTATTATACTTTCTAAATATTCTTAATTTGTTACCATTTTCTATTTCTAACATTACATGTATAAAGAGATGACAACCATTCTTCTTAATCTCTCTCTACAAAAATGTCTCTTATTTCATTAATCTTGTTTACAGTTGAGCTACTACTTTCTAAAATATTTTAAAAAAAATTAGTTTCTGGCAATCTCAAAATATTTCTTTTCCCATGAGCGCCCTAAAATTTAAAGTCATTAAACATTTTAAAACTTAGTCTGTTTTCAGCTATATCTTGAATACTTTTTTTTATTATACTGTCTCCATCTGTTTAATCTTGTGCCAAATTAATTGGCTGATTTAGCACTTTTATGTACCCCTCAGCCCATAATTTATCACTTGCCGATAACACAGGCGACAAGATGCTGCGGTGCCTCCATAGAGGACAAGAGAATTTACAGCTATAGATTCATCATGATTTTAGTTCCTTATACCTTTAAATTTTGCATTAATAAACAGTATATTACTAAATTTTGAAAAAAAAATCAAATTTCTTCTGAAAATTTAGAGTGATCTCCCCCTAATCTAATTTTCAATTTAATTTTGAAGACTTCATCACATTTCTATATATCCCATCTTTCATATAAAATCCAAAATGTGTGTATTATTTGTGAAATATTTATTTCATATCAGGATAAAAACAACTTTAAAAATGCAGATTCTAAATGATAAATTGTCATATTTTCTGTTTTCAGGGTTGGTACATTTGGTGACACTGTACTGAAGTGACAGAATTGAAGTTTTTACAGAACATTGTTAGGTAATCATACTTTGCCATAATTGACATATTAGAATAATATCAGCATTTTAATGTCTTACTTAAAGTCACATGTCTGTATAAGAACCAATGAAATTTGTAACACACCTCAGGTCATGTGTAATGAGTCATGGATGCTATTTGTTTTCATGAAAATAAAGATAATCAGGGATGAAATGTGCATGAATTTGATCTTATTATACACTTTGATTATTAATAAAGATATATCATGAATTTTTACTTGTGTTAAAGCATTTGTTTATATCGAATTCGAAACTTTTTGCGACTAAGTAGTGCTCGCTTGTAGTCATGGAAATGCACATGTAAACAGACAACAACCTACTTTCTGTGTCATTTTATCTCTTATCGTAAACACCAGGTATATTTCTCTTGTTATAAATAGGAAAAATAAAGTTCTTTCTACAACACTATATACATGAAAGTATCCTCAATTTTTTTGTACAAAATAGAAATCTTACATAATTAATGTATGAATTACTACATAAAATCTTATACAGCTGTCACATCTTGAAGTCATCATCAGATTTGCTGATGGGTTTAAGGTCACATTCCAGAGCGTGGTAATGTTAATCAACGGGATTTTCTGATTCGTCTCCCATCTACACTCTTCTGATTACTATATTACGCAGTTCCTAAAAATATGTATAGCATTATCTTTACATGAACTTTTAAGATACAAAAGTGAGTAAAAACCTCAATTCGAAAACTTACAAGTTCCTTCTTTTACTGTAATTTGTTTATATTATGATATTACATTTAAATATTACATTACTAGTAAATTCCCCATGTTAAACAGCCATTAGGCAACTAGAATTATATTCCAATAACTTGGGTTGCTATTGTGACTATACGTTCATGTTTAGCATGTAGGGAGAATTTACCAACGTTAAAATACATTTGACGCTGTTACAGGCAAAATGTGCGATGTCCATGCAAATAGAAATAAACGATAATTAGAATAAATGTAAATATAAGTAATGACTGTCTTACTTTTGGTGTTCATGGGTGTATAATTCTTGTTATACACCCATGAACACCAAAAGTAAGACAGTCATTTCATAAATAAATCATAACAAGTTATAACAAACATTATTTTGCTTAAAGAACATTATTTGAAAGCTTTTTACCTCTAACAACTGCATTTCCCTTTCAACAGTGTCCTGGTTAAGTATTAATGGAGGGGTTTCCATTCTTAAATAAACAATAATGAATTTTGAAAAGACTCTGTATTTCTTCCCGAGTAATAGTGAAAATTTAACCATAAAACTTAGCCTCTGACTTCAACTTCACTTACAGATATACAGATACCTGGATACATAGACGATATGTTGTCCATCAATAATCCGAAATTCGCGGATAACCTTAGCAGTATCTATCCTTCGGAGCTTGAAGTCAAAGACACTACAGAGACAAATAATTCAGCATCCTATTTGGACATAATGTTGTCCTACGACACTGATGGTCACATGAGCACCTCACTCTATGACAAACGTGACGACTTCAATTTCAGCATTACAAACTTTCCTTTTCTGAGAAGCAACATCCCTTCATCGCCTGCTTATGGCTTGTTCATATCTCAGTTGATACGCTATACCAGAGCAAGTACAAAATATACGGATTTTGTTCTGAGAGCTAGGCGTCTTTCAGATAAGCTTCTCAGTCAGGGATAAGTTTGTGACCGACTAACATCGTTACTGAGGAAGTTCTACGGTCGATATGGGGAACTCGTCATACACTATAATGTCCCACTCTCCAGAGAGGTGGATTATGTTCTGTCTGTCATAGACCATTTGAACCATCCAACGGCGACGGGTGTTGCATGCAAGCAGGAGATGCTTACTCTTCCTGGGCACCTGGTCTCACCCTCATATCGAGAGTTCGCTTCTTTTCATATGGTGGAGGTTTTTGTTTTTGTTTGCTTTGGTTCCTGTTTTATCCTGATTTTGTATGCCTTCGGCTTCTGATTTTCTGAATTATCGATTTCGTACTGTAGACATGGATATGGTCATTATCCATATTTGTCATCCAACCAAAGATTGTAGTCTATGTCTTCCGAAATGGAAATTACCGGATGTGACAGTTCTACCGAATTGAAACGGCGAGCGTTGCATGTAAACAGGAGATGCTTACTCTTCCTGGGCACCTGGTCTCACTCCCAGATCGGGAGTTCGCTTCTTTTCATGTGGTGGAGATTTTTGTTTGTTTGCTTTGGTTTCTGTTTTATCCTGATTTTATATGCCTTTGGTTTCTGTTTTTCTGAATTATCGATTTTGTACTGTATACAGGGATATAGTCATTATCCATATTTGTCATTACATACAGTGTTTCTCTAATCTGGTTTTACATGCATGCCCACATAATGAATAACAGAAACTTTTTTTTCATGTGGATATAATTTTTATTTTTCCTGTGATATCTTTTTAATTGTGTTAATGAATTCATTTATGAAACTCTGCATGTGATATCCTTGTTGATTCCCACGAAATACACAGCAATGTAAGTATCGAAAATTCAATTCCCTTTCCCAAAAACAAAACACAAAATCAAGACATTTTTAACATACAAACCCTTTATATTCTTCATGTTCCTTTATACATTGATGTGGGATCAGACAAAGTATAAATTCTTACCTAAAGTCATGAGGTATTCTGGTATAGAAGTCATTACAGGCTTCCATCAATGCCCGACCAGGGTTTCCGTTATTGATAATCGTTCCTATTTCCGTCAATGCTGCGTTTCCTTTCTGAATCTGATCATCCGTTAGCTTACCTATCAAATGTTTACATTGATTTTTTAATAAATGTATATCCAAGTATAAATTCATTTTTTACACAAAGTTTGTATCTTTTACAAATATCTTCGTCTAAAATATACCCAAGTAACAAGATGGCAAAATGATAGATTGTTTTATTGTACAAGTAAAAGTTTGTTCCCTGGAAAGGAATTTTGACTACTCAGGATTTAGAACGTACACGCTCATTTGACTTTGCAACACCATATTTAGTCTTGATCGCAACACAAGTACATGTATATCAGAGTGAGTATAGTATAATCATATGATATTGCAAGATACATGTATTTACAGTAGGCGTTTTGTTCTAGCTCAATGGCAAAAATCTGGAGATAAAACCATTATTTTGAAAATTTTATGAACTATGGAAATGAAATTGGATAAATGTTATTGTAGCATACCTAGAGGTGCCTGTCTGGAATCATATGTTATTTCTCTGACAGTGTCCTCCATCTGTTTAACGTCACAAATCAAGTTGATCAGATCGTGAAACAATGCAAAGGATAATTTATCAAATGTACTTTTCTCAGACATCTTAAATGGGACGAATGGTTTCTCTTTATTTTCATTGTAGAAAGCATACACTAATTCTGTAGTTTGAAGGTATGACATAAAAACATTTACACATTAAAAATTTTTTTTAAGTCTTCCTATGCAATACAATTACGGTGTTTTGGGTAAGCTATACAATTTAACACAACCATTATTCACCTGAGAAATAACAATGAGACATCCATCAGATTTTATTTCCAAAATTTCAATCAAATCAATGCTTAGCTCTCACGTTTGAACCACATGAACAAATTTCATTAAAATTAATAGATACATGTACACTACCTGGGCACCATAGTCTATTTCCAGTAAGTCGTATTTGCCGGGATATTTTGTAAAGCTTGCTCTACTGTACCAGTCATTCTTTGTCTTATCTTGAAACCTGAAACACAATCACTCATAAATTAATTGAAAATGATACAATCAAGATCACATGTTTTTTTAAACACTGCATGAACCTCCTTGGTAGCTATCTACTGAGAGTACGGCAAACATACTGAAAGCAAGATAAAAATCGGAGAGTCAAACCCTTGAACCTAAAGACAGATCTTGTCAGAAACACTGCACAAAAGTTCTATTACTAACTAATTATGATGTTGTAAGCAATATGAATATTTGGGCTAAAGGAATTAAGAAATGAATCTCAATTTTTTTTCTGTTGATGCGTAGCGCGTTGATCTACAACACAAAAACAATCAATCATCGCACTGTATTTTGTAAGTCGGGGGGGGGGGATGGTTCCCAGTGATACGTCTGCCAAAACAAGTTATTGCAGCCGTCATGATTCAAACAGCGAACGATCGTCTCTCTATATCTTTGGAATACGGACCAGTTTGAGCAAATTCTACATGCACTGTTAATTTTTGAGATGATAGGCAAACATCAACAAATTGTATTTTCAGCAACGAGTTCATTCGTGTTTGAGGGAACCCCCGGTTCTAAAAATAGTGCTATAAATAGACTTCCGTGAAAAATTGTGTTGATCGATGTATCAACAAAATTTCTCAGCCAATCAGAAACTTCGTTTCTTGAAAATGACAAAGGAAATTAAATTATATACATGTAAAAGCAATACAGGTATTCCCTGATGTACTATACAGTGCGGCTGGACCGATACAGGGACTTATAAACAGATTATTTATAAGTCCTTGGCCGATAAATTGACGCACCAATGCATCGTGATCATTTGTTTACCGACCCAAGGATCGATACATATGTTGCTGAATCGATATCAGCATACAAATATTTTTCGGATTATCTTTCAATTTAATTTTTAGTCCTGAAGCGAAACTGAAAGTAAGGCCAGCATAATGGAATGCTTGTTCAAATCTGCCGTGTTGGAATGCAGATTTATTAGGAAAACGGAATAAGACAACAAGATAACGATCATGTTATTTGTAGATTATGCAAAGCATCTTTAAAATATGCAGTGAACATGACAAATATCCAAGTTCTTTACGTTCCATAAGTAAATCTGTTCAATTTCACGTAAAACCTTTTCATTTTAAGTATTGTGATACGTCGTATCTGAAGGATGGTATCGCATTATACATATCGGATCCACGGGGAGGAATACAATAAGACGGTTTTATCGCCGTTGTTTTCAAAACTTTTAAAGTTAGGCGGGTTAACTGTCCGTGGATAGAAAAACGCTGGTGACGCGACGCCATCACCGACCGTTGTTTAGCAATAATTCTGTAAAAAAAATATTTTTATCGATAACATCAACGATGTTGAACAATTTATTGAGTATTTTATATCAATGGGAATTCCACATAGCATTCCTCTTTACATCTATACTAGTTTGGAGGCCAAGTCTGCCTTCGTTAGAGAGGAGTTAAGATCGGCTTGGGAATACCAGAAGATTGTTCTGATATATTTTTAAACAAAAATTCGCTTCTTTTCATATGGTGGAGGTTTTTGTTTGTTTGCTTTGGTTCCTGTTTTGTCCTGATTCTGTATGCCTTCGGTTTCTGATTTTTGAATTATCGATTTTGTGCTGTATACAGAGATATGGTCATTATCCATATTTGTCATACATCTAACACGATTAAAAGAATGTTAAATTATACAATGTTTTATCAAATGGTTCAATTATGAAAATGATAATTTTCCTCAAACTTTTGCTCCATAAAGTTGATTTTAAATACGATAATGCATGCTTTTAACATTTTAGGTCCGTAACTAGTTGCGATACAATATTTTGTTTGTTGCTAGATGCCATATCATTCATCAGCAATGCTCAAACATACAGAATCCCATCATTATCACGTGAAATATAAATAAAATGCAGATCAAATTTGCGATTTATTTGTGATATCACTGGCGTGTTTTCCATGCCATTTAGATGGTTGTGGTGTTAACGTCTTCAAATTGAATAGCATCATTTAAGAACAGATAAATTGGCAACGTGGACCAGACATGCACGTTTCGGGTACATAACCCTCATCAGTGATCCCAAATCTAAACAATGTAATAGGCCAAAAAAGTATGAAAGTTACTATGTTGAAAAAGTGTACCGAAAGACGTAGCAGGATGGGTGGGATATGATGCTACAGAACCCACTTTTTAGAAATTTCAAGAAATTTTGATAACAGAAGAGGATTCAAGAAATTTTGATAACAAAAGAGGATTCAAAGTCAATTGAAGCGACTTTCATCTGAATCAGTTTTGAGGTTGATGTAAAATATAAGAGAAGATCTAAAATACAACAGGTCTCGGGGAGCTACACATTTATCCGTCGAACCTATGAAATGAGTTACGGCACTTTAAGCGAAATTAGATACCTAAGAAGTAAGTAAAAATAAAGAAAGACTTAGCAAGTTTTTATGCAATCTCAAACATTATCATCTGCTCCAAACGACAGATTTATAATTGCTTAAAATATCTATGATTAATGAATATTGCAAAACCTAGACTCACAAGAACAAGTAAATACAACTCGTAAAAACAACCAAAAGATGGTATAAACTTGTTTTAACACAGATTTATTCTGTATATTTTACCTTAATCAATCAGTTAAACAACTATCGGTGAGTACAGAGTAGTATTCATTCACTCGAAAATCTTGTCATTGATGCGTGAATTGTCTGAATCTTACCTGTTCAATCCTATATTTATTCCTGCATGAGCTGTTATCACATCGTAAACCATAACAGACAAGTACAGGTAAGTTCTTACATGTACATGTTTTCATGTTCTCCTTTTAATCTAAATATATTTATAAGATTGAATACTTATTGTTTCGACTATCTGTTACATTTTATATTATATATTATATTCTCACATTTTTATTTTTAATCTATATATATTATAATATGAAATCTACGAGTAAATATATGCACAGCCACTGTAATTGCCTGAGATAAAGCTTTCAGGACGATTGTTATTGATTTCCGTATAAATGACAGTGTGACGTCATAACGTCCGACATAGCGGATGAATTTGAATTGAATAACAACAAGTTTAAAATCCTTTCCTTCGCAATGTAGATAGTAGGAATAACATCATATAAAAAGACGAATTCGATTATAAATTTATCCCCACTAAGTCCTTACCTCTTTCAGCAACTGTGTCTTGACGATTACAGAATGCGACATCAACAAGAAGCGACAGAGGCAGGCGCAGCTACAATAGCTCTCTGTCGATTGATGTCACATCCTACACTCAACGGAATATTTCGAATGAAGATTTCTTGTTACATTCAGCGTTGTTTATTGATATTTTCAAAATAGACCACACATAAACAGTACACAGTATAAGACAAATCCATAAACTAACGCTGTCAACATTTCATGATTTCTCCGCGCTGCAACTGACTCAAACGGATAACAAAAATGGGAATACATTCCGCAAACAAAATTAGTTCCAAACGGTCAGCATCTAGAGAGTAATAAATAACTTGTTTGGTCATATTTGGTCATTATTCCATTGTTGAATTTCTAATTTGTAATACTTGATATATCACAATGCATTAATTTATGGCATTTCAGTCATACTTAATAAGCGTGACGTTGCCATGGGGACACTCCCGCTGTTCCTTTCTAAAATTAACTCCCCTCCACATTGGCGGACGGATTCGCTTTAAAAATAGAATTGGGAGCTATCTTTGTTCTATTTTTGGCTTTGAAAGCGCATATATATAGAATAAGTATCTAATTTTGTGTGTTTATGCAGAAATAAATTACAATGGCTGATGCATTTATTTGATGAAATGCGCTAACGCGCATTATATCAAAATAAATGCATCAGCCATTGTACTTTATTTCTGCATAAACACACAAAATAAGACACTTATTATATAATTAATGACATTTGATGAACAAACTTTATACAAGTTTTTGGATCATTTTTCAAAACTGAAAAAAATAAGATGAATATAATTCAATGTAATACATGTATTTCGAGGTCCAAGTATTTGTAGTTAGTAAAAATATATAACTATATAATAACCTTGTAAAATGTCTCTCAAAATAATTTGTATGTTTATGTTATCATTTAAAGGTGCCATCTAAAATCTGTTGTCTTGCCATGAATGTGGAAAAAGCTTTAAGAAACAAATGTCTCCAACAGCACTCGGCTATGCACAGCACCAAGACCCTGCAATGCGAGAAATGTGGCAGAGGTTACAGATGGAAGGCCAGCTATTTACGTCATATTAGAAAATGCGAAAGTGACAAATCATAAGAATCTATTTTGTTGCAATCATGGCAAAAGTGTAAAAGGAATGCTGAATTAAATTTTCTTTGTTTGCAATGAATATTACCGTTTTTATTTCCTTTTCGACGGGATAATTTTTGACTTGTCTACTTTGTACATGGATCTGACTGGTAATACACCTCTGCATACACTATCAGTTGCAGAGATAGTCCCAAGTCATGTTTCAGAGTGATATTTCATTCTTTCATTTGAATCGAAGAAATGGTCTCTAAAGATTAAATGAAAGGAATTTTAAATTAGATAAACTTGATTTTAATTGTCAAATATTGTCATTGCTTAGTTATGCATTTCAGACTCTATTCAGTGTTATATCATTGAATTCTTCTACTTATCAATATAAAAAAGTTGAAAATGACGAAAGATGATTGTTTCATCGTTCGTATGATGGTTGAATTAAAATGCTATCTTGTGGATACCTTGGATGTATTTGTTCAATGAAGCTGCAAGATCCATTGTCAATTTCAAGCTCTTATTTATTGCTTCCCTCGTATTGCTGTGATCTATACACAGGAGCTTTAGCAATACGCATGTTTAATGCCCTGTATAATACAAGTAAATGTTACTTTTTCAATGTTGAAATATTTACAGAATCCAATAATTTATCCAAGAAAATATAAATAATTTCGCTTAAAAGCTACAGAGGAGTTTTTAAAATAAGCAAAGACAATAAGTAACGGATATAATCTTATCCCTATCTTCAATACCGAGTACTGAAATTTCAAAGATGTTTACTTTTGACGATCATGTTGCAGAGCATGTAACTCATGTGCATCTTAGCCCCGTGTGCAATTAGTACACCGTTTCGTGCATAGTTGTCCATGTGATCCACTTCTGACATGAATGTTTCTGCACATAAACTAGATATTGAACGTCAGCTGTATGATCCTCCCTTACATAAGTTGTACAGGTTAAATATGGGCTTCAATGCTACACAAAATACCTTCAAAAGTCACTCTTGGTATTCCTTTCACGTAATTTCCATAGCAAGGAAATATTCCAAAATCAACACCGGTAAGAAGCCAATTTCTCAAATTCAAAGCTTTTCTACATTTCTCCAGAGCTGAAATGCCAGGAAGATCGTCTGAGTCATTCCACTCTTTGTCATAAACGAGTGACACACTGTTGTCTTTTTCTTCCAACATTGATTCTTCTACAGAACAACAAAATATTGTTCGATGATATTTGTCATTTTGCTGGTCAAGAACTTTTCCATCACTTTGTATTTCGATCATGATTGATTTCAGTGGAGTATTTCCCTTTCGTTCAACATATTCCCATGCATCTTTTCTGATTCCATGAATTGAATCTCTGCAAACGGTTGCACGGATGATGGTTCTGAGATGAGTTCCATCAAAAAAGATTCCTTAATTGAGCTAAAGAAGATCCTGACGATAATCACAACAGCACCAACAATAGAGCACCAAATTGAGCATCGACGGACCCCTAGCAAGCAAGAGGTGGGACCAGGTGCCCGGGAGGAGTAAGCGTCCCCTGTTGGCTAGCCGCACCCGCCGTCGATGTTCATGCACGAAAATTGTTCAAGACCATTTCTTTCGACACAAAATTCAGGCATGTATGTTGGGGTTATTGTCTCGTTCAAGCCGATGATCTGAAGATTTGAATTGACAGTATTGTCACATCTCCTTTGATTTATCTTTTCTGGATACTGAAGAGTTGCCAGGCAGTTAACAAGAAAGGGTTTCCGGAATGGTGCTTTATGAAATAGATTTTTACACATTTTCTCCAACGATGGAACTCTCTTTAGAAGATCCTCGTCCACAAGGGCATCCGTAATGCCAAGTATGTCACACAGTACGTGAATATGAACATTTTTCATTCCAGAAAGCTTTAGTCTCTTCGTACTGTATCTGTCCAAGAAGGGAGGGGATCTCCAACAAGACCCTGTTGCAGCACCAACAGCAAAACACCAAAACACGCGATGCAAAAACATAAAAGACGAGAGTAGTATGAGACGAAAAAGAGACATACGACATGTAAACATCAAACACGAAAGACTACACATAAACCGACGAAGCCAATGGGCAACCGGTGTCGACTTTGGACGGCCATTTGCCGCGCAAGTAGCAAATGGTGTGGTTATCCTGGATTACGTGCGGACAACCCTCTCACTTCTCCAATTACCCAGTAGTCTCGAAAACGTACAATTGTGGTGTCCAAGTATCTTAAGATTTCTTTCAACACGTAATGTTTGAGAGTTTCAATTTCCGATCTGCAGCATAGTAAGTGTGATATGTCTTTAGCTGTTTTATTATTCCAGATATGTTGTCGTTTTCCCTTTCTGAGAATTTCGAGGACATGAACACATACTGTGTTTGAGACGGATAGTTTTGGCAGATAGTTTCCATGTCTATCTTTGTCAGTGTGTTGGTCCTGTAACTCCAAATGTTCGTTGAATGATTTAGTAGTATCAATCTCCTTTGGTAATTCATCCACATCAAGAATTGAATCACTGTTTTTCACAGCTTCCATATCCAGATGTACATGATATTTCTGAGAAATGCAAGCTTTACACGGTAATTTATCCATCTCAACACATGAATAATTGTCTTTCTCTGTTTCCAAATCTTTCTCCTGTATTGCGTCTATTTCCAAAGTCACATCAGAGACTAATAGACTCGGACTACTTATGTTACTAATGTATCTCATCTTTCTGATTTAAGATTGCAGTCTTGGGAAAACCTCCTTTCTCTTTCCTGCTGGAAGTGAAGATAGATGTTTTGCAATGTTTCGTAAAATTGCTGACTTATCCATCTGACTAATTTCTTTTTGACAGTCTTTGGCAAACTGCATTTCCGTCAACGGTTGCCCTGTTCCTCCTCTATGAACAAGATTAATCCACTGTCCATCAAATGATTTGACTGGAAAATGAATTTCCTTTTTGTGGTAGTTTGAATGAAACTCCTCAGCAAAATCACGCATTGTTTGGGATGACAAACTATGGCCACAAAGAATGTAACAGATTGGAATCGCTGATCCTGTCTCTGGATTGAAATGTCTGTCGGTTGTTGTCAATAGAAATGGTAAAAATTCAGTTGCTTTCTGCCGAGATAATTGAAAGCTGTCCTTAATTACTGTCTCAGTGTCGTTTAAAGCTTTCAATAGGGTATCCTCTGAAAGAGTCTCTCACCCTTGGTACGTCATAAAAACATCATTTCCGTACTTGTACATTGGCAACGGACACTTAAACTCCACCACTGCCTTGATGTCTCCATTATTGTCGCGCAAAATTCCATCCGTAGATATCTCCCATAAGATATCACCCTCCTTTGTATATACAAAGTATGCTACTTCTTCATAAGAAATGTATTTAGGATAAAGAGCTGGCATGACGATGCTCACGAATGTTGAAAGAGCATTGATCTCATTGTCTGTTCCATGATCTAATCGAAGTTGTAGTTCTTGATTAGCGCAAGGCATATTTTGTCTTTATCCAAATGTAAGATCGAACATCTCTCGTTGTTGTTTCAAACTTTCTGCAACGACAGCTGTGTACCATGTACTGCCGGTCACTTTGGCTTTTGTACGCAGGTTATGCCACTCAGGCGTTCTTTGCTTGATAAGCTCTGGTGGTATATCCTTATCTCCATAAATCTCATTTAAAACGAAAGGGCAATGCAACTGCACAAAATTTTCCTGCGACATAAGATCTATCTCGTTGCTAGGAGAACACTGTGATACTGAACCGTTCATAAAACTTAAGATCTTGCACATCTTTCCGATAACATCCAAAGCAGACCTGTAACAAACATTTATCCTTTTGATATCGGAATGCAGGCTGTCAATAACGAAAGAAAAAAATCTTTCTTTTTCTTTCACCTCCCTCTCTTTTAAGGTGTCGAGCATTCTTTCCTTTTTTCTTTTTATCAAATTGCATAGTTTTTGTCCTCGAACTTAGCGCTTCCAACAAATTCAATGATTTCGTTTTAATTTCATTCGATTGATAAAAGCGACATAAATTCTTTTCAGTTGTAGCTATAAAGTCAGTAATAAGACCAACCAAATCTGTTGCTGACTTTAGCTCTTGTTTTCTTTCTGCGTGCGTTTTCTCCTTTTCAAATCCAATTAAATCTATATCCCCACCATCTTCAGTTAGTCCTGGTGCAAGTTTATTACCATCAAATGTTAGCACACATGAAACATTCCTGTTTTTGTCAGCACATATATCTAAGGTTTCTTGAAAGATACCTGGTCCTTTGTCTTTCAAATTCGGAAGAGGACTTTGTTCGCTATTTGTCTTGCTTGGGACAGCAAAGTTTATGTCAAAAGTTTCGCATTCATAATAACCCTTCTGAGATCCCAAAAGAATAGTGACTTCGTTCTTGTATCGTTTAATCAGGCGCTCAAAACGACCATGAAACAGTTTTTTTTTCCTGGCCACCAAAACTTTCTTGTTTCCTCAAACTTTTATCGCATGTTGCATGTATTATCAGTAGACAGGAAATTTACGAAATCACACCAAAGCAGGAAAGATATGTTCTTGACGTTCCATTTGTTGTTTAAAATCAGCGAAAAGAAATGTTGAAAGATATTCAGTAAATTGTTCATGTCCAAAACATCCACAACTTTTATGAAACTGGCAATAATAGCATTATATATTCCTTCTGGTTTCCCGGTCTGAATGCCTTTGTCACTAGGTCTATTTTTTATGTCAAATGAATCTAAAACCAACAAAAAAAGATAAAAATAAATAAAATATAATATGATAATTGGCATGTTCATTTTGATTGGCATTCGAAATCATTTATCAATCTTATTCATTTTGATAGGGTTGTTATTCTAAATTCAATAGATTAGTCTAACTGTTATATGACAAATAATCTTTATCAATGTACAGAAAAATCCTAACTTCTTTGATGGAATATAAATGAAAGGAGGGATACCAAACAACACTCGGGTGCAGCACCCTATTAAAACCACAAAACAATGAAAACAACCGATGCAAAACACAAAGCAGACACCCACAGAAAGAGACACAAAAGGTACAATGAGCACCAAATCACATAGAAACATCCATCAGAAATCCAACGAGACCAAAGGGCAATCGGTACAATCTTGTGTGAATATTAACCATTTTTAATTGAATTTTACATGTTATTACTTTTAATTTAATGAATAAGTATTGTATCTAACTTACTGGGGAAGCATCACATTCTAAAATGAAAAGCAGAACTAGAAATCATACCCTAGGCAATTACAATTCAATACAACAACATATGAAGGATACTGTAATACTTGACAAGTATTCATTTTGTTGGCATTTGAAATAATATATGTTAACAGTTTTGTTATTGTAAATTTATCAGATAACAACTTTAAAACAAAGGAGGGGATCTCCAACAACACTAGGTTGTTGCACCCACAGCAAAACCCCAAAACACCCAATGCAAAAACACAAAGCAGACAAGCACAAAGAGACGCGTAAGGGACAAGGAACGTCAACGCACAACACAGAAACATCAAACACAAAGGACTACACATAAACCAACGAGACCAATGGGCAACCGGTGCCGACTTAGGACGGCCATCTGCCACGGAAATAGCAGAAAGGTATGATTATCCTGGATTACGTGCGCACAACCCTCCAACTTTTCCGATTACCCAGACGTCTCGAAGAACGTACAATTGTGGTGTAAAACAACCTCACTGTCAAATGACCACACACAAACACGATCGCAAAACACAGGGGCCCAAGCAACACAGATGAATATGTAAATGGATTTAAAAAGAGGGCATACGTAATACAATCCGTGCTCTGCCGCCGCGAGCTCATGTATGTTATCACCCGAGGAGTCCGACCGACATTCAGAGAGGACAGGTGGTAGGGGCCCTGTCTTCTCTAAAGAGGTTTGGACAGGGCCCGTCATGAAGTCCCGTCGTCACAGTCAGTCAGAGTGCAAGTTTTAAGAATGCGCTTGTACAAGACTGTAGATCGGTCAAGTACCAAGCCTAGTGTCCGTCTGATGACATTAGATCATACCCACGGTATAAAAGGCGTTTGATGATTCTGACGCATTTTCGATAGTGATGTTGTCTATCTTTGATCCTTCTTATCTTGTTAATAATGTCACCATAAAATGCAGGTTGTGAAATACCCAAAGTAATATACTCTGTTGTAAAAGAATATGAATGATAATTATTCTTACTTTTTGTTCCTCAAATCTACTTTTCTTGTATGTTTCTGACTTTCCCCTTCTCCAATTTTTCTTCCTTTTCCTATATAAGAGGGCATATCCTTTAGAAGAAAATGCAATAATATATTTGATATATAACTAGCAACGGACATCTAACAACGGACTGAATATCCTATACTTTCTAACAATGGACAGTTTTATTGATATGTTTAATTTTTCTTTAAATACACTTACTTCTTTTACTTAAAAGAGTATTGAATGGTTATTTATTAATATTTACATTACTAGTAAATTCCCCATGTTGAACGCCCATTAGGCAACTAGAATTATATTCCAATAACTTGGGTTGCTATCGTGACGTCACGTGCAAGTTTTGCATGTAGGGAGAATTTACCAAAGCGAAGATACATTTGACGCTGTTACAGGCAAAATGTGCGATGTTCATTCAAATAAAAATGACCGATAATTAGGATAAATGTAAATATAAGCAATGACTGTCTTACTTTTGGTGTTCATGGGTGTATAATTCTGGTTGGACACGTGCAAATTTTCCGAGAATCGCTTCGCGATTCACGGAATTTGCAGGTGACCAACCAGAACTATACACCCATGAACACCAAAAGTAAGACAGTCATTTCTTAAATGTACTGCTACACTTATGGGAGCAACATGGTGAAATATATGGCAAAGGTACATATTTTACAAAGTAGATACCAATTAACAAGGTATCAAGTGGTGTGTCGTTCACGGAAAATGTAAACTCCTCTTAAGCTACGGCATCCCATGAAATGGGATTTCTTCAGAAGAATATATGATGTTACATAGGTTTCCCATTGCATTCTTAAAGTCTATAATGCTAAATATCATTTATAAATTGAACAAATATACTTACGAAAGTCTACATCCGTACAATCCACAGACACAAATGGCGTCGCGTCACCTGTGTTTTTCTATCCACGGACGTTAAACTAGCTTAACTTTAAAGGTTTTGAAAGCAACAGCGATAAAACCGTATTGACGTATTCCTCCCCGTGGGATCGGTCCATCATGGTATCGGCTCAGCCCTACTATACAGGGCATACAAAGGATGATAAATATCAATAGAGATATTGCATTTACATGTGTATGAAAAAATGATGAATACAAACACAGAAACAACAAATAGATGTATGCTTTTAAATCATAATATACATGTATGAAACTTCTTAAAATGAATTCTAATTTTAGAGTGGAGAAGTACTGACTTTTCTTCGAATTTTTTCTTGGCCTGATCCAGGTCTGCTTCAAACGGATCCAGTTTATGACACCCTCTATATCCCACTCGACCCCATCTCTGCCATACGTGGTACGACTGCTTGGCGTTCTCTTTTAACAGTTGTATGATGTAAAACTTGTTTTCGTTTTTGTCTATATTAGTCTGTAAAAAAAAAATCAACAAATACTTGTATGCATAGTGCCAATTTTTAATTTGTAGCGATTTCAGTTCCCAAATGCCAGGGACGTATATATATGTTTATTTACGTACCTGCAAATACTATGGAAGTCGCCCGGTTTATGGAAAATAACAGTTATATGTAAGACACACCTCATGAAAAAAAATTAGAAGTAACTTGATGATTTTAACTTACTTTTATATTTTTTTTATTTCAGCAATATTGTGCATTTTGCTTACATATATGTTTTTTTAGACTAAACTTAACGAGATATCACACGCGTTTCAGTAGCCTCCCTAAGACGAGAATTTTAAAGAAATCTCCACGCTGAAGATTTCCGATTTTCGTAACTTAAAATGACTTGATGTTCTGGCTTTGTTATGATCGCTCATTTGGCAAGTAGATCAAATAGCTCAGAGGTAGAGCTCTTGTCTACCATACGGGAAGACCGTGGTTCGAGCCTGAGCACAGGGACAATAATCAGATTGTTAATCGTACGTAAATACGAATGGTTTTTTGTTTCTTTGCAAAGTAATGGTAAGCCTAGAGTGACCAACAATAGTCAAATTCTTGCTGAAAATGAACTTCTTTGAAAATTTTGTTAAGATTTTTTTTTACCTACATACTTATGTCGTATCTATTTTGAAATAAGTCAGGTGTCAGTAAAGTGTTTGAATGTAGAGAAACTTATTATAAAGTTACGCATATGGTACATGTAATATCATTACTTATGTGCACATACTGTCATGTTATCACACAAAATCTGTATTCGGCTCTATTTATTTACATATTGACATCTTTGTGAGTGAAGGAACACTGCTGTTATATTCAAAAAGTTGATTATATAATGCGGATGCTTTTGTCTTTGGTCACATAGTAAAGAAAGATAACTCGAATTGCACTTTTAATTTTATACATGATAATTTACACTTTCAGTCAGATTTTGCAACATATGACCTGGTCATTGAATGATTTCTTTCTATAAGAATTTGCACAATATGATGAGGGAATCATATGTGAAGTTTCATTTGAAAATCTTGGGCTGAAAAAAAATAAAGCATTTCCATTACAATCAAAGGATGGCTAAAAAGTCTGATCAGTTTCAAAATCTCAAAATTTAGGATGGAGACCTCCTAATATTGTCCCTTAGATTTGAATTAAATTAGGAAATCAGAATTAAGTATTTTTTCTGAAAATAAATGTTGTATAACACGAAACGTGTGATATCACCTTAAAGAATTTTGAGTTTTTTTAATGCTTTTTAAAATCGCATAAGTCAATCACAAATCTTGCAAAACGAATGCGCACATAACACTGCGCAACGTATTAGACGATTCGAACGTCATCGCGTCATACAAATAACGTTACGACGTAACAGGCAGGATATTTCTAGGAGATACCATTGATAAACTATTTCATGTTTTGTATCTCTTATCTTCGATTAATAGAACATTTCTGCAAACTGTAGACTTCAGTACTTTGCAGCGGAATGTTATCAAATAAAGTTTTTATAATTGAAAACTTTGAGCGGGTGAACTGTAGTATCAACGCTGCTTCTGTTAAAAATATATCCATTAACACATTTAGACAAACTAATTTAGACTATTCTATGTTGTCGTTTTGGCGAAATGATAAATATTTCGTTTCTTTCAAAATAAAAAAGGGGGAAAAATTGAAGCGGTATGCTCACATAAATTGAGATTTAAAATTGTATTTTTTTTTCAGTTGTTACGTTTTATTTTGTTGCAACGGGCCCACCCGAAGTAATAACGTGAAAACACCAATCCGAAAAACGGGCATGATATTGATCGTTCATAGCGTAACGTTTATTCGCAGATCATGTTTGGACTGGTAACGTTTTAAAAATCTTATTATACATAAGGGATCCAAGGTATTTTTCAAATCAAGAGGGTTATGATTTTCAGACTCTCTTTTTATATATCAACTCAAAAGGAAGTGAGAGATTATTTTTCTTAAATCCACAGAATCTTCGAATTCATGATCTGGATTTTTCTTCTGTTTTCGGGCTGTACGTTTTTGTTCAAAGGAGAAGGTTCGGTTAACTGGAAAATCGATCCTATTTTTCAAGTGGTCAAGATTCGATTATATTCAATATCAAAGAAGTCAAATGAATTGTTGCTTGCAATATGTATTTCGATTTCTAAGCATTGTACCAAAATATACGGCTAAATAATCATAAAAGAATAAAAAGAAATGTCAAGAAATCAGTCAAAATTTCGGTACAAATCAATGAAAATATATAGCATGAAAAAGCTGATTTCAATGATATCGTGCGTTCACATATTTGATATTTTATATAAGATTAAAGATTTCTTGAAGAGATAAAAAGTACATCATTGGTATCGTCTATTTGGTGAAATCTGACTGACGAACTTACGATGTCTCCACGGCCATAAGATTTTTCTGACTCCTGTCATTAAAAGATGTAATAATTACAGAAAAAATCGGGAAAAAACCACATTTCTAATTTATTCATATTTTGTAGAGAAATTATTCATAAACAACATACTCAATTCTCGTGAAATTCTGTGAGGGACCATTTTGTTTACCTAATTCTACTATACTGACTTCTCTCTTTTTTATCGTCAAAGTTTCGAGACCGACGATCAGCTGATCGCCTCAATAATTGATTTAGTTTTCAAAGGGAATTTCCTGTGAATTCTACATATAACCTGGATGGTTTCAATTAGTATATGCTCATTTGAACTGCTTATTTGAAAAATAATGACTGCTTTCCTTTACATTCCACTTCTTTGATAGCGCAATTTCCGAATTTCCTCTGATAACAAAAGAAGGACCATTGTGCACTTGTAACTCTACAGGACAACACTTTGCAAAGAATTTTTTCCACGTTTTGGGTTATTTTCAACCATGCATTAGAAAATACAAATCATAATTACATTTTGTATGTCATAAACATGGAATAAGCACAAAAAATACTTTTTTATCTTTATTTAGATAATATAAATTCTGGCAAAGCCATCGTGAGGACGCAAATGAATTATGATTTCACTGAATTTTCACCATAACACATACCACAGCCAAATTCATTCTGAGCTCTTAATTACAAACACAAAATAAATGGAGGAGAATTCCATAGAAGTTTACATCTTTAGAAGACAAAGATTCTTTATCACAAGCAACGCGACTTCTTTAACTCATTTGTGTCACACTTATGCCCTTTGCCGTGTGGAGCTCGTAAAAAAGTTCCCCGCGAGGGGTTTGACAGTAAGTGTTTTGAATATTTTCCCCTGACATTGTCGCCATAGCACTTTCTATATAGACGTGGCCTCAGACAGTGCATGTATTTTATATATTCATTTCATTTTCGTGCGTGAACATCGACGGCGGGTGCGGCTAGCCAACAGGGGATGCTTACTCCTCCCGGGCACCTGGTCCCACCTCCAGCTTGATGGGGGTCCGTCGATCTTCAATTTGGTGCTCTATTGTGAGTGCTGTTGAGATTATCGTCAGGATCTTCTTTAACTCATTTCTGTAACTTTCTCCTTAATTTGAAAATGATTATCTCTTCATATGAGAAAAAGTGATAAGTCACAAAACAAAATATTGAAAAGGAATAGAAAGAGACACGCGCTTGTTTTGTTAAGCCCCTGTCACACCTACACGTTCTCTCGAGACGTTCTTACTGCGTCCTTGAAATTTTTCATGAACGTAGTGAGAACGTGGCATTTTCACCCAGAAGGGCTTTCCGAAAGAATAATTGACGACTCCAATACGTGCGCAACACGACCTTTAGCGTCCGTAACACATTAGTAGCGCGTCCTTCCCGTCTTTAATACGATTAGTCAAGTTTGCACTACGATCAACCCCAAGTTCACACTTAGACGAAGGCGTCTGTGTTATGATAGAACGGCGTTATTACTACGTTCTCGAAGTTTTTACTGCGTTCATGCTACGATCATGACACGTTCAAAGGAGAAATTGTTTTTACGAGGTATATTTTGATTTTTTCGACCTCTAAAACCAAGAACGTGATAAGGACGGCAGAGACATGACGATCTCCATTTGATTATATGTAAAAGTCTAAATCGTCCGTATTACGACCCTACTACGTTCGCGACACGTTTCTAATACGTCCATGAAGTTCTCAATACGTTCGCAAGTAGTCCTTAACACATTCTATCATCAGCGCGTCCTCACTACGTCTGTTTTGAATAGTTCAAAACGGCCGTGGTGGCTCGGCATACGGGCATGTTCGTCGGCGTCCTTACTACGACCTCAATACGTATGAGCGAGTTCTAACTACGTTCCCCTTGTCCTTACTACGTTCACGCCATGTTTCGTACAATTTTGGTGGTCGTAGTGCGAACGTCATGCCAGAACGTGAAGGTGTGACAGGGGCTTTACGAAAGGATAACAGAAAAGAATATTATCCAAGAAGTCATTCGGTATACAAAACGAAGATTTGTGATGAACATCCTTCACTCTACCTCATTAAAATAATAATAATAACTGCCGTGGACAGAGAATGAATAAACATAATTTTGTTTTATTTGTATGCAGAGTTCAAATGGTCGACCCTATGCCGAAAATAACGCATTGAGGTCGTGGCCGGCAGTCAAATTCCCTTGTACAATAGGTCATAATACAAAGTCAAGCGGAATAGATACAATTTTACCCCAAGTTCGTTATTACATTGCAATAGATTCGAACATCACATAATGGACGGGCAAGTGACAAGCCAACCCAAATAATGACAATTGGAATAAATCATTCACGGACGCCTCCCGCCTGTTTTGCCCAGAGGAAACCCACGTTTACCTTTAAATGAGGAGAAGGTCGGTCATTATTTGCCGGCAAACCCTTCTCGATCCATGGGCAAAAGTAGCATTTCAATTTTTCCGCTTTAATGAATAATTTCTTATTTCATTTTTGCATATTTTAATTTCGCGTTAAAGCAGGAAGCTTCAATAAATTAATATGACACGTCATGAGAAATAAAAGAATGGTCAAATAATAATTTCAAAAATAAATCATCGATATTCTAATAGTGCCTAGACTTTGCAGATTTATTTATTTTTTCTAAAAACAGAAGAGGGCTTTTTATATTGATTTGATTTCTTTCCATCAATTTACCATTTTCTTTTTTTGCCTTGACAATAAGAACATGACAACAACCTAGTACGACCCATAAGCTTATCAGCCCAACGCCACATCGCGGATGTCAGTTGTCGTATCTGGAATATGTGTCCCCCTTTTGCACCCACACACCCCTTCCCATTTTACTTTTACTGGAAAAAATAATATTCTAATTGTAGAAGAGAGAGAAATCCTCTTTTAGGCGCCGTCTATAGTGTTATCAGCAATATAATATCGTTTTAAAGGTTGAGCTGGAGAAGGGGGTTAAAACTTACAAGTAAGCCCAGTATAACATTAGTACATGTATATTACAGGATTTTCCCTTCTATATAATGTAAATGATTTTCCGATGTAAATTCTTGCTCATTCCTTTACTATATAAGAGAGAGAAAGGGAGGGGAGGAAGGGGAGAGGGAGGGCACAGGAGGGGAGATAAGGGGATGGAGAGAAGTTAGTAGAAATTTATATCCTGTCTGCCACCTCCCCCCTGCTTTCTAGAAAAATATCTGGAGCCTTCACCCCTCCCCCTTTTTTGACTAACCCTGGATCTGCCTATGATTTACCTCCAAGGGAAAAAATACCCAGCCTTATTTCTGACAGAAAAATTTATATAACTGAGCCCAAGCTTGTGTTTACCTATTTGCACTAAATACTGTAAATGATGACGTAAGTTGTGACGCGTTGTGTGTTGTATCGAAGGCAGCAGACATTTAGAAGTTTGAGTTGAGATTTATACCGCAAAGACTGTACGTAACAATGCTCGAACGTTTTCGTATCATTTTTGTTCGTAACTTGATGCAAGTATAGTATAGTATAGTATAGTATAGTATAGTATAGTATAGTATAGTATAGTATAGTATAGTATAGTATAGTATAGTATAGTATAGTATAGTATAGTATAGTATAGTATAGTATAGTATAGTATAGTATAGTATAGTATAGTATAGTATAGTATAGTATAGTATAGTATAGTATAGTAAAGTATAGTATAGTATAGTATAGTATAGTATAGTAAAGTATAGTATAGTATAGTATAGTATAGTATAGTATAGTATAGTATAGTATAGTATAGTATAGTATAGTATAGTATAGTATAGTATAGTATAGTATAGTATAGTATAGTATAGTATAGTATAGTATAGTATAGTATAGTATAGTATAGTATAGTATAGTATAGTATAGTATAGTATAGTATAGTATAGTATAGTATAGTATAGTATAGTATAGTATAGTATAGTATAGTATAGTATAGTATAGTATAGTACAGTTTAGTATAGTATAATATAGTATAGTATAGTATAGTATAGTATAGTATAGTATAGTATATAGTATAGTATAGTATAGTATAGTATAGTATAGTATAGTATAGTAGCAAAAAACCACATAGTTTATATGCATGAGACATATATGTAAATTCACAATAGTAATAATAATAGAGTAATCGAACATAGGAGGAAAAACATGTATGTAGATGGAAAAAAGCAAAGAAATTACCACGTGGTGGATCTGAGCTCACAAGCACATTTCAAATATTTAGCTAAATTACATAATTGTTTTCTGTTTTGTAAGGAAAATAATTGAACTAGTTTGAACATTAAGGGACGAATTGAATAGTAAAGCTAATATATTGCCTTCTTAAATCATTATACAAAGGACAAACTAAAATAAAATGATATTCATCCTCAACTAAATTACAAAATGAACAAACACGGTTTTGTCTTTCAATTCTTCTATAACGACCCTGCTCCATAGATAATGTATGAGATGATAATCTAAATTTAGACAGGAAACATATCAAATTTTCAGGAATAGATTTTCGAAGGTAAGCAAGTCAAATGTACACATAACCAGCGCACATGTCAATGATGACTCACCCTTGACGTTTATTCCTGTATGCAAAATTAGTCACATGATATCACATGTTAACAATAGAGAGTGCTAATTAACCTACTTCTAGGCCGTTCCTATTTTACGACAGAATGGCGAATGCTTGAACGGTTAAAAGAGACTGATACATTGTCGATGATTTTAAATGTTATGCATTTTTTGTAATGGAACTTCTAAATATACATACAATTGCTGTTTAGAATATGTTGAATTATTGAATGAAACTCCACAACATGCCATTAAATAAAACATTTTAAAAAATGGATGTATAAGGAAATATTGCATTTCTCGCGGATAGGTAAATTTTTAAACTATCCGTGTTTTTTCTGTAAGGTAATAAGCAAATTTATATTTATCTATATTAATTTGATTTTTCTGTCAAATTTGAACAATTTTTTCCACAAAGATTTACGTCATATCATAGGAATATCTATTATTTATGAAATGAATTTATATTTATGATGGCACAAGAGTAAAAAATGGACCGTTCCATTTCTTCAATATGAGGCCGTAAGGGGTCAATATTGAGGAGTTTTGTAAAAATTAAATCCGATTTTAAAAATTTGGAATATTTTCTCTATAGATATCTGTAAAAATGAGTTTTATAATGTTTCCTTCATTAAAGCTGAAAACCTACATTAAAAACTTTGATGAAAGAGTAAAATTTTTTGGGACGGAGATTGTTAGATATAGACTCTAACAATCTCCGTCCCATGACATAGAAATCAGCTATAGCGACCCTTCAAACCTGCTGACGTATGCATACTAATGAAGGTACGACCTAAAATCCAGGTACATCGCTACAGCACCGGTATATAAGACGAGCTTCAAACTCGTCCACCGTGAAAGTCTTGGAGTAAATACATGTAACACCTGAAATGAGAAATGAAGTTATCTGATGAATTAATCAATAATCGATTTCAAAAGCAGGTATGTATATCTAAAACTTTGAATTATGAAGAAATGAATATATTTATTACATACCATTAAAAATCCCCTCCCCTCCCCACCTTATACCACGTCTATAAAGTCAGTAAGAACGCCAATGTAAAAAGAAGCTCTATATGCTACAAATATTTACCCCTTTCTATGCGCATGCGTGAGAAAGAAAAGTAATGAATTTTTAGCTCACTAATTTTTCTCACCTCGACGAAGTTGAGTGAGCTTATGCTATACCCACGCGCGTCCGCGTCCGTGTCCGCGTCCCCGTCCGGTTATGCCTAGATCACACATTCACGGATGATCATCCCGGTCCAGCACGGATGAAATCCGGTATCAATCGTAGAACATCGTAGAAAAAACGTAGAAAACCGTGTGACTCCGTATTTGAACCGCGTGTATCCGTAGATGATGTCTCACATCGTACTGCTTTTTTGAACATGTTCAAAAAACCAGTACGGATCAAGACCCGTTCTGACCCGTAACAATCCGTTCCTAGCCGTAGGAACACGTACTGAGAACGTGCCAAACCGTCCTCGTACGTAAAAACCCGTAGCTTGACGCCAAGGTACGTATTAGTACGGATCAGTTCGAGTACATCACGGTTCAAATACGGATTTCTACGTACGTTCACGGGGAATACTGCGTATTAAAACGGGTTCATACGATTCAGAAGGGATTCGTACGGTTTCATTCGGTTAAGAACGGATCGCGTATTATAGCTGCGGTTGTTCAAGGTTCGCAACGGTTGCGAAATTTCTATCTAGGCACAGCAGTGACCACTGATAATTCTAAACCTCAATTGAAGATTGTGAGTCAGATATTCTGCTTAAGATATAAATGAAAAGTCATTTTGCAATAAAACTTATCCTCAAAAGTGGTAGCGTGATTCTTCTAGAACAAGGCTCAACGTTCAACGTTCAAATGTTGAACCGCGTGCTAGAACAAGATTAAACATTCAAAAATTAGCGATGCCTCGTTTGTATTTACCAATTCATCTTATTATTCCTTTTGATACTGTCGAGAACGAAAGAGAGACGTTTAAATTTCTTTCTTTATAGTAAAGCTGTATTCAGTTTTTGGTTTTGTTTTTGGTGGAGGAGGGGGAGGGAGGTCAAGAAAGGAATGATTATCAATAATAAATGACAAATAATTTTTTTTTTAAATTGGTTATAAGCTTTTCAAATAAATCATATATTGCCTCAGAACTAGATGACTTAATATCGAAGGATAAGATAATACTCTTTATTTGAGCATCATTATGGAATAAGTTCATAATCGCGTTTGAATGAGTGATTATAAATAACTTATTTTATATTTCGGTAGATTCGCTAATAATTGGTAGAAATACTTCATAAGGTATATAGTATACATGTTAGACAAAATTAAAATCGGAAGAGAAAAAAGAGAGGAATATGAATGAGAGATTTTATTTACATGTAAGAATAAAAGTGTCGTGGTCAATAGGAATAACTGTCTTTTTAATTCGACATAAAAAAGAATCAGACATTTAGAGGTTTCACCTGGATAGCCCTTAATTTCTCCCAAAATAGCGAGAAAAGATACCTACTACAGAAAAAACAGAAACTCAATACGTGCAAACCCGTACAATTCCGTAATGAAAACCGTTCTTATCCGTACTTTCTCGTAGCAACGCCGTATTAGTACGTAACGAACCGTGCAAATCCGTTCTTTTCTCTGATCGTTTAAATAATTCTCCGTAAAGGAACCTTACCAAACATTTGTGAACCGTTCTAATACCGTAGTGACGCACGGATGGCAGAAAATTGGACGCCATCCGTAGCATTTTTGTCCGTACTGCATCCGGGACCGTCATCCGTGAATGTGTGACCCTAGCATTAGGAAGTTTGGGGTAGCTCAGTATTTGGCAAAGTACTGATGCTACAGTAACCAAACTTGCACAAGTGATTCATCTTTGGATGCTGAGGTGAACTCATGCATCGGATGCAACATCTGACCTACTTTTCCGTTTGAGTGATTTTGCCTTTAAAAGCCAATATTGAGCAAAGTATAAGTGTTACATGTACCAAACTTGCATATTGGATGTATCTTTAATCAAACTTTCATAAAATGACCTTGACCTACCTTTTCCGCTTGAGTGATTTTGCCTTTAAAAGCCAATATTGAGCAAAGTATAAGTGCTACATGTATACCAAACTTGCATATTGGATGTATCTTTGATCAAACTTTCTTAAAATGACCTTGACCTTTGAATTTTCAGACGTTTATCATTTGAACTACTTGGCGAGTGTCACTGCTGGTGGACCAAGAGTCCCCGAGGGCACATGTAGCCAAGTTCGATCAACTTTGGTTGATCGTTTGTCTCTTCAACGCATTTGAAATTTTCTGTTACAAAATTTCTTGAAATTTCTAAAACGTGGGTCCTGTAGCATCATATCCCACCCATTCTGCTACGTCTTTTGGTACATTTTGGACATAATAAGTTTCATACTTTTTGGTCATATTACATTGTTTAGACTGAGGATCACTGACGAGGGTTTAGTACCCGAAACGTGCATGTCTGGTCCATGATGTAAATTTATCAGGATTTAAATGATGCTTTTGAATTTTCAGACGTTTATCATTTGAACTACTTGGCGAGTGTCACTGCTGGTGGACCAAGAGTCTCCGAGGTCACATGTAGCCAAGTTCGATCAACTTTGATTGATCGTCTGTCTCTTCAACGCATTTGAAATTTTCTGTTACAAAATTTCTTAAAATTTGTAAAACGTGGGACCTGTAGCATCATATCCCACCCATTCTGCTACGTCTTTTGGTACATTTTGGACATAATAAGTTTCATACTTTTTGGTCATATTACATTGTTTAGACTGAGGATCACTGACGAGGGTTTAGTACCCGAAACGTGCATGTCTGGTCCATGATGTAAATTTATCAGGATTTAAATGATGCTTTTGAATTTTCAGACGTTTATGATTTGAACTACTTGGCGAGTGTCACTGCTGGTGGACCAAGAGTCCCCGAGGGCACATGTTTCCAGGTTCGATCAACTTTGATTGATCGTCTGTCTCTTCAACGCATTTGAAATTTTCTGTTACAAAATTTCTTGAAATTTCTAAAACGTTGGTCCTGTAGCATCATATCCCACCTATTCTGCTACGTCTTGGACATTTTGGACATAATAAGTTTCATACCTTTTAATCATATTACATTGTTTAGACTGAGGATCACTGACGAGGGTTTAGTACCCGAAACGTGCATGTCTGGTCCATGATGTAAATTTATCAGGATTTAAATGATGCTTTTGAATTTTCAGACGTTTATCACTTGACCTACTTTTTCTGCTTGAGTGATTTTGCCTTTAAAAGCCAACATTGAGCAAAGTATAAGTGCTACATGTACCAAACTTGCATATTGGATGCATCTTTGATCAAACTTTCATAAAATGACATTGACCTACTTTTTCCGCTTGAGTGATTTTGCCTTTGAAAGCCAATATTGAGCAAAGTATAAGTGCTACATGTACCAAACTTGCTTATTGGATGTATCTTTAATCAAACTTTCATGAAATGACCTTGACCTATTTTTTCCGCTTGAGTGATTTTGCCTTTAATAGCCAATAAACATGTACTTAGAAATATGCTTGAGTTGAATTTTGCTGCCACGAGGTGAGCTTCGTAATCTGTGATTACCTATGTTTTGTTGTTTTCCGCAGTTTTATGTAAAAAATAATGTGAATTTTCGACATGTGCACATTCGTTATGCATTAGTGGACACTGTGAGGCATTCTTTTGCAAATTTTGATGCATATAGTTGAGAATATTCATGTTTATATATTTTTTTTGCATTCATCCCAACTGGAGTTAGTTCTCACTTGCTTGACTGAGTCCCTTGTGCCTACCTGTGTCGATTCTTGCTACCTTGATTACTTTTAAAATTACATTTTTGTAACTCGAATTGATCTACAATGGCTAGTAATTGTGAGATTCCAAATACATGTGAAGAAGATGAATCAGATGAATCTTTGAAACGTCGACTATCTGATACACCACAAAAACCACCTGCAAAAAAGGCGATGCTTGATGGTGCAGAAAACCCGAATGAGGAGTCCGAGGTCCCAATAAATGATGAAAATAAAGATTTCTTGCGCATCGAGAATTTACGATCTGCTATTTTAAGTGAACTAAAAGATGAGTCGGTAATTTTGAAATTGACTGGCAAAATTCTTAATGGTGTGAAAGATGCAATCCGAAAGGAAGTTGGAGTTGCAGTGGATAAAAAAGAACTGAAAGGCATTATACATGGTCAAAATGAAGAAATATTGGCTCTAAAACGTAAAATCATGAAAACAGAAAAAAGGGCCGAGGAGCAGGAACAATACACAAGGCGTAATTGTTTACGATATTCGAATGTACCGTACAAACATCCAGATGGGACAACGCCAAAAAGTCCATGGGCATTCGACACAGACAGTATTGTGTTGTCAATTTGTAACGATACTTTGGTGATCCCTATCAAACTAGAAGACAACAGTCGTTCGCACATCGTTGGTTCTCCGGAAAATGGTCGTTGCCAGATCATTGATAGATTCATCACTTACCGTTTGAGACAGCGAGTCTTCTCAGCCAAAGCCAAACTCAAAAATGATCCCGAAAAGCGGTATATCGTAGAGGACCTGACAACATACCGATTTCAGATGATTAAACGTCTTGGGGATCTGCGTAAAAATAGGAAAATCGCACAATACTGGACATTTGATTGACGCGTCTTTATGCGTATTGTTCCAGATAGTCCGAAAATTCTTTTGACCTCTATGGAGGACATTGACCATAAACTAGGTAGATAGACGGGCCGTCCTTGTGAGTAGACTTTGCCTTATTTGGGTATCACATCGATTATAAGAACTTATTTCGAATATTGAATTGAATGACAATGTTACTTCATTATTTTTTTCATTATTCCATCCGTTATCTATATAACTTTTGAGAATTCTGAGTACTGATTCATCTCTTCAAAATCAGAATTATATGTCATCAAATGCATTTATCTCAAAAATGAAATTAGAATTGAATGCTATACTAGTAATTGCCAAAAACATCACAGAAATATAGACAGTTCAAAATCAAATTTAAACTGCTGTAAACACCATCTTGTACAGAAAGAGTATCTTACTCCTTACCATAAGTTTTCATGTTTTGTTTTTGTTTCACATTGTACATATCTTCGCACCTATTGAATTTCACTTCTCACTTTCCTTTTCCTCTGTCTCCTGTTCAGTGAGAACTGCTAAATATAGTACCTCTTACATGTATGTCTCCGATAAATGGGAAATCGGATGTCACTATCACTCAATCCAAGTTTTATACTTACCACAGATATATCATTTTAAGATAAATGTAGGTAAATCAATTATTCGTTTTATATGTAACGTAAGCTCTAGATCATTACCACCGCATGGGATCGAAACGTATGGTGTTGTGATTCCTTAGAGATTTGTTTGGTATTTCTTTCATTTTCTAAATTGTACTTTACAAAAGTAATGAGTCGTTGCAGTAGGGTAATGCCTAATAAATCAATCGATATCGTCCAGGTACATGAAAACTTCATAGTTTTTGCAAACACTGCAATATGTTGTCGACGACAGATCTAGCATTCTTGAAGTGTTTGCAAAAACTATAGACTTTTCAGATATATAAACGGTATGGACTTACTTATTAGGCATTGTCCTACTGCAAAGTCTCACCAGTTTTGTGCAGTATCACTTAAATAATGAGAAAACAATAAAAAAAAAAAAACCTCTGTAAGGGATCACAACATCATACGTTTCGATCCCACGCAGTGATTACTGTTTCTACGCTTAAACTTGCATGACATACAGTTTTGCTTATTACTGATGCTTATTTTAATGTTGGCAAATGATATATCTGAAAACCCTGGTCCATATTCCTCTGATTTTACTATTTTTCATCTAAATATTAGAAGTATTAGAAATAAGATACAAAACTTTGTCGATTACAGAAACCCACCTAGATAATACGGTGCTCACTGAAGATCTTATGATCATATCCCACCCATTTTGCTACGTCTTTTGGTACATTTTAGACAATCATAATAAGTTTCATACTTTTTGGCCATATTACATTGTTTAGACTGAGGATCACTGACGAGGGTTTAGTACCCGAAACGTGCATGTCTGGTCCATGCTGTAAATTTATCAGGTTTTGAATGATGCTATTGAATTGAAAGACGTTTAACAATTGATAATTATGAGACACCTGAAAGTTTCCGTCGTGATCGAACTAATCACGGAGGCGGAGTTATGATTTACTACTAAACGGGACTCGCAGTCGAGCGTAGACATGACCATGAAAGCGATTTAGATGAAATTATTTGGTCAGAAATCAAACTTCCTACTAAATAACTACTTTTGTGTACTTTGTATACATGTAGACCTCCAGGTCGTCCAAATATTAAATTTGTGGGAAAGATTAGAAAATAATATAGCTAAAGCTTTTGATGAGTCAAACAATGTAATACTTAATGATGATTGGAATATTGATTTTCTAAGGGAACTCCCCCCTTATCTCAAATACATTTTACAGCTTTACGATCTTTCTAATGTAACGTAAAAACAAAATTTCCTTCATAAAAATCCTCACACAATCGCTAAATGATCCCCCTGTTCTTCATGCATGACCAGATAAAGTAGAAAAATATCATTTACGAATAAAAATATAAAGTAACCCATTTGAACAAATACAAGAGACCTATTCGAAATTTCGTTTTTAACTACAACAAAGTTACATCAGATCCTAAAATACTTGAATCATGTCCTGCTTCTTGAGAATGTGCAACATCTGAATATCTATATAAACCAGCTGGTCATATTATTACAGGTGACTTTTCAATTATCCAAGACAGGCAGCTCCGTGGTCTTCTCAAAAAAGGACCTAAGTATAGAATCCCGTCCAAGATAGATTTTATTAAATGTCGCGAAGTACTAAAGGAAGCCTTAGATAACTATACCAAACGATGGTGTAAATCGGAAGGAGTCGAATCGCATTCTCTGAATGACTGGAAAAACCTCATTTTGGACATTACTGACATTCGAATAGACAACTTCCACAAAAATCCTCATCTTTTTGAAAATCCAAGTTCTAGATCTGAAAGATATTTTAAATCCAAATTACGTAATTTACAAGAAAAATTTGTCTTCGCTCCTGCAGATAAAGCAGCCAACAACACCATAATCATATGAAAACTTTACTATATATCAACTTTAGTTTCGGAACTTTCGTCTACAAATACTTATATCAAAAGCAATGAAAATGTCCCTAACATTTTGAGCAAACATAGCAGTGAAATTTCTTCATTCAACATCCCTATTTCTAAATTGGATCTTCCTACAATATACTGCATACCAAAACTGCACAAATCTCCTTACAAATTTAGATACATTGCTAATTCTAGCAACTGCTCAACTACAAGTTTGTCTAGACATCTGACGTCAGCCCTCACGGCGGTAAAGGAACACGTTGCAAAATATTGTGAAACTGTTCTTAACAGGAATGATGTAAATTTATTTTGGTCTATAAAAAATTCCGGGGATGTGATTGACAAGATAAAATCTAGAAATTTTCAAGCCAATACGATTGCTTCATACGATTTTTCAAATATGTACACCACGCTTCCTCACGACAAGATCAATGATCAATTGTCCAAACTCATTAAATGGTGCTATAATCGAGAGGGGAAAATTTATATTTGTACATCTGAATCAAAGGGTTTCTTTTCCGCTACAGAATACAAATCATACAAATCATGGACATGTAGCGACCTGTGTAGTGCCTTGTCCTTCCTCTTGGACAACATTTATGTAAGATTTGGTGAGAATCTCTACAAGCAGGTTGTAGGGATTCCTTTGAATACAAATTGTGCGCCTCTTGTTGCAGATTTATTTTTATACACATATGAAAAGGAATTTATTCAAAATCTTCAAAAGCAAAGAAAACATGATGATGTGAAATGCTTCATTAGTACTTCTAGGTACCTGGATGATATTCTTACTATCGATAATCCTGTTTTTGAAAAGTATAAAGATGTTATTTATCCACAAGATTTGACTCTAAACAAGGCAAACTTTACAGACACTGAAACACCATTTTTGGACCTAAATATCAAAATTGTCAATGGAGAAATTCATACAAGTGTATATGACAAACGAGATGATTTTGGATTCAACATAGTAAATTTCCCCTGGCTTGACGGTGATGTCCCTAGATTACCGTCATACGGTATCTATATTTCACAGCTCATCCGGTATGCTAGAGCATGTACTGATGTTTTGGATTTTCATAATAGAAATCTACAAATTACAAAGAAACTTTTAGGTCAAGGTTTTCGCTTTCACAAACTAGTAAAGACTTTCTGGAAATTTTACAAAAATTATGATCAACTTCTTTTGAAATTCGGACCCATAAAAGCAACGGAGTATATTACTTTAGGTATTTCACAACCTGCATTTTATGGTGACATAATTAACAAAATAAGAAGGATCAAAGGTAGACAGCATATGTATCGAAAATGCGTCAGAGTCATCAAACGCCTTTTATACCGTGGATATGATCCTAATGTCACCAGACGGACACTAAGCTTGGTACTTGACCAATATACAGTCTTGTACGAGCGCATTCTTAAGACTTGCACTCTGACTGACTGTGACGACGGGACTCCATGACGGGCCCTGTCCAAACCTCTTTAGAGAAGACAGGGCCCCGACCACCTGTCCTCTCTGAATGTCAGTCGGACTCCTCGGGTGATTACATACATGAGCTCGCTACAGCCGGCAGAGCACGGACTGTATTACGCATGCCCTCTTTTTATATCCATTTACATATTCATCTGTGTCTCTGGGGCCTCTGCGTTTCGCGGTCTTGTTTGTGTGACGTCATCTTACAGTGAGGAGGTTGTTTTACACCACATTTGTACGTTCTTCGAGACCTCTAGGTAACTGGAGAAGTGAGAGGGTTGTGCGCACGTAATCCAGGATAACCACACCGTCTGCTATTTACTTGGCAGATGGCCGTCCTAAGTCGGCACCGGTTGCCCATTGGTCTCGTTGGTTTATGTGTAGTCTTTTATGTTTCTATGTTGTGAGTTGGTGTTCCTTGTCCCTTTTGCGTCTCTTTCTGTGTTTTTTGCATGGGTGTTTTGGGATTTTGCTGTGGGTGCTGCAACCTCGTGTTGTTGGAGATCCCCTCCTTTCTTTGGCAAGTTACTAAAATAAGAATAATACAAACATTTTCTAGATGAACGTTTCACCATGCAGATCTTGTAAGACAAATTTTAAAAACCAACATTATAACCACCATGGTCGCCTTTCAAAACATTTAATAACATCTAGCCACCATGGCTGTTTTCTATGTTTAAGAAATAACAACTAGCTAGCCGTGGTTTATTTTCCATTTATTCCATGAGTCGCATGAACCAATGAAATTATCACCGAGCCGCGAAGCGGCGAGGTGATAATTTGATCTGGTTCATGTGACAAGTGGAATTAATGGACAATGAATCACGGCTCGCTAGTTGTTATTTATTTTCTATTCTAATATGACTTGATTCTTTTTCCCTATTAAAACAACAGACGCGAGCTGGGCTCTATTCTCCAATATAGGCCCTATAGCGATAAGCCACGCGTACCCATTTTCTGAAAAAGTAACCGGCAGGAACTGGTTTTTACCAAGATTCTTGTTTTAATACTTTCATCAAAAGGTCTAAGTTTGGTCATCATTAGAATAGAAATCAAAGCACTGAAGGTACTGAAAGCGAATAGCTTAAATATCACTACTAGTATATCATTTATTATGTATGTAATCAACCTTTCCTTCGTAGACAAGTTTATGAAAATATACAATAATACTGAAATGCAAATCCATAAAGATTTCATTAGAATTAAAAGAACACAGTTCTCGAACTTGCATTTTCCAAAGAGTCAATACTTCTAGTGGCCGACCCAGAGGGTTGACTAATGGAATAGGGCAGGTGAGTCAAGTTGAAGGGGAAGTGGGTTGTTGAGCAATCTGAGACAGTCTTTGACAAATACTAGTATCTTCCGTTAAATTAATACTCCTTGAATTTTCCAAAGATCAAATGAATAAATAAATTGCCTTTCATTGGAAAAGGCTGTTAATACATAACTGGATAATTAAATGAGTTTACCCGATTAGATCGAGGCTGCCATGGAGCCCTATGCAGAACTATATCCAGTGGCGGATCCAGCGCCCCCTTTGCCGGGGGGTCAAAGGGCGAATTTTGCCGATTTTTACTGAAAATGGGCAAAAATGTAGGGTTTTTTGGAAAAAGGGCCAGTGCCGGGGCGGACGCCCCCTCCACACCCCCTGAATCCACCACTGATATCTGCGGCTGTCATGGACCCGGGGCCGACTCACCCCTAGGCAGATCATGAAGACATAGAGAGGGAGATTATATACCGGCAGTGTAATGAGTTCAATTTCTAAAAAGATTAAAATGCATTCAAGGCCTTTATTTTTTTTTTCATTATGTTTGTACGTCCTTGATCATGTCTAACACGCTAAAATTCTTCTTCCATTTCCAATCTAAAACCTGAAAACCTTTACATATTCTTCAGTGTGGTTTGGAATGCCTCAATTCCTAGAAATGGGCGATGTTCAGTAAATACAATTGTAAATGTAAATTTTAAAAGTATACGCATACGCACGTCGTGAGGTAGTCGTAATGTAACACCTGAAAGAGCCTGTTGTTATGAACAACTAAGCCGTATCTTCTCGATTTTTTAAGACATAGAAACATCCCTGGGACTAAGCCGTAGAAATGGGGATGACGAGACGGGTGCATGCAACGCGAAGTGGTTCTAATTTTTTTTTCATTTTCTTTCTGAAAATATTATGAAAACTGGCAAGGGTGACAAGCTCGAAAATTTTAAAAAAATACAGAATTACTTGTGTCTAAAAGAACAATGATAAACAAAAATAATTATTGCAGTTTTATCCTTCAAACCGGCGAGCGGAATGAGAAGGTGATTTTTTGAATATATGTACATTGTACCTGGGTATATTATGTATTATATATTTTTTTCAGTTTTATAAAGTTTCTAGAAAATGATATGGTGTAATAATGAAGGAAGAATTTTTCACTACTTCTTTTCAATTATGACCTCTCCTGTAACAAAATTCGTTCATGGTGAATTGTCGTTGTACATGTTGTATTCCCTATTTCTCTCTTACTTCACATCCACATGTTCAATTTTCGATCCAACAGAAAAGTACAGCTACTTAAAATTAGTTAATACTGCTTTGGCCCCCTCCCCGAGGTATGGATCCACGCATGTGCATTGTTCTATTTTTATCTCACATTTATAGACAACACGTGTTTATATCCCGATGCTACAAACTTGTACTGGCGTTAAAAAAAAAGATTGTCATCGGCCGGCGTCAGCTATCATTTTTAGGTGGCAAGGAACCAATCTCTTTCGCGGAAGGGGGGGGGGCTAAATAGTAGACGTATCAGGAATTTTTTTTATATACGACCCTGGACGTATTCATGAATGGAACATTCCTGCATATTAATTAGCGCGCCAAAGGAAGCTTGCACTAAAAGTGGGACTCATATGCAGGATCGGATAAAATAAATAAAGAAAACGAACGAATTGTAAGTAAAAGAAATAAGGAGAGAAGAAATATATCCATATACAAATACAAAAATCGTACGACTGAAGTACTGAACCCATATATCGAACCTTTTTGTTCTCAAAGTCGGTCCAGGAATCCTCCAATTAGAAATTAACATGACGTTATCTTCGTTTGCAGTCGGTCGTTTCCGTCGACAGCTTGCTTGCTGTCATTAGAACTGGCAGATTGATCGTATGCTACCTCTTCGAAGTATGTGCGGAAGTAAAAAACATCCCTAGTGTGTCCAGCTTCAGGAAGCCGACAATAAGTAACACGACATAGACAGAGTTACATCGTTTACACATTTCAAAGCAGCAGTGACCCTTCTCTTTCAGAAGACTTCATACGTTACACGATGTGAATTCCTGTGATTTGATTGGTTCGTGCTACAAATTATACAGAATCGGGGCTCTCTAGCGTGAAAAAATTCAGGTGATCTCTTAAAGCTATTCGCTTAATAAAAAATGACAAGCCGGGCTCTATTGTCTCATAATGCCCTCGCGTCCACAGCCAATCACATTTATCACCTCGCCGCTGACGCGGCTCGGTAATAAATGTGATTGGCTGAGGACGCTCGGGCATTATGAGACAATAGAGCCCGGCTTGTCATTTTTTATTTCTTAAATATAGCACGTGAATGGGCGGAGCTTAGCGCACTGCAAGTTTGTTGGAGATTTTACACCAGGCGAGTTCTATGGTACATAAAGGGAGAACATCTCAAGTCATATTAGAATATATAATTAATTTGATTATTTCCTTGATATAAGTATATAACCACCAAAACTATCTATATATGCATTTTATCGCCGATCTCCACATACTTTGAATAACATAAGCCACCAAGGCAATCGTTTAATTTATTGTTAGTCCAAATAATTGCCACCATGGCTATTACCAATAATTCCAAAATTGAAATGCCACCAAGGTAGATACAAAATATGCCACCACGGCTATTCTTTACAAAACTCTTTACCACCAAGGTAAATTACAACAGCCACCATGGCTAATCAAATTAATCTGAACCACCAAGGTTCTGAATAAAAAATATAACATACGTTACCTATACAACTTGGTCCACTTCTTAGCTTTACAAAAACACGTCCGCTCACTACAAACTCTTGCATGAAAAGGATCATGCTGCTGCGCGTTATCACGTGACTTCACTGAGGATAGTATATTATCCGAATCAGCACCTGATCCATTCAAAATATCTTAATCGATATCTCTCCTAGAATCAGAAATTCTCAAAAGCTTTGCGATCGAAATAAATTCAAACAACAACGTAAGAAAGTCAATAATATGATTAAAACTTTAAAAGAGAATTATTTGATCTCTATCAATGATACTCTAGATAACTGCAAATCATCCAATCACAGGCAATATTGGAGCATCATTCACTCGCTTCTTAGGAAATCCAACCTACATTTAATATTCCTCCTCTTGTACTCGGCGATTCTTGGTTTATTCATCTGACGATAAGTCAAATGTTTTTGATGATTATTTTTGTGATGTTACAAACCTAGACGACAGTCATTGTGAATTACCACCCTTTGATGCTCGAACGGATTTGTCATTTTCAGATATCGACATTTCGACCGAAGAAATTTCTGATATTATTAAAATGTCTTGATATTAAAAAAGCATCTGGCCCAGAAAACTTCAGTCATATACTGATCAAGAAAATTCAACGATCAATTTTAGAACCTTTATTTTTACTTTTTTTAAACAAGGCCATAAAATCAGGTAAAATTTCCTAAACAATGGAAACATGCACATGTTATTCCCATTTTCAAAAAGGACGACAAATCATTACCTAGTAACTATAGGCCAGTTTCATTATTAAGGTGATATCACACGTTTCGTGTTATACAACACTTACTGTCAGAAAAAAAGCATAATTCTGATTTCCTAATTTAATACAAATGTAAGGGACAATATTTGGAGGTCACCATCCAAAATTATGAGATTTTGAAATTGATCAGACTTTTCAGCCATCCTTTGATTGTAATGGAAATGCTCATTTTTTGGCTATATTATTTTTTCAACCCAAGATTTTCAAATGAAACTTCACATATGATTCCCTCAACATATTGTGCAAATTCTTATAGAAAGAAATCATTCAATGACCACGTCATATGTTGCAAAATCTGACTGAATGTGTAAATTATCATGTAAAAAATTAAAAGTACAATTCGAGTTATCTTTCTTTACTATGTGACCAAAGACAAAAGCATCCGAATTTATATAATCATCTTTTTGAAATGTCACAGCATTGTTCCTTCACTCACAAAGATGTCAATATGTAAATAAATAGAGCCGAATACAGATTTTGTGTGATAACACGACAGTATGTGAACATGTGCTATGATATTACATGTACCATATGGGTAACTATATTATAAGTTTCCCTACATTCAAACACTTTACTGACACCTGACTTATTTCTGAATAGATACGACATATGTATGAAGGTAATAAAGTCTTAACAAAAATTTCAAATACATTTGTTAGTTCAATTTCAGCAAAAATTTGACTATTGTTGGTCACTCTAGGCTTACCTTTACTTTGCAAAGAAAAAAAACCTTCGTATGTACATACGAATAACAATCTATTTATTACCCCAGCGCACAGGCTCGAACCGTGGTCTTCCCGTATGGTGAGCAAGAGCTCTCTACCTCTGAGCTATTGGATCGACTTGTCGATTGAGCGATTATAACAAAGCCAGAACATCAAGACATTTTAAGTTACGAAAATCGGAAATCTTCAGCGTGGAGATTTCTTAAAAATTCTCGTCTAAGGGAAGCTACTGAAACGCGTGTGATATCTCGTTAAGTTGCATAGGGAAGATATTTGAACGCATTGTATTTTAACATATTTATAATTTCAAGCAGGTTTTCGTACTGGGCATTCAACCGTAACTCAACTCATTGAAATTTATAATCATATTTGTTTAGCTTTAGAAAATAAAGAATATATCACACCATGTAAGGTGTCCTGACGACGAGTGGTTTTTTTTTTTGTGTTAATTGTCCTGGATTTTTCGTGTTTGTCCTTGAGTATTTGTGTTCGTTTCGAACGAAATCGGTAAAATTTCATATTTTTGACAATAAATGGACATGTAGATCAACGTGAGATACTTATCTTTGCATTTAACATTGTAAATGCATTATAAGACTTAATCAATGCTTAAATTTGTTTGCTTTTCATTAAATTAAGAGATTTCTACCTCTTTGATACAAATCCATGTTCTCGTTGTTTAAACAGACTAGGTTCAAATATTTTAACATGAATATCTTGTGCAAGTTCAACAGTGCTAACCATCTTTTTCTCGAGCAATAAAACGGCAATAAAAAGTAGAAAAGCAAAACTTAAAAAAAGATTGATGTCATGACATGTTCGTGTTTTGTCCTGGATTTTTTGTGTTTGCTGTCCTGGCTTTTATATATTTCTTCAACAAACTAATAGAGTTTAGCTAATTTGTATGGGATTTTGTCATGACAGTAGCTCCATTTTCATATGAAACCTTATTTTGCAACTCGTGTTTGTCACATAAATCAATGTATAGTTTTGATTTCTGTATTCAGATGAAATATGTCCTTATTTGAAAGGTTTCCTTTCTTAATATTATTGATCTTGAATGTATAGTCTACTAAGACACTAAGATGTTCTTTGGAACGTTACTTCAGACTGAAAAAAGGTTTTCTGCTCATACATTTTAGACTAAAAGATACCAATATGTATCAGGTTAATATTGGGTCATGCTCACAAATTCTGGGTAAACACACCATTTGTTGTATAACTGTCTGAAGATGCCAGGAGCGCAGCTAGAGCAGTTACAAAGAAATTATTTGAACATTGTGGACAGAGAACAAATGCTTTGTTCCTTTTTAAAAGTATGAAAAGAGATACTGACATGTATTTGAATGTATGAAAATAATAATATATAGGATAAAATATATCTAATTGATATCTTAGTGTATCGGCCCGGAAATTACATCGAGCATAGCGAGCAAATCAATCTTCCACATTCTTCACATTTGCCATAACGAAATTAAGAAGGCTTCTGTTCGATGTCCTTCCACTATATATTGCAAACTAATAATTGATAGTCGTCCTTTCGATCTAATAATCATGTAAAGATGACAAGAGGGCGAAACTAACCTCCCGCGATGGGGGTTTCAACAGGTTTGCAAGTTTTATTTTACGTTTAATTACGTTTTTATTTTAATTCTTTTTTAAAACGTTGATAAATTGGCCCGACTACAAAATTGATTCTATTCAATTCCGAGTTTTGCTAACAGAGAACCCCCATTTTGGTAGCGAATTTAGAGGAGGAGAATGGTGGGGCCGCCCCATCACCGTATTATATTCAATCAATTCTGACAGGCATAATTTACTGTGTTAGCATAGGCTATATTCGAAATGATGGAGACATTTATTGGTTCATAAGGCATGTGTCGTATACCTGTGCTTCATATGACTTAATAATATGTGCACACTTTTAAAATCAATGAGTCGGTATTAACCTATGCATCAAGTATTCCCTTCTGAGCTGACTTTCTGAATTCATCCCTTCTTTTATCATATACATATTTTTTCTATTTTCAGTATACTTGCATTTGGAAACTGAATGACATTTGATGCACTTCCACTCACAATTTCCAAATGTGACTCAACAGATGCAACCTGTTGTCGAATTATTCTTTCATGTCAAGTGAAATAATGAAGGGCAACATTTGTCTGATTGATGAAAATTCTCAAAATCAGCATTTGTTACCTATTTGATATGATAGATAATTTCATCAAATTTAATGTGACTGTGCTGCTAAATGAAGGTAAGTGAAGGTCAAGGCCAGGCCATAACAAATTATACATGTTGATCATGTTGTCTGATTTCCTTCACAATTCTTGGCTAAGTGGAAAACAAAATAATCTTAACAGGTATTCCATTATCTGTACATATTCACTCAGAATCGGTTTGAAATTCATTTCACTTCATTGCACATTGATTTGAATGTGACAGTTTTGAAAAACAAAATCTGATTTATCACTAAGTATTATGACACACCAATATTTAGACATAAATATCACAGTATCTCGATGTTTGTATCTCTGTCCAACTCCTCTTCTGTGTGCCACAGCTATTAAGATACTGACCAAACACCTAGCCCTATAGAAATTTCTTCAATTTACCATGTTCATTGACTGTATGATGACCAGATAGAAAACCTTTCACATATGGACATGATGGAGGAGCATAAAGTCACCATACTGTCTGTCTGTCTGTTTGTCTAAGCTCATATCTTCTAAACCCTACATCAGAATTTGTTCATATTTAATATTAATGTTCATTAGGATCGATCCTCTGGGGCAAAGGTACTTAAGGTCAATTATCAAAGGTCAAGGTTATTACAGGCTAAAAAAGTATATTTTTTGTGAAAAGTATATTTCTTGTACAATAAAAACTTTTAAATCCATTAAAAATCAGTGTGTTGTCCAAATAATCTGAAATTTTGAATAATGTTAGAAAAATGTATACTAGAAATCTCTTTTGAGATTTTTCATTGTCAATGAGTTGATGAGAAATTTTGTGTCAAAGGGGGAGGGGATGGTTGTTACACATATCTTCAGGTGAATATATATATATAGGCTGCTTATGAGTATTTCATCATGTATCCCACAATTGTTTGTTGGGAAAGGTCACAGATTAGATTTTGCTTGACTCTGATCTTATATTCCATTTGGATGATGCCGGTGCATTACTTTGAAAATACTGAAATAACATATTACCTATGTAGTATATATGTACTAATATTACATGTACCGCAAGTTAATCGATTCCATAATTAATAATATGGTGATTTGAGATAGAAAAGTTTAAACCATGATCAGTATGGATCATACGATGGAAAAGTATAAACCACTAAAATGGAATATAGGCATTTTAGGGGATGTCATTGTTTACTGGTTTCAGATACTTTTTGGCTAGATTTTTTTTAAATCACCATACTATTATTATGGAACCGGTTAGCTTGTAATAATAATAATAATTAACCATAATAGAGGACGCAGTCCGCGCCGCAGGCGCGGACGTAGTCCTCATCAAGGTAACACGTGTATATATGTAGGAAAAATCGTGTTTTTCAATTGAATTCTATGCTATACCTATAGGTTCCAAAACCGTGATCAATGACGTCATTCTCCCCATTGCCCATTTGATCGGCGTGAAGCGCAAGCTTATTTTTTTGACAATGTCACCTGACGAAAGAGTGAAACCCATCGATGACCAAGATTTCTCAATCTCCTTTGAATATTCTTCGTTTGGCTTACTCTTCCAGTGTCCCAATGTATGATTTGTACTTTGCTTCACGTAATACTGACATCGCACCATCATTTCTAACATATATCATGTTTAGTCCGAATATCCTCTTTGAAAATTACAACGTGACGTCAGCATGCAATGCGACGTCAGCATACAACTTTGTTTCGCGGACTTTCTTTCATCGACAGCTCCCTCAGAAAAATCCATGGATAAACTGATAATGGTGGGATAAAACAAAAAACAAACAAAAAAATATCAGCGCGATCAGCGAGTTACCGAACTTCTTTCTGCTTTCGAGAATTTGCAGCTGATATTTTGATACCTGTAGATCGAATAATGTGGTTTCTCTCCACATATAAAAGATCTACATGTGGAATCTACAGGAAATCTATGCAGTGTAAATCCCAACACAAACTTCTAAATGTCTGCTGCCTTTGGTTCTGTTTACAACGCGTCACAAATTACGTCATCATTTACAGTATTTAGTACAGATAGGTCAACACAGCTGGGGGGCTCTGTTCAAAGAATGCAGTTTAATTTTTCTGTCAGAAATAAGGCTGGGTATTTTTCCCCTTGAGGTAAATCATAAGCGAATCCAAGGTAGAGGGGGCGAAGGCTTCAGATTTTTATTTAGAAAGGGGGGGGGGTGATTGTATTCAAGGGGGGGTAGATTTCTACTAACTTCTCTCCCCTGTCCCGCTCCCTTCTCCCACTTCTAACCTCTTCCTCCCTCCAGCTGCCTCCTTCCTCGCCCTCCCATTCATCCTTGTCTTAAAATAATGGGGATGGGGAGCAGACATGGGGTACAGGTCTCTCCGCCCCTTATCTCCCCTCCCGCACCCTTCCTTCTTCCCCCTTCAGTCCCTCTCGCCCCCTCCCTCTCCCCTCGCTCCTTCCTTCCTTCCTTCCTTCCTTCCTTCCTCCTGCCCCTCCCCTCCCTTTCACCAGGCTCTTTTAAAGTAAAGGAATATGAGCAAAAATTTTGTCTTCAGACATTACATTTGGAAAATCATTTACATTATTTAGAAGGGAAAATCCTGTAAAACTATTGTTATACTGTACTTATTTGTAAGTTTTAACCCCCTTCTCCAGATCATCCCATAAAACGATATATTGCTGATAACACTATAGACGGCGCTGAAAAGTTTTCTCTCTCTTCTACATTTTCTCCGGTGAAAGTAAAAGGGGAGAGGGGTGGGTCGGTGGGTGCAAGGGGGGAATACACATTCTTGATACGACAACTGACATTTCATCACCCAATGAAATTTAAAAAGTAGATCTAAACATTTAAAAGTTTAATTGAATCCATTGAATAATCAAGATACATGTTAATCTCACAATATACAAATACTTTTGAAAACAGTAAAAATCTGGGTTTGTGCCCACATTTTTCTTGCCCGAGTTCTCTTTTCCTTGGTTTTAGTCAATGTCCAAGGAATTAAAATGTATAGATTAAGATGACATCACTTGATCTTTTTTTATCTGTCATTTATGTTTCAAAATTAAGCATTGCAATTTCATGTTTAGTGATTGTTTTGTGACATTGAGAATTGAATACCCGTATTTACGAGTTATGTGCATGCTGTCGATCTAGAAATTGTCTATAATATCCCCTCACCTGTAGATGATTCTGGATTTCAAGGAAAAAAAACTAAGGCTGATAAATTAAAAAGGATGCTGGGAAAAATAACAAGAACACATATTGTATGACGTATTTTATTCTTATTAACTTAGTAAATAAAAAAATAATAATAAATGATGTATGGTGAAAATTGGGTATTAATTCATTGAAATTATAATTCATCTGCGTCCTCACAATGGCTTTGCCATAATTCATATTAATAATAATAATAATACGTTTTTAGGCCCGCTTATGTATCAACAAATAATACCGATTTAGCATGTTTATATAGTAAAAAGGAATTAATCGAAATCGGGACCCGATTCCGATTATTAACATGCACATAAGCGACCCTAACCTGTTTGATAACCCCTTATTACAGCTAGTATGAATATAGCTTGTGCAGAAAATAATTATTTTCCATCTTTAAAAATTAGTAGCATTTGATTATAAGCACTGAAACTTTGATTTAGCATGTTGAAATCTAGAAATTCATTTTCAACTATGTAGAGGAAATTCGCGGACCCAAGCGAGCCAGGCGAGCTAAATCTCCAAGGAAAACAAGATGGACGCCGAGGTTGAATTTTCCGCGCGACGCTGAAAATAGAGCTGAATATAACCTTCTATATGCTGATTTAATTCATTTCAATTAGGTAAGCTACTTAAAGGGAAATTATTTATTTGATTTCATTGGAGCTTAACAGAAATTGTAAGCCGAGGGAGACGGTGCAAGACATACCGGGTCAAACTCAATGATCGTCTGCAGGCTGACAGGTGCGAGTAAAAGTTTTCACAATCATCGCGAAAACTCACTAGCCCAACTGCCCTGGCTACTAAAAATCGGACGCTCTACTGAATGAGCCAAAGAGATGTCCCACTGGCCCAGTCTAGTACAAGCGCCAGTTTACTAAACTACTCTCCCCTTTCAATTTTGGGTCTCCCTACCCCTCCTACCCACCATCTGTCCATGGGATGTCCATGGGATGTCCACCATCTGTCCATGGGATGTCCACTGGCCCAGTCTAGTACAAGCGCCAGTTTACTACACTACTCTCCCCTTTCAATTTTGGGTCTCCCTACCCCTCCTACCCACCATCTGTCCATGGGATTTATTTTGGGCGCCATTGTAGAAAACACGAGACTACCCCAACCTGGGATCGAACTCGCAACCTTCTGATGTTAAGTCCGACGCTCTTCCGAATGAGCCAAAGAGACGTCCCACTGGCCCAGTCTAGTACAAGTGCCAGTTTACTACAGTATTTTTGAGAATTTTCGATATTTTCTCATGCTGTATTGTTATTGCACGGCATGCAGAAGTCAACATGTTCAGAAATTGATTGAAGCGTTTGACAATTATATTGATTAACAGGTATTATTTTTTATTTTGGGGAAGGTGCCAGTGCCTGTCTTAATTAGCCATTTTCGCATAACTGCGGTCCAGTTATTTTGGACGGCAAAATAACTACTTTTCCTGCAATATGACGTCAAGGACAATCAATCTTTAACTGTGCAGACGTAACGAAAGTCGGTATACTTGCCGTCCACAAGATGCTAGTCACGCAGTAACTTGAAGCAGGCTTATTGATCCGTAATTCCGATTGCGGGAAAAAATGGAAAATTTTGTGACGTCACAATGCTTTTACCTCGTATCTTCGAATCTCGGTCAAACATCGAAATTGTATTGTGACGTCATGGAATTTTTGCAAATTTTTCCTGCGTTCAAAAGGGTCAATTTATAATCAGTCTGCGATCATGTATAAGCTCAGTCTGTATGAATGGCATCCTCAGAAAAATGTGCGTTTGCTAAATATAACACAACCAAGTTACTCACTCGCAATACCGCAACTTGATTTTTTATTACCCTTTATAATTGATTTTTTTTATCAAGAAATTAATTTTGAGGTTCGATTTCCGTGTTTTCTTTATCACATTATTAGCCAATTATCTGCTATTTTCTCTTGATAAATTGACCTAAATTATTTTTTTCAAATAAGTGACCTGAAATTATTCAGTCTCTCCAAAAACATTTTTCAGCCACAAGCCAAAAGATAAATTTTACTAGTTTTTTGTATAGTTTCTTAAAGAATTTCTACTAGCCCAGAAAAAAATTGGTAGCCTCGGGCGTCACAGAGTTCTTGAAATCTTCCCATATTGAAATATCGGATATTTTAGAGTTTTGAACGGTCCAAATGATGAATAGAAAATGAGGTTTTTATCGGTTCAAATAATTTTTAGACACAATGTGAGTATTTAACTTATTTATCGGACCAAATCATTTTTATCGGCAAATCCAATTAAACTGATACATTTTATGAACTTATGAATTATGAATTCTTCCATGCCGTGGTAAACTTTGCAGGATAATATGAATCAACAAATTCAAATTGTTTAATTCACACCTAAGTGTATAAGTAAGTACCGTCTTCGTACACCGTATATAATTGGTTTGTACTGTACACATGTACGAAGCCTCACATGCTTTAATAAAGCAACTAAATAAACAACAAAGATGCTGTTAAGATAAGACGTAAAATCATGCAGCCCTGAAAAGTGAAATTTTGAAAATTGAAATTTCAAGAACTTTCTTATGTAAAATGTATACCTATACTGCATACCATCAGAATATGAAGTAAATTTTTATCTGTTTTGCATATTATTGCTAATTTTGGAGTCAAAACTTCTCTTTTTCTCATAGAAATCAATAGAGAACGGAAGAGTTTTTTTGAACATTGTTCCCCTCGGATATACAGAAAGCCACTCTTTACTGGAGATGTATATCAATGATACAAGTGTGGGGTTCTGTACACAACCCCATAGACGAAAAACCAAAAATGGAAAGGGGTGCATTTTTTTAAGAATCGACCTTTTTGACCATAAAATATAGCACATTTGACTATTTTTCCTCTTTAATCCATCAAAAAATGTAACCTAAATATGACTGAATGAAATATACAAGAATTAGGAATGAAATAAGCAAGAATGATGTTCATTTCTCCGCCAATGTGTATTTCGCGATAATAGGCTTACAGGTGTCATCCAAGGAAATAAAAACCTTCTTTGTATAATTAATCCTTTAGCTCAATTTGAGTGACTTCCTATCCTTCAATAATTATGAATTTGGTATCGTTGGATTTGGACACCTTTGACACACGTAAAAAAAAACAGAAAAAAGGGGGGTCATGCATACCGTTTTCTCACAAATTCCACTTTTTTACATCACCCCTCTATCCGTTTCGAAAATTTTACAAATTTCAACTATTTCTAAATCGATCTATAGATTGCATAAAAGACAAAAACAGGTTCAAAACTCAATTTATCCCGACTTCAGGGAATGGTACATTGATTTCATGTGCTATTTTTAAATTTTCAATAGTTTTGACCAATAGTGTGACACCTTTTATTCTGCCCTGTTCACCAGTCAAAACTGAGGGGATTCCCCGCGAAAACGATTTCCTTGGATTACACCTATAGATTTGTCAAATTTATCATACATTATGATTTTAAGCCTTGAAGCTGTTAAATACACTATTTCACATCGGCACCAGCAGTTTTTACGATTATTTAATCTTCTTTCGAGGAGTAATGGACTCTTTTTTGAAAGCTATATTTCAACAAAAATTCCATTTTCTCGAAAATTCATCACAAGGTGTACCATACGATTTTATCGAATTCAGGCCCTATTTGTCATATCAAAACTTTGATTTGGTAATTTTCTTGGAGAAGACAAGTCTACTATCAGTATACGTGAAGAAAAATTCCCAAAGGCAAATAAACAGACTAATTCTAGGAGCAAGAAGACCATATATGGTAAAATTTCTTGATTTTTGCAAAAATAACGAGAAATCGGTACAATTGAATGTTTCTAATTGAAAAATATATCAAAATAATAAATTTACAAAATAAAAACAATGATGTAGATTGTCAATAACACACGGTATTCAGTCAATTAAGTTTAAGATGTGGTCGAAATGCATTGAGAGGCTGCGTCCAAATACTTCATTTTACTATCTCTTTACGTGATTATCTGCACAGCGGGGATCTTAATCAGATTAACACTTACAGAAATACCTGCAGAGCGATGTATATACGTCTGAAAGTCTTTTTTTTCGAGAAGTTCTCGCATTTGAAGTTTGATATTTGTTCTGTCATAAATGTTCATACATGGACATTGATGCTCTTTAATTAGTATGACCGTTTATTTCGATCGTTCATCGATAACGTTTTGAAAATGTCATTATCGATATCAAAAGCATGTATCCACTTTATGTTCCAACTCTTGAAATAATCCACAATAAAACCCCATTTACTAGTTTTTGTCAATTTTCCCCTATAGGTGTCATCCAAGGAAATAAAAACCTTCTTTGTAAGAATAATCCTTTAGCTCAATTTGAGTGATTTCCAATCCTTCAATAATTATGAATTTGGTCTCGTTTGATTTGGACACCTTTGACACACGTAAAAAAAAAACAGAAAAAAGGGGGGGTCATGCATAACGTTTTCTCACAAATTCCACTTTTTTACATCACCCCTCTATCCGTTTCGAAAATTTTACAAATTTCATCTATTTTTAAATCGATCTATAGATTGCATAAAAGACAAAAACAGGTTCAAAACTCAATTTATCCCGACTTCAGGGAATGGTACATTGATTTCATGTGCTATTTTTAAATTTTCAATAGTTTTGACCAATAGTGTGACACCTTTTATTCTGCCCTGTTCACCAGTCAAAACTGAGGGGATTCCCCGCAAAAACGATTTCCTTGGATTACACCTATAGATTTGTCAAATTTATCATACATTATGATTTTAAGCCTTGAAGCTGTTAAATACACTATTTCACATCGGCACCAGCAGTTTTTACGATTATTTAATCTTCTTTCGAGGAGTAATGGACTCTTTTTTGAAAGCTATATTTCAACAAAAATTCCATTTTCTCGAACATTCATCACAAGGTGTACCATACGATTTTATCGAATTCAGGCCCTATTTGTCATATCAAAACTTTGATTTGGTAATTTTCTTGGAGAAGACAAGTCTACTATCAGTATACGTGAAGAAAAATTCCCAAAGGCAAATAAACAGACTAATTCTAGGAGCAAGAAGACCATACATGGTAAAATTTCTTGATTTTTGCAAAAATAACGAGAAATCGGTACAATTGAATGTTTCTAATTGAAATATATATCAAAATAATAAATTTACAAAGAAAAACAATGATGTAGATTGTCAATAACACACGGTATTCAGTCAATTAAGTTTAAGATGTGGTCGAAATGCATTGAGAGGCTGCGTCCAAATACTTCATTTTACTATCTCTTTACGTGATTATCTGCATAGCGGGGATCTTAATCAGATTAACACTTACAGAAATACCTGCAGAGCGATGTATATACGTCTGAAAGTCTTTCTTTCGAGAAGTTCTCGCATTTGAAGTTTGATATATGTTCAGTCATAACTATTCATACATGGACATTGATGCTCTTTAATTAGTATGACCGTTTATTTCGATCGTTCATCGATAACGTTTTGAAAATGTCACTAAGGCAATACATTATCGATATCAAAAGCATATATCCACTTTATGTTCCAACTCTTGAAATAATCTACAATAAAACCCCATTTACTAGTTTTTGTCAATTTTCCCCCTACATTGTAGCCATTGAATACAAAATGAGACCGTATTCTAGGTTCCGGATTGCATTTTTTACCGATTAAAGGAGATGGAACGTTCGAAATCTATCCCTGATACACAATGTAGACATATTTGATGTCTTTTAATTTATATTTATCCATTTTGGGTAAAATATTATAAAATTTCTACGTTTTTTGTCGATATTTTCGGTTTTTCTATGCGTGCAACCCTACCTCTTTCGACCTTAATTTTAGAATCTTAAGGTTTCTTTAACGATACGTAAAACATGTAAAAGGTCTGCAAATACATTATATTTCAAAAATGATTTATGTTTTTCTGTATACGATTCCCCATGAAGAAGAAATAAGTCACGAGATTTAGGGCTAAATTGGGCCGTTATCTTAACAGGTCCTTACTTAATTTGGCAAATTTTACTTTTAGATGGAATTTTGTGAGATGCATTGTTTTATTTCTATTTTTTCCGGAATATAATGATCTCGCGGACATAAAACGCCGCAAGCCATTCATATCACTTCTATTCTGGAGCTTAAGACGCAGCGAAGAAAAGACCCTTTATTATACGCCCGTCATTTGACGGGACGTATTATGGTATGGGGAAGTCCATCCGTCTGTCCGTCCGCTTAAGGAACGCAATTAATTGAATATACGTCAATAGATTTTTATGATATTTGTACATTGTGATCAGACTATGGAGGAGAAGCCGCCTTTCGATTTTTAGGTTCATCCAATTTGTCGTTACGGAGTTATGGGACTTAGAATTTTAACATACTGTAAAAATATACTAAAACAGTTAAAAATTCTTTAAAAATCTATTTTGGTCGAAATGTTTTGAAATTTTGTATACTTCAGTAGAAAGGATGTTCTTTGACACAGAAACGGGTTTTTAATTTTTTGACGCATAACCGAGATATTATGTGTAATGGGATGGAGATTGGACTGTTGAGAGGAAGCCGCCTTTTGATTTTCAGGTTCATCCAATTTGTTGTTACAGAGTTATGGGGCTTGAAAATATACTAAAATAGTTAAAAATTCTTTAAAAAATCTATTTCGGGTCAAAATGTTTTGAAATTTTGTATACTTCAAGAAGAAAGGATGTTCTTTGACATATGTAACGGGTTTAATTTTTTTGTCGCATAACTGGGAAATTATGTGTAATGGGGGGATATGCACATACATGTTAAGCTAAGGGCAAAATATAGGTGCATGGAACGCAATAAATTGAATATGCATCACAGATTTTCATGATATTTGTACATTGTGATCAGACTTTGAAGAGGAAGCCACCTTTCGATTTTAATGTCCACCGATTTGTCCTTATGGAGTAATGGGACTTAGATATTTTGATGTTGTGAAAAAAATCCCAACAGGCGTACATGTATCTTGCTGTGTGAGCGTAGGCTATATAGTACTTGGGACCCATAAAATTCTGCTGACCCATTGGTCAAATTTCATTGGGTCCAAAGGACCCATTTAGATCAAGTTGTAGATTAATCTCTGGCGAGTTGATAATTTGATTGGTTCATGTGACAAGGGGAATTACTAGACAACAAATCACAGCTTGCTAGTTGTTATTTCTATTCAAATATTGTTCTGCACAAACTTTGTAGCATGTGAAGGGGCAGAGCTTAGCGAACTGGAAGTACACCAGGCGAGTATTATAGTACATATTGGGAGAAATTCTCAAGCCATGTTAGAATTCTGTATAGATTGGACAAAGTGACGAATAATATTTTACCAGGAACGGACAAGCAATATCAACAATCGATTGATTATAATGACTCGTATATGTTTACAACGTCAACAGTATTTTTTGAAACCAATTTAAGTCCGCGATAGATAATATTTTGAATGTCCAGTAACTGTAGAACTACTAATCAAAATTTAACTGCGTAGACGTTCAAATAATGAATTAAAAATCAGCATGTTTTATTTCTAACTTGCAGTCACAAATGTACAAGTACATGTACTTAAACGTTACCCAGATACATAACATATTTTTGACTTATTTTAAGAGGAGTTATGCCCCTTGGTGACTTGCAAAATTCAGTTTGTTTTTTTTTTTCTTTTCTTTCAGTTTAACGGACTTTTTTCTGCAACAAATAGAGATATTCAGTTGAAATTTGATACGAAGCTTAGTCTTGGATAGTTACAGTGCAAGTTCAACTTTCCTCAGGCTTGACCTATTTTTCGAGAAGTTATGCCTCTTGATGACTTGCGAAATTCAGTTCTTGTCAGTTTGCCAGATTTTTCTGCAACAAACAGAGATTTTCAAGTGAAATTTGATACACACCTTGGATAGTTACAGAGCAAGTTCAACTTTGGTTACTCTTGACCTATTTTCCAAGGAGTTATGCCCCTTGATGACTTGCAAAATTCATTACTTGCAAATTTCAGTTTTTCTGACTTTTGTTCTGCAACAAATAAGATATTCAGGTGAAATTTGTACGTACCTTTGTCTTGGATAGTAACAGAGTAAGTTTGACTTTGGGTCCCGCATAACCTTTTTCGAGGAGTTATGCTCCTTCAACCAAAAAACCAAATAAATAAATAAATAAATGTTTTCCAGATATCTTCCTGCAACACATAGCTTGGCCTTGGATAGTTACAGAGCAAGTTTAACTCGAATTATTCATGTTTGATTGAATAATTTTTAGAATGCAGAGTTGCAGGACATAAATTTATGCCGAGGGTAGGGGACTTAAATCGCTTAGCGATCATAACATTTTTTTAATATGCCTGATATTAATTTATACACTGCAGTGATCATGGTGATCAGAATGTAGAGAGGATGCTGCCTTTCTATTTTCATGTTCACTAAATATGGTGTTACAGAGATATGGCTCTTAAATTTGTTTGGTTTGTGAAAATCAATTCTGACAGGCATACTTTACTGTGTTAGCATAGGCTTTATTCGAAATAATGGAGACATTTATTGGTTCATAAGGCATGTGTCATATACCTGTGCTTCATATGACTTAATAATATGTGCACACTTTTAAAATCAATGAGTCGGTATTAACCTATACATCTGCAAGTATTCCCTTCTGAGTTGACTTTCTGAATTCATCCCTTCTTTTATCATACACATATTTTTTTTCTATTTTCAGTATACTTGGAAACTGAATGACATTTGATGCACTTTCACTCACAATTTCCAAATGTGACTCAACAGATGCAACCTGTTGTCGAGTTTTTCTTTCGTGTCAAGTGAAATAATGAAGGGCAACATTTGTCTGATTGATGAAAATTCTCAAAATCAGCATTGGTTACCTATTTGATATGATAGATAATTTCATCAAATTTAATGTGACTGTGCTGCTAAATGAAGGTAAGTGAAGTTCAAGGCCACGCCATAACAAATTCTACATGTTGTTCATGTTGTCTTATTTCCTTCACTATTCTTGGCTATGTAAAAACAAAACATTCTTAACAGGTATTCCATTATCTGAACATATTCACTCAGAATCAGTTTGAAATTCATTTCACTTCATTGCACATTGATTTAAATGTGACAGTTTTGAAAAACGAAATCTGATTTATCACTAAGTATTATGAAACGCCAATATTTAGACATAAATATCACAGTATCTGGATGTTTGTATCTCTGTCCACCTCCTCCTCTGTGTGCCACAGCTGATAAGATACTGACCAAAGACCAGATAGAAAACCTTTCACATATGGACATGATGGAGGAGCATAAAGTCACCATATTGTCTGTCTGTCCGTCTGTCTGTCTGTTTAAGCTCATATCTTCTAAACCCTACATCAGAATTTGTTCATATTTAATATTAATGTTCATTAGGATCGATCCTCTGAGGCAAAGGTACTAAAGGTCAATTATCAAAGGTCAAGGTTATTACAGGCTAAAAAAGTATATTTTTTGTGAAAAGTATATTTCTTGTGCAATTAAAACTTTTAAATTCATTAAAAATCAGCGTGTTGTCCAAATGATCTGAAATTTTGAATAATGATAGAAAAGTGTATACTAGAAATCTCTTTTGAGATTTTTCATTGAGTTGATGATAAATTTTGTGCCAAAGGGGGAGGGGATGGTTGTTACACATATCTTCAGGTGAATGTATATATATAGGCTGCTTATGAGTATTTCATCATGTATCCCACAATTGTTTATTGGGAAAGGTCACAGATTAGATTTTGCTTGACTCTGACCTTATATTCCATTTGGATGATGCCGGTGCATTACTTTGAAAATACTGAAATAAAATATTTCCTATGTAGTATATATGTACTAATATTATGTACCGCAAGTTAATCGGTTCCATAATTAATAAAATTGTGATATGAGATAGAAAAGTTTAAACCATGATCACCATGGATCATACGATGGAAAAGTATAAACCACTAAAATGGGATGTCACTGTTTCCTGGTTTCAGATTATTTTAAATCACCATATTATTATTATGGAACCGATTAGCTTGTAATAATAATAATAATAATAAGTAATGGTCGTACAGACTTACACTGTTACATGTAGTTGCAAGACTTCGAGATTTATCCCCGATATGAATTTTTCTCAGAACACTTGCCGACGAAGTAGAAAAAAAAACACTTCATTTTTTCTGATTTGTGAGCTACGTAATGTTTGCGGACGTCAAATGCTGATTTTACGGTGCAAACATCCGATAATGTGTTATAGTATTTGAAAATATTTCAATATTACAAATCTTCTTATCAAAATGAAATCATTTTGTAATTCAACCCCTTGCTAATCAAAGATGTAGGGTGTAACCCCCCACGCCCCATTTCCTGCGATAAATGATAAAATCTGCGAATATTTATGATATTCTTTGTCTTTGTAGAATGTGAATGCCTTCGATTTCTGATTTTCTGGGTTATCGATTTTGTGCTGTAAACAGGGATATGGTCATTATCCATATTTGTCATTTTTCTAACAATCATTTTGTCATATTTTTTTGTTTCAATACTTTATATATAAAAGAACGCTATATACATTTTTATAAGACGTATACTCAAACATGTCACCTAAACTTGCAAGCGTGGATCTAGAGTGTGATGGGTTGGGGAGGGGGTAGTCTGAACCACCTCCCACCCCATCCGCCGTGAAATTTGCAAAAAAGAGAGACTTTTCCAGATTTTTATTTCAAAATCATAGGCATGACAATAAAGAATTGGCTGAGCCTTCATAAAGGATCATCGATTACAAACGGTTGGTGAGCAGATGCGATTTTATCGATGATAATCGGTTACGAATTGTTACCGTCAGTCATGACTGACGGTATACTGTAATCATTCAAGACCTTACTGCACGGATAGAGTACCTCTTGGCAATTTGATTGGTCGACAATTGCAAACAAGAGGCCCAAGGGGGCCACATCGCTCACCTGAGTTGCAGACAAAGGGTTAAAATTTTTAAAAAGTGTTTAGAGTTAGGTATTTTCCCGTCATCTTGGAAGTCCGCTAGAGTTATGCCCCTTTTCAAAAAAGACGACCGACACATTCCTTCTAATTACAGACCGATTGCTTTATTAAGTACTGTGGGGAAAGTTTTCGAAAGAATAATTCACAAAAATTTACATAATTATTTGCTTGAAAATAAACTACTTTATAAATTACAATCAGGTTTCCTTCCAAATAATTGCACAGTATACCAATTGATAGAAATTTATCATAATATTTGTATAAATAGGGAAGCGAAGAAAAATGCTTGTTTAGTATTCTGTGACGTGTCTAAAGCTTTTGACAGGGTGTGGCATAAGGGGCTGTTAGTCAAGTTATTTGCATATGGTATTTCTGGGTCTCTTTTTTCTCTTTTGCAAAATTATTTATCTGATAGGAAGCAATGTGTCATCGTTAATTCATCATCATCATCATTTCGAACTACTAATGCCGGAGTTCCGCAAGGCTCAGTACTTGGTCCCCTACTTTTCTTAATATTTATAAATGATATAGCCGACCATCTTATTAGTATAGCACGTTTATTTGCAGATGATACTTCTCTATCCTCTTCTTCCAGCAATAAAAACGAAATTATCGACGATATGAATACTGATCTTTTGGCTTTAAACGATTGGTCTAAATCATGGCTAGTAAATTTCAATCCTTCCAAAACTGAAGTTCTCTATATTACTCCATCAGGATCCGAATCGATCGAATTACGTTTTGGCGACACCGTATTACATAATGTGCAAGAACATAAGCATCTTGGTATCACTTTCATGTCAAATGGTAAATGGACTTCCCACATTGAAAATATTTGTACATCTGCTAGCAAACAAATTAACTATTTACGTAAATTGAAATATACTCTTAGTAAGGAAACACTTTTAAAGATTTATAATACATTCATTCTACCATCTTTGGAATATGCTTGTGAAGTCTGGGATGGGCTGGGTGTTTGTGATATTGAAAAATTAGAGAAAGTTCAAATCAGTGCAGGTAGAATAATAACAGGTTTACCAATTTTTGCCAAAAGAGAATCTATTTACATGGAAACTGGGTGGGAACCTTTGAAGGACAGACGAGAACGACGTAAACTCTGCCTTTTTTTCAAAATTCATAACAATCTAGTTCCTCAATATTTGTCTGACATTACTACACCTATGAGAAGAACAAATTCTAGAAATCTTAGAAATTCATATGACTATTCTTTACCTATTTATAGATTGGAAAGTACATTAAGATCGTTTATACCCTCATCTGTGAAACTTTGGAATAATTTGGATAGTGATTTTCGAAATTGTTCTTCTTATAATCAATTTAAAAGTTTTCTTAAAAGTGATGTTTACAAGATTCCTAAATATTTTCTCGTGGGTGATAGATTTACAAATATCCAACTGTCAAGAATTAGACATATGTGTAGTTCTCTTAACTCTGACTTATTTAAATCTAACATTAGTTCTTCTCCATCATGTTCTTGTGGTAATCCTTTTGAAGATGCGTTTCACTTTTTATTAGAATGTCCCAGATATGTAAATCAACGTGATTCCTTGATTGATGAACTCTCAAATTATATACCCCTAACTCTAGAGCAATTGTTATTTGGAGATGTTAATTTTGACGATGAAACAAATTCAATAATTTTATTATCTGTGCAAAAGTACATTAAAGCAACCAAGAGATTTAACTGAGGGTCATTTTCCTTCTTTTCTTTACTTTTCCACTTTCTCTTAATAATTTATTCATATTTATATATATATTGTTATTAAATATCATCATCATCATCATCATCATCATCATCATCATCATCATCATCATCATCATCATCATCATTGTTATTTCAAAAATTGTGAAGATACCACTTGTCGCCATCTTTATGACTATTTATTTCTATGTATCATGTATAGGGAGAGGGCTTTACATAATGTTGGTAAAACTTGTTGCCCAATCCCTTTTCGTTTTATTGAAATAAAATATGTTTAAAATTAAAGGGTTAAAAGTCACAAAAATACTTCTACAGATCAAAGCCCTTGACAGCCATATATGTTGACCTATCGACAAGAAAAACACAAACTTGGCAGAGGACCTTGAGTACTTGCTTGCTGCAAGGTTTCGTGAAATTCTGTGCAATGGTTGCAGAGGAGATTTCGAAAATGTGTCAGCCAATCAGAGTCCTCGGCGGCCATATTTGTTGACCGATCTGCACAAAATACACAATCTTGGTAGAGGACCTTGAGTACTTACTTCCTGTAAAGTTTCATGAAATTCTGTGCAGTGGTTTTTTTGCAGAGAAGATGTTGAAAATGTGTTAGCCAATCAGAGCCCTCGGCGGCCATATTTGTTGACTGATCGGCACGAAAAACACAAACTTGGCAGAGGACCTTGAATACTTCCATCCTGTAAAGGTTCATGAAATTCTGTGCAGCGGTTGCAGAGGAGATGTCGAAAATGTGTCAGCCAATCAGAGCCCTCAGCAGCCATACTTGTTGAACAATTGGCACGAAAAATACAAAATTGGTAGAGGACCTTGAGTACTTTCTTCCTGCAAAGTTTCATGAAATTCTGTGCAGTGGTTGCAGAGGAGATGTCGAAAATGTGTCGGCCAATCAGAGCCCTCGGCGGCCATATTTGTTGAATGATCGGCACGAAAAACACAAACTTGGTAGAGGACCTTGAGTACTTCCTTCGTGTAAAGTTTCATGAAATTCTGTGCAGCGGTTGCAAGGAGATGTCGAAAATGTGTCAGCCAATCAGAGCCCTCGGCGGCCATATTTGTTGACCGATCGGCACGAAAAACACAAACATGGTAGAGGACCTTGAGTACTTCCTTCCTGTCAAGTTTCATGAAATTCTGTGCAGCGGTTGCAGAGGAGATGTCGAAAATGTGTCAGCCAATCAGAGCCCTCGGCGGCCATATTTGTTGACCGATTGGCACGAAAAACACAAACTTGGTAGAGGACCTTGAGTACTTTCTTCCTGTAAAGTTTCATGAAATTCTGTGCAGCGGTTGCAGAGGAGATGTTCATATGGCAAAATAGCGCTCAATTTATTCATATATGCAAATGTATTCATATGACGATTATATTACGTCATATACCTATGTTTGAAACGCGCCAAATCTCAAACAAGAATGGCCCGACATGCCAGGAAAAACAATACATTTTAAATACATCAGATCAAATAAATGCAAAGAGCAGAATGCGCCCATGGCAAAATACAACTGTTTCTAATCTATTTAAGCTTATTTATTACCAAAACATTTACCCACTCTACGTATGAACACAAGATTATCTTTATCCTGTCAAAGCCGATAAAGTGAATCCATCAATATGACAGGCCTATTTCTCAAAATATCGATTTTTCAACCCAAAAGTGACAGAACTTACTTTCATTTTATGATTCTCATGTTGACAAAATCCGGAATTTGATATCGCGATCTATCCGAAACCATGTGGACAAATACACAGCTCCTAAGATTTCCTACTGATAAACAAAGTTAAAGTGCGGCTAGTGACAAGTTTTGGACTTTTTTAACATTGGGGGTATGGGCAGTATCGCCTCGAATTTTCACCTCAAAAGTGACAGAAGTAAAAATTCGTTCATTTATCAAAGATGTGGATTTATAAATTCAGATTGTTATAAAGTTTCTTCCTATATGTGGACAAATTTGATTGGTGTCTTGAAATCGTGAGTATTCTCAATTTATTATTTGCTCCCCATAGACTCCTATAGTAAGAACATAAAGCCTACGGAATCCAATATGGCCGCTATGCAAATTAGGAAATTGAGCGCTATTTTGCCATATGTTGAAAATGTGTCAGCCAATCAGAGCCCTCGGCGGCCATACTTGTTGACCGATCGGCACGAAAAACACAAACTTGGTAGAGGGCCTTGAGTACTTCCTTCCTGTAAAGTTTCATGAAATTCTGTGCAGCGGTTGCAGAGGAGATGTCGAAAATGTGTCAGCCAATCAGAGCCCTCGGTGGCCATATTTGTTGACCAATCGGCACAAAAAACACAAACTTGGTAGAGGGCATTGAGTACTTGCTTCCTGTGAAGTTTCAAGAAATTCTGTGCAGCGGTTGCAGAGGAGATGTTGAAAATGTTAAAAGTTTACGCCGGACGGACGGACGGACGACAAAGACGACGACGACGGACGGCGCGCTATGACAATAGCTCACTTGAGCTTCGCTCAGGTGAGCTAAAAATGCAAATATTCGTCTAGGTTATTCAAACCTTGTACATAAGATCCTTACATCAGGTTGGCTCAAGAGTCTAGGTGACCTGACAATTGAAAGTCATATCGTATCAATGCAATTTCTTACGAAAGATGCATCGAAAAGTCCTTGTAGCGACACGTTCTAGAACAATCGCACACCCTCGGTAATTTCCGTCCCTTGAATGCCCAGAAATACAAGATACGGATCATGTTTTCCTATTTTTTCCTTACTAGAGTTTACAACATTTAAATTATTTAAAGTCAGCTAACTGACGGCAATCTTTTTGTAAAAGCTAATACTTGTATCATTTACACTCATTCGGAAAAGTGATTTTTTACGACAATAATTACTTCAGCGCCTCAGATATGCTAGTATTGATACATTTAAAGGCTTAATGTTGAAATACACTTTCTCTGAAAAAAAAAAAGAATCAGGTTTAATTCTCAAGGCATATGCATATGGGGCTCTGTTTCTCTCATTTTCTTTAAAACAAGAGGCCCAAGGGGGCCACATCGCTCACCTGAGTTGCAGACAAAGGGTTAAAAGTCACAAAAATACTTCTACAGATCAAAGCCCTTGACAGCCATATTTGTTGACCTATCGACAAGAAAAACACAAACTTGGCAGAGGACCTTGAGTACTTGCTTGCTGCAAGGTTTCGTGAAATTCTGTGCAATGGTTGCAGAGGAGATTTCGAAAATGTGTCAGCCAATCAGAGTCCTCGGCGGCCATATTTGTTGACCGATCAGCACAAAATACACAATCTTGGTAGAGGACCTTGAGTACTTTCTTCCTGTAAAGTTTCATGAAATTCTGTGAAGTGGATTTTTTGCAGAGAAGATGTTGAAAATGTGTTAGCAAATGAGAGCCCTCGGCGGCCATGTTTGTTGACCGATCGGCACGAAAAACACAAACTTGGCAGAGGACCTTGAATACTTCCTTCCTGTAAAGGTTCATGAAATTCTGTGCAGCGGTTGCAGAGGAGATGTCGAAAATGTGTCAGCCAATCAGAGCCCTCAGCAGCCATACTTGTTGAACAATCGGCACTAAAAATACAAAATCGGTAGAGGACCTTGAGTACTTCCTTCCTGTAAAGTTTCATGAAATTCTGTGCAGTGGTTGCAGAGGAGATGTTGAAAATGTGTCGGCCAATCAGAGCCCTCGGCGGCCATGTTTGTTGAATGATCGGCACCAAAAACACAAACTTGGTAGAGGACCTTGAGTACTTCTTTCCTGTAAAGTTTCATGAAATTCTGTGCAGCGGTTGCAGAGGAGATGTCGAAAATGTGTCAGCCAATCAGAGCCTTCAGCGGCCATATTTGTTGACTGATCGGCACAAAAAAACACAAACTTGGTAGAGGACCTTGAGTACTTCCATCCTGCAAAGTTTCATGAAATTCTGTGCAGCGGTTGCAGAGGAGATGTCGAAAATGTGTCAGCCAATCAGAGCCCTCGGTGGCCATATTTGTTGACCAATCGGCACAAAAAACACAAACTTGGTAGAGGGCATTGAGTACTTGCTTCCTGTGAAGTTTCAAGAAATTCTGTGCAGCGGTTGCAGAGGAGATGTTGAAAATGTTAAAAGTTTTCGCCGGACGAACGGACGGACGACGACGACGACGACGGACGGACGGACGACGGACCTTGCGCTATGACAATAGCTCACTTGAGCTTCGCTCAGGTGAGCGAAAAAACGAAACAAAACAAATTAAATCAAAAAGCAAAATTAAGAAAAAAAAAAGAGAAAAATTATAATTTGTTTTTCTTCTTTTTCATACTAAACTGAAAAGACTGGATTTGCTATGTCTGGGGGTCGGTTAGTTCTTTGGTTATTTTCACTTGTTTGATTGTGTTTCAGATACTTCCGCGTTTAACAGAGTCTTGAGATATAAACTTGCTATACCGACACTGTTGAGTGTTGACCCTTAAAAGACTGACAGACGTACATGCAATTTCATTTGACAAAATAGGAGAAATATCTGGTGGAAGAGGAGGGGATAGAAATATGTAGAAAAAAACATATCTCGCAGTCTTGTAAAACAAAGGAGGGGATCTCCAACAACACCAAGTTGTAGCACCCACAGCAAAACCCCAAAACACCCAATGCAAAAACACAAAGCAGACAAGCAAAAAAAGAGACGCGCAAGGGACAAGGAACGTCAACGCACAACACAGAAACATCAAACACAAAGGACTACACATAAACCAACGAGACCAATGGGCAACCGGTGCCGACTTAGGACGGCCATCTGCCACGGAAATAGCAGAATGTATGGTTATCCTGGATTACGTGCGCACAACCCTCCCATTTTTCCGATTACCCAGAGGTCTCGAAGAACGTACACACATCTCCAACTTTCGATTTCATAAAAACGCACCGAGGGCTCAATCAAAATATAATTAAAACAACTAGGCCACAGACCAATCACAATGCAAAAAGAATTACATTTCTATCATTTATAAGAGGAGTCGTGTCCACAAGAATTGTTTACGGACGCCGGACAGACGGACAGACAGACGGACCACGGACGAAGGGCGATCGCATCTATTAAGCTCGACTGGTCTTTGACCAGTAGAGCTAAGAAAACAAAGCATTCCTATCAGAGAAATTGCCGTAGACGGCGCCACTGAAAGAATTTTTTGTCTACCATGAGACAATTCAGAGTTTTTTTTCATTTATTGATTTTCATAAGTTTTGACCAGTATTATCGTACTAATTTCATAATCAGAATTCTAATCGAATTTTTTTTTTTCATTCAATGGGATTTTGATATTTTGTATTTTCACAAAGAAGTTACCAAAAGGGATGATATAACTCAAATAAGTAGGATACTTCTATGCACGGCAAAATAGTCTAGAAAACATTTCTACCACAAAATGATAAGAATTCCCTCTTTAGTACATGCAAAGAACGGGTGAATTGGCAAAACTAAACTATCATTGAGCTTGTCCTTACCTCTAAAAAAGCTCTGTTTGGTCGGCATAACTGTTTTCTCCGTTAATGTTTAATGTTACGTATTGGGGGGGGGGGGGGGGGGGGGGTCCATCCAACCTTAGTGTCTTGTTTAAGTGATGTATGGAAACAAAGCAAAAAATTCATGCAATTTTCGAGCGAATGCCTACATGTATTCTTTAAATTCTACGAAGCGTTTGGTCGGTGTAACTTTTTTTCCGTTACGCATCTCGAGTTGGGATCTGGGAACTTTGCCGTATCAAAAAAAATCTTGAGGAGAATCCGGATCATATTCATGATATTCCTGGGCTTACAACGAAACTGACAGACAATGTACCAGACCGTTCAAATTATTTGTATGTAGGTTGAACTCATGGATACCATACCCGAACGTACATGTAAGTAATTCGGTAACTTTTCCTCCTTTTCTACGTTTTGAATTTCCAATTATAAAAATCTGTATAAATATTTTCTTTGCCAAAGAAAAAAAAATTATTTCGTTTCGTTACTTTTCATTTCTTTTCTTGTGCGTTTTATAATTTAAATGAGCCTGTTAAACTCGGTTAATCAAGAGGTGTCCCGGGAACCAAGTGTTTGTCAAATAGTACAGTTTGAATTGTTTCCCTTCTTCAGCAGATTTTATTTAGAATTTGGTATTTTAGAATTTATTAATTTTCGAAAATTTGCATGTTTTTATCAATTCAAAGTTCTTTAATGCTATTTAGACAGATTCAAATGGCGTGAAGCACTTTTAAAGGAATATTCTTGGATTTGAAAATTTAGTTGAAAGGCCTACATAATATAACATATTACACACGTACCTGGTTTAAAATACAGTCCCATATAACTTCGCCTTCACTGAAGACCTGTGCTTTGCCTAACATATCGGTACATTCCTCGTCAACTGGAGCTTTGCCCGTCACAACACGTGTTCTTACTAAAATATGAAACATAATAATGAATGTTATGATCAAAGTACGTTAGGAAATAATTGTGACATGAAATTTCAATTTTACTTTTTATCTCAGGTCTATTCTTATTTCTATTTTACTCCAAAACGAAATTCTTAACAAACCACATGTAACTTACACTCATACAAAACCATCAAATCAATGGGTTATTACTTTGGTTTTTATATGTTCCATTTATCAACTCATACCCAGACCATTTGATTACATATAAGGTCATATGATCCTAATATGAGTTGTTTTTTAAATGTGAGTCGAATGAGAGTTAAGTATGAGTTGCTCGTGGTTTGTTATCGTCGTCAAATAGATAGAATGACTTATGTGTGGTTCATTAACTTATAGTCTGGGATGTATCACTGGGTTGGGTGCACCCCCCCCCCCCCCCTTGATTCTCCAAAACCTACCTAACTTTGTTGCATTTTTTGCGCTCTTTCAGATAAAATATTGTCTCATGGAAATTTCCATTGCAAAAGTGGTGTTTTGGGGGAAAAACATGTTTTTTTATGCCAAAATCACTGTTTATTGGAAAAAATTAATAACATTTTTATGGATCATGAAATGAAAAATCAAAAAGTGTAAATTTATAGTATTTTTGCTGCTCTTTCAGGTGATATAAAATTTGTACCAAAATCCTTACTTAAAATGTGACTTTTTGGGGAAAAAAGTGGATTTTTTTGAAAATTTTACAATATTTCGAAAAAAAAAAATGTTTCTTTTCGCCTCTAGGCTCTATGGTTTGTCTGATGACAGTAATGTTATACATTAGAAAATATCTATAAAGTCTGCTCTTTCAAATGACATATAGTTTGTACCTCTATCTTATTGCAAAAGCTTCAAATTAATTTTTTTTTGTGCAGAAACCCGTTTTTTTCAGCGAAAATCACTGAAAATTGGAAAAATTTTATAAGTCCTAAATGAATCGCAATGTTGAAAATCAAAATATGTTATTACATAGTATTTTGGATGCCCTTTCAGATGATATCAAATTTATACCGAAATTCTTACTTAAAATGTGATTTTTTTGGGTAAAAAGTTGATTTTTATGGAAAATTTTACAAATTTGTGAAGAAATTTCTGTTTCCTTTCACCTCTGGGCTCTATGATTTGTCGGATGTCAGTGATGTTATATATTAGAAAATATCTACAAAGTATGTTCTTTCAAATGACATAAAGTTTGAAGTAGGTCACGGGGGGTACCCTCCTTTGACAAACTTCTTCTTCAGAACCGAAGCATGTATCCACAAACCGAAAGCATCAGGATGATCTAACGAGATGTCGTAAGAAGTGTTGTTATTTTTGGTTCCACTTCGAAGTCAAATTTTTGACGCGTTTTTGACGTCTTTTTGGTCTTAGTCAGAAATGCACATTTTTGCACTATTTCTTTAAATAACTCAATAAGTGTATGATTTTACACACTCACTTACTGCATATTTATCATATTCAATTTACTTAATGCTTTGATATGTATTTTATGCTTAAATTTTATTTTTTTTTATTTTTTATGATTTTTTTCTTATGTAAAAAGGAAGGGGGGGGGGGTGTTGATTTTCATGCATTTTCTGCTTCTTTTTTATAACCACTCTTCAGATTGTCATGACAATTTGTAGGTATGAGGTACTCATGCATGGTACCCTACAAGTGAAAGAATTTTGTCAAGATATCATCTTTTGCATTTTTAAGATTGTACATAGGTATAATGTATGTTTTCCATGCCCAATGGACCCATGGGGAGTGGATTCAAACCCCGGCGGGACCCCAACAATTTTTAGCTCACCTGAGCATTGCTTTGATATGTATTTTATACTAAAATTTTAATTTTTTGATTTTTTATGAATTTTTTTTTTCTTATGTGAAAAGGAAAGGGGGGGGGGGTGATTTTCATACATATTCAACTTCTTCTCCAGAACTGCTGAACAGATTTTTATCAGTATTTTTTTCAATCATGAATAGATATGTTTACTGTGCACATTGACCCAAGGCTTGTGGGTTCAAGTTCTGGTACTTCTTTTATCTATATCAGGAATTTTAAACCCTGGTAAGAACTCATGTATGCAAGAGTTGTCTTTCTTTAATATAGATATATGTATTCTTGGATTATCGATTCATTTGAATGTTAAATATTTTAAATTATTAAAAGAGTATGCAAAAGGAAATTAAATAATTCAAAAAAGATGAATAAGTATTTTCAAATTCATCTTGTGAAGACTTAGATATATAACTTTGAAATTAAAATATTGAGAGCAGCTCAAAATATTAATGTAAAAACAGAACTTCACATTTACATAATGTAGTGAAAGAAGGGGGAGAAGGCTGTAATTTATTAGCAGGATTTTGCTTTAGCTTCTTTATAACTGTCTGTCTCGGGTTACTTAGATTACTCAAGAACAAGGGGGGAGATGATTTTCATACATATTCAACTTCTTCCCCAGAACCGCTGAACAGATTTTCATGAAACTTGGTAGGAATGAAGTAATCATGGTCCCCTACAAGTATTGTTGTTTTTTGTCCGGATCTGTCAACATGTGGCACCACAACGGGCAAAAATAGGTCATGGGAAGTACCCTCATTTGACAAACTTCTTCTTCAGAACGGAAGCACGTATCGACATACCAAAAGCATCAGGATTATCTAGAGAGATGTCTTAAGAAGTGTTGTTAATTTTTGTTCCACTCTGAAGTCTGGTTATTTTCCTCTTACAAACTTCTTTTTGTTTGATATGCTTAGTTTACGTAGTTTTCAGGTGAGCGTTGTGGTCCCTGGGCCTCTTGTTTTTTTCTTTTTTCAAGTGAATTATCCGACTTGCGCTGATTATATAATCGGAAGATTTGATTTTTTTTTTTTTTTTGAAATGGAGGTGATTTATTTCTCTCTCCCTCTCTTTCTCTCTCATTCCATTTTCTAGTCGAGCCATACAACATGAAATATCTTACAACCTAAGCAAACCCAATGAAAAGGTTTTTTTTATTTTTTCAAGTGAAATCCGACTTGCGCCGATTATATATGATCGGAAGATTTTATTTTATTTTTTGTTTTTGAAAAGGAGGTGTTTTATTTCCATCTCCCTCTTTCATTCCAATTTCTAGTTGAGCCATACAACGTGAAATATTTTACAACCTAAGCAACCCCCCCCCCCCCCCCCCGACACACACTTCCACTGAGGAGTTGATTGGGCTGACAAAGCGAGAAAGATGTAATATACGGTATGTTTCATCTTTCTCAAATGTTTTTTTTTTTTTTCATCATGAATACGTGAACGCCACACATGCTTCATACGGTCAGGGTAAGAGATGATTCCCTCAACTTTTGCAAACATACATTTTCATGAATGTGCCGATAATGAAGAGTAAAGTATTCACGTTGAGACTAAAGTCCGTCCATGTATTTTGATGAATTTCAAGTCACACTTGAACTTGCTGAGCATTTCAACTTGTACAAGCGCAGCATTTAGTAGCCTAGAGCAAGTGACCATATTTCGCCGGTGACCATATTTCGCCGTTTTATAGTCAATTGAGTCTCACAGGTTATCGGAAATGTTCATCAAGTTTATTTTTCAATATTCTTTCAAATATGACCGTAGTAGTCATATTTTGATAGATTGTGACATATCATGCACTCAATTTTGACAAAAAATACCACAAAATGGGGAAAATTTAACGAAAACACCCAAATTTAGACGTAAACATCCGAAATTTTTACAAAAACAAAAGCAAGAAAACATTTCATTAGCATGATTTCATAGAAGTAGTGGTGACGAAACATTTCCTGAAAATGAAATCACAATTTTTGTCCGTTTGTGTGTAAATAAGATGCATATCAACAAAAACGGCGAAATATGGTCACCCCCGAAAACATAGAAACGAAATATTTTGACGTTTTATAAGGAAACAATGAATTGTATAAAATAAATTCTTTTTGTAGTTTTTCAATCGAGAATGGAGTTAAGTTAAATTCTAGCAAAAGCAATTATTGAATTGGCCTCGAAGTTTTGAGATTTTTGAAGAGATGTACGAAAATTACGACGAAATATGGTCACTTGCTCTACAGGCAGACACTTGGTACGCACTATGTGGAGTTTGCCGACTCTGTACAGGTACATGTAGTGTCGTAATTGTGGCGTCACTCCCATTGTGACGTCAAGTCAAACACGTTGATTTGAGTATAGAGTATCAGCGTACCTATTTTGGCAGCGAAAGGGTTAAATCTAATTCGCATTAGATTTGATGCGCTTTATTCTAATGCGAATTAGATTCGCATTGCGTTCACACAACACATTCTAATGCGCATTAGATTTTGGTACATTTGCACTGAGAGCCGTATACTTTATATAGTAAAAGGGTCGAATGCATGCCTGTATGTTGTTTTGCTCATAATAATTTACCTCTTCGTAAGTTGGGCTTATGCATGCTTTGCATGACGTCATTGTGAGATAAAATGACGTCATAATATAATGTTACTCAACGTAAGTTAAGAGACGCAGAACAGTTACTTAGAGGGTTCATTGTGAATGAAATCAAGTATTTTTACCTCTTATTCTATGTTTCGAGGTCCAAGGGTGATTAAAAGTGCCCTGTTATGATGGAAATGTAGTGTAGAATTCTAGTAAATCATATACGCATGCGCCAGATTTAATGCGAATTAGATTCGCTTTGCGTTCACACGGCAAAATCTAATGCGCATTAAATCTAATGCGAATTAAACTAATGCGCATTAGATTCCTCGTGTGAACGCAGCTAAAATCTAATGCGCATTAAATACGATTTAATGCGCATTAAACCCGTCGTGTAAACAGGGCATTAGGCCATAACTTACTTGATCGAAAAATATTTAGATGTGTTACATCCTAGGTTTCCGAAGGATTTCATTATCGAAGGGCTGAAACTTGTTCTCAATAAGAATCACTTCTTCTTTGATAATAAATATTTCTTACAAATTAAAGGAACCGCTATGGGAACCAAAGTTGCGCCGACATACGCTAACCTTGTCATGGGATTTTTAGAGGAGAAACTTTATAGAAAAGTGGATACGCAATATGGCACCGTTTTCGGCGAATACATACGCACTAACTGGAGAAGGTATCTGGACGACTGTTTCATTTTTCCAAAACGGAAGAAGAATTAATACATTTTCACCAACTTCTGAATGATATTCATCCGTCTATTCAATTCACCATGGATATGCAGGAAGAAAAATTACCGTTCCTCGACATTATGATAATAAAAAAAGACAACGACATTATCACTGATCTTTTCTATAAGAAAACGGATAGTCATCAATACCTCATTTTTAACTCCTGCCATCCATCACATACCAAAAGAAATATTCCTTACAACTTAGCCCGTCGCGTATGTGCTATCGTGTTGGAATCATCGCGCAGGGACAAACGACTTGAGGAACTCAAATCTTTCCTAATAAAACAACAGTACCCGGAAAAACTTATAGATGCCGCAATTATCAAAGCGAAAAACATCTCAATCACAGAACTCCGCACCTCTAAAGAAAACCTCGAACAAAAAGATAATGATACCATTCGTAGTTACTCACAATCCGAAAAATGAAAAAATATTCAATGTCGCAAAACAATTTCTCCCGATTTTACACAAATTTTTCGCGTGAATGAAAACATGACATGTAAATAAAAAAATATATAATATATTTCATGACATGTACATCCTGTGGGGAGGAATATATCGGACAAACCGGAACAAAATTAGCGGACAGAGTAAGAGTGCATAAACAGCAGATAAAGGACCCGACTTTACGAAATACACCATGTAGTGCACACTTCGATAATTGTGGACATGGAAAATTCACTATTTTTCCGTTTTAAGGACGTTGGGTTCTCATATTACGAGTGATGTCATAAACTTAAAAATTGTTATTTTTCTTAACTGTAATAATGGAACATTGCTCTCATATAAAATTAAGTATTGATTGTCAGAAGTATTTTAAGGTAAATAGCTTACAAAGTAGGCACCTTAATCCACTGTAAAATACAGTGCTCGGCTAGCTATGAATGGTGCTATATTTTAAAGCTGTACAGAAAATTACTCAATTTGTTAAAAAAATTAATTTATTTTTTTACTTTTTTTAAAGCATGGGATGGTAAGAAAACAAAATAATATAAAAGGGGAGAAAATCTTAATTTTTGTTATACTTAAGGACCCTTAAAAGTAGCATCTCATAAATGTAAAATATGGCTTTTAGCATACTGTGTAGGGTGAATAATTGTCAAAATATGTGCGACAAGGAGTGATGTCACTTTCAAAGTAATAACTAACCCATGATTGATGTCTTTAGTACATTATATTTTTTTTTTTAAATTATAAGGTTGCCTCGCAAAAAGAGAAGATATGGACAGAGTTTCCTCTGACTTCAAGGTTTTTCTACCAAAGTTCTGGCCTTTTCCAATAATAAAAAGATGAATAAGAATTAAATTTGCTCTGACATTCATTATTTATGTTCCTTCTTATAAGGCATATTGACTGCAATGAAAATAGTCTAGGCTTACCACCCAAAACATGAAATACAGATAGAATTTCCTCTGACTGCCCCTTTATCTACCTAGATTTCAGTAATTCTTTTCGATTTTGACATGTTTGCTACATATTTTTCTATCTTTTAATCCTTATCATAAGATTAATTATAGGTACACTGATAATTAACAATTGACAGGAAAGTATATTTGACATAATGCCTCCGTTTACTTTTTTTTGTTGATCAGTGCCAACTTTAAAAGTTGACAAAGTGCTGCGTAGCATTAGTCCGTGAGCCAGACCCCCAAATTCGGGGTCATTGGTACCATCCGAGGTGAATAAACGACACCAATATATTCTGATAGATGGATATCTGTAGAATTTTAAAATGTATGATAGCAACGAATAATAGGTAGCTAAGACAGTTTTTATTGGGAAAAACCTTGTTTTTTAGTTGAAAATCAATGAAAATAGGAAACAAATTATAACTTTTATACGGTTGATGATTTTAAAGATTGAAAAGTGTGAATAGGTAGTATTTTTGGTGTTCTTTTAGATGAAATAAGTTTCAATTTCCCATTCCTATTTTTACTGTGTGTTTTGGGGTAAAAAAGTCGAATTTTTGCAAAATTTCAAAGAAATTCGATAAAATTTTAAGTTATTCCTCCTACTCAGTTCCTCAATATTGCATATGATTGTCCAATGATGATTTAAAAAACATCTTTGAAGTTTCCTCTTTCAAATGAAATATATTTTATATTCTTATTTTTTTGCGAAATCTTCGATTTTGAGTTTTTATACAGAAAACTGTATTTTCAATTAGAAATCTTCGATTTCTGTATATTAATTTAAAGAACCCTATCTTATTATGCAAGCAATGATTGAAAGCTATTTTCTAATTTAACTTTTCAGATTATATATGTTTTATTGATATTTCATTCAAAATTAAAGTGTTTTGGGGAATAAATGTATTTTTCATCCAAAAATCGCTGATTTCTGGAGAATATTTATTGAATCTAAAGAATTTCTTGAAATGATAGCAGGAATATTGTTTCAACTGTAATTATTTAGGTTCATTCATGAACTACATATTTGAAACATAAAATGTGTATTTCTACTTAATTTTTGGGCAAAATGCCTGTTTTTGTCTAAAAATAACAAATTTCTGGGAAAATTCTATTAATTCATCATCTTAGCTTAAATTATAGATTTAAAGCAATCATCATTTAGAGAGTAATCATCTTGTCAGATGATTGTGAACTTAAAAGTAATTATTGATTAAAACCAACATTTCTGGATAATATATGTATTTTTTATGCAAAAACCACTTATTTTGAGAAAATAAGTACTAGCTCTTTTAATCTGCCTAAATTGATATATTCTAGCTTTGATATTATGCTGTTTCTTATCATAAATGGATATGAATGTCATTTGATAACTGAAAATTAATTCATATGTTATTTTGGGGCAAAAAATCTAATTAACTTGCAAAAATCACTTATTTCTGTGAACATCTTTTGAAATTTTTATTTTCTATTCATCAAAGCAGGAGAGGTCTCATATAATTTGATGGCATAAAAGTGATGAAGTGTAATGAGTTAGAGGAGATTTCTTTGATTATCTTGCTATTTAGGGGGGGAAATCTCAATTTTTATTTAAATATCGCTGATTTCTGGAAAATCTTTATTACTATGAAATGTGTCATTATTATTTATATTCGAAAGTGTTCCTGGGTATATCATAGTTTGTCCTTGTAAGTCATATACATTTCAAGTATCCTCTGTTAATTTAATTGGTATTTTGGGGCAAACAATATGTTTTTATATAAACATATAGCCTAAATCAAGAAAATTACTATAGAAAGTCTCATATTTCAAAGTAGGACTATTATCTTCTGTATTTCCTATTTAATTGTTTATTCTTTCTAAACTTATTTATCACTTCTCTTCAATTTTGTGTAATATTGTTATATTTGGGGTAAAATATATATGATTAAATATTAGGTCACAAAAAAACCTGTAACGTATCTCCTTCGTATCTTTGGCACATAAGGTCTTCACAGGTCACAAAGAAAAGCAAGCTTTTATTCTAAAAAATCTAGCAATAAATAACCTCGAAATGTGTTTTATCACATTTTGCTTATTAATTGCTTGCTTTTCCATCTTTTACCCCAAACATACTAATAGTAACATTTCACAAGATAAGAATAAAATGATAAGTAAGTTAAGAAAATAATAGTCATAGTTTGAAATATGAGACGTAATTTTTCTTGATTTAGACTGTGATTTTTCATAAAACATATTTTTTTGCCCAGAAATACCAATTAAATTAATGGAGGATACTTGAAATACAAATGACGTACAAGGAAAAACTATAATATACCCATGAACACTTTTGAATATAAATAATAATGACACATTTCATAGTAATAAAGATTTTCCAGAAATCAGCGATATTTAAATAAAAATTGAGATTTTCCCCCCTAAATAGCAAGATAACCAAGGAAATCTCCTCTAACTCATTAAACTTCATCACTTTTATGCCATCAAATTATATGAAACCTCTCCTGCTTTGATAAAATAAAAAATAAATTTTTTTAAAAATATTCACAAAAATCAATTATTTTTGCACATTAATTAGGTTTTTTGCCCCAAAATAAGATAATTATTAAATTTCAGTTATCAAATGACATTCCTATCCATTTATAATAAGAAACAGCATAATATCAAAATTAGAATATATCAATTTAGGCAGATTAAAAGAGCTAGTATTTTTTTTCTCAAAATAAGTGGTTTTTGCGTAAAAAATGCATATTTTTATCCGAAAATGTTGGATTTAATGAATAATTACTTTTAAGTTCACAATCATCTGACAAGATGATTACTTTCTAAATGATAATTGCTTTAAATCTATAATTTTAGCTAAGATGATGAATTAATAGAATTTTCCCGGAAATTTGTTATTTTTAGACAAAAAAACAGGCATTTGCCCCTAAATTAAGTGGAAAATATACCTAAGTCCTTTTATGTATCAAACATGTCATTCATAAGTGAAGCTAAATAATTACAGTTGAAAATACATTCCTGCTATCATTTTAAGAATGTCTATCGATTCAATAAATATTCTCCAATAATCAGCGATTATTAAATGAAAAAAATACGTTTTTTTTCCAAAAAAACACTTTTATTTTGAATGAAATGTAAGTAAACATATATAATTTGAAAGAGTGTGAAAAGTTACATTAGAAAATAGTTTTCCATCATTGCTTTCATAATTAATAAGGGTTCTCTAAATTGATATACAGAAATCTGATATTTCTAATTGAAAATCAGTTTTCTGTATAAAAACGCCAATTTCGAGGATTTTGCAAATAAAAATAAGAATATTAAATCTATCTCATTTGAAAGAGGAGAATTAAGATATGTTTTAACATAATCATTGGACGATCATATGCAATATTGAGGAACTGAGAAGTAAGAATAAATTAAAATTCCTCAAATTTCTGTGAAATTTAGCCAAAATTGGACTTTTTTACCCCAAAATACACAATAAAAATAGGAATTGGAACATGCAACTTATTTCATCTGAATGAGAACAAAAATACTACATATTTACACTTTTCAATTTTTAAAATCACCATCCATATTTAAGTTATAATTTTTTTTCCAGAAAAAAATCATTATTTGGCAAGTACGCAAGGGCAATAACTCTTGTTTACCCGTTTAGCTACCTTTGATCAAATGCTATCATGCATTTTCTGAAACCTCTTGGGTATATCTATCATAACATCAACATCAGATTTATTCACCCCAGATGGTACCGACCAACCCCTCTGGCTCACGGACTAATCTGTACCTACAATGCTGGTCATGCATGTTATATACCGATTTTGTCATTGATTCAAGCTATATACGAAACTCAATAAAACTTTAGCAAAACCTGCTCTTTTTCACGCTATTTGCGTTACAAGGTACCCTGCACAGGATTTTCAAATACCCCCCCCCCTTCCATCTCCTCCAGCGGATCGGCATCCGATCATCGGAGCGGAATATATTTTGTTTGTGTATCGGTTTTTGTCAATACATCGATTGACAGATTATTACTATAGTCATTGCTTATGATTCAATTAATAACTATTTAGGCATCTGGTTTACTTTGCAATTGACGAAATTAAAGCATTGTTGATGTTCAATTTCAAAACTGGCGACGTAATATTTGAACAGGGCTCCACGTTGATGACGTCATAACGTTTGTATAGGCGTAATACAGACACTATATGGAAATAATTAAATTAATAATATTTGCGTACCTCTAAATAGATTCAAGGAACGAGATATGAACATTTGCACAAAAGATTTTTTTTCTTGACAAATACTGACACCAACAAAACATGACAGGTGGATCTATAATAATGCTTGACCAGGGACATTTACATTGATCATTTACTTTTTTAAAACACATTATTTTGTAAACGTGTACATGTATATTTTCATTTCATTTCGTCGTTAATGATGGGAAAAAATCAAGAGTAATAAGTGATTACAGAATCACGAGCGCATTCCTCCTTGTACCGCATGCTAGGCGGAAAGAAGATAAAAATCTTTTTTTTTCGACTTACAGTCTCTTATTTCTAATTTTTTGCGGTGTTTCTTTCTTTCTTTTTTTACGCATCCGTTTGTATTCTTAGTAAAAGTATACATATATAAACATGAAGTTCGTTTGTTTTTGATTCTGACATATTGTGATGACGGTCCGTAATTGGATGGAAATGATATTATTTCAAATTCATTTCATATAAAATTGAACAGAATTCCTCTGTACAAGTACCGGTCTGCATACGAGAGTCATACATGGTGCATTTATGTTAATCTTTTCCGCGCTAGCGCGGGTTCTTTTCTAGTGCAGATTCGTTGCGTTTTAGATGATTTGGCGTCTCTCGGGGTATCTTTTTTGAACACTTAAAATCCAAATATACTCATTAAAAGCATATGTATCAAATTTTAAATTACCTTCTGAATTAACAGAGCTTACAGAAAAATAAAATAGATCATGAAGCAATCCAAGTTCTGCAGCGTAACAGCTCATTTAAACTTTGCGGGAAGGACGAACATTATTTTTGCCGCGTGACGTCAAAAATTCTCACTGTGACGTAAAGTTATTTGAACAAGATTGTCGCAGCCATCGGGTTTACAGCAACAAAAATTGATTCATTATGTATCATTATGTTTTTCTTTTTGTTATTTGATTAAACATATATAATTTTTTATTTTGTAAGCCTCCTGTTCATGTTTCTTACATTTTACGTCATTCCGACCGGTATACGATAGTTCGCGTTGCGCAGTGAATTCAAAATCGTCAGGAGCCAACTGCTTTAAGTCAAAGTAGACGATTCGATAGAAAAATTGTCAGATTATTTATTAAGTATGACACTTATAAACATTTGAGAGCGGTTCTAGAAGAATGTACAAATCAAAATCCAGAATTTCATAATATTGCAAATAACCATGCATTATTTCCCATGGTTGACCGGAAACTGCTGTATTTGGGGCTCAGCAAAATGATTTTGAAAAAACCAACATTTTGAACTTATGGACGAACGTGAACATTCTCTTTTTATTTCAAAAAATAAAAATATGCAAGATGAAATTGGTACATTTAGGTTATATATGGGTCCCAAAAGGGCTTAAAATCTTATAAACCCATATGAGTTTAAGATGGGCATGTGCCTAGATTCTGCCAATTTGGGCTCCATATAGCAATGATTGCTTAAAATATCAGAAGGGACCCATATGGGTCTAGGATGGGCATATTCCCCATACCCTACTTTCTAGGGACCAATATGGGTCTTAGATGGGCATTTTGTCCATTTCCTGCCCATATGGAATCCATAAAGCAATGTTTGCGTAGGACCCATAAAGAATACATACGGGTCTAATGCTTAACGTCTTCAAACTCACTAGCATCATTAAGAAGCGGATAAATTTAAAGCATGGACCAGACATGCACGTTTCGGGTATTTAACTCTCGTCAGTGATCCTAAATCTAAAACATTGAAACATCGTCAAAATCTGTGAACATTATGTCGAAAATATACCAAAAGACGTAGCAAGATGGTTGTGATATGATGCTACAAGACCCAGGTTTCCGAAATTTGGGATAATTTTGTAAACAGAAATTTTTGAATGCGTATGAAGAAACGACCAACCGATATTGATCGATCTTTGCTACATGTGCCGTCGGGGACTCCTGGTCCACCAGCAGTGACACTCACCAAGTGGTACAAATGTTTAACGTCTTCAAACTCACTAGCATCAATAAGAAGTGGATAAATTTTAAGCATGGACCAGACATGCACGTTTCGGGTATTTAACTCTCGTCAGTGATCCTAAATCTAAAACATTGAAACATCGTCAAAATCTGTGAACATTATGTCGAAGATATACCTAAATGCTACAAGATCCAGGTTTCCGAAATTTGAGATAATTTTGTAAACAGAAATTTTTGAATGCGTATGAAGAAACGACCAACCGACATTGATCGAACTTTGCTACATGTGTGGTCCACCAGCAGTGACACTCACCAAGTGGTACAAATGTATAACGTCTTCAATCTCACTAGCATCAATAAGAAGTGGATAAATTTTAAGCATGGACCAGACATGCACGTTTCGGGTATCTAACTCTCGTCAGTGATCCTAAATCTAAAACATTGAAACATCGTCAAAATCTGTGAACATTATGTCGAAAATATACCAAAAGACGTAGAAAGATGGTTTGTGATATGATGCTACAAGACCCAGGTTTCCGAAATTTGGGATAATTTTGTTAACAGAAATTTTTGAATGCGTATGAAGAAACGACCAACCGACATTGATCGAACTTTGCTACATGTGTGGTCCACCAGCAGTGACACTCACCAAGTGGTACAAATGTATAACGTCTTCAAACTCACTAGCATCAATAAGAAGTGGATAAATTTTAAGCATGGACCAGACATGCACGTTTCGGGTATTTAACTCTCGTCAGTGATCCTAAATCTAAAACATTGAAACATCGTCAAAATCTGTGAACATTATGTCGAAAATATACCAAAAGACGTAGCAAGATGGCTGTGATATGATGCTACAAGACCCAGGTTTCCGAAATTTGAGATAATTTTACATACATAAATTTTTGAATGCATATGAAGAAACGACCAACCGAAATTGATCGAACTTGGCTACATGTGCCTAGGATTATTTAGAATAAGATAAATTTACAACATGGACCAGACATGCACGTTTCGGGTATTTGACCCTCGTCATTTTCCCCATATTCTGTCCACATAGGACCCAATAACAAAAAGTTGTTTGACGTTTTTGCGGTTTCGGAATGATCTGAATATTCTTCAGGTTAAATGATCTTATTTCCTCCATGTTTAATGGGGAATTATCTAGATAGGTAATACGTCATCGGGATAATTACACATCCGCTACTGACGTGGCAGGTGGCCGTAAGTCGGCACCGATTGTCCATTTGTTTCTTTGTAATCGGAAAAGTGGGAGGGTTGTGCGCACGTAATCCAGGATAACCACACCTTCTGCTATTTCCGTGGCAGATGGCCGTCCTACGTCGGCACCGGTTGCCCATTGACCTCGTTGGTTTATGTGTAGTCCTTTGTGTTTGATGTTTCTGTGTTGTGCGTTGACGTTCCTTGTCCATTATGCGTCTCTTTCCGTGTTTGTCTGCTTTGTGTTTTTGCATTGGGTGTTTTAGGGTTTTGCTGTGGGTGCTGTAACCGGTTGTTGTTGGAGATCCCCTCCATTGTTTTTGGTTAATGTGTAGTTATTTGTGTTTGATGTTTCTTTGCGATTTGGTTTTCCTTGTACCATTTTCACCTCTTTCTGTGCATGTCTGCTTTGTGTTTTTGCAGTTGGTGTTTTGGAGATTTGCTGTAAGTACTGCAACCGGATGTTTCTACTTGGGGCTAGAAGAGATATGAGTCAATATTGAAATATATGTTCTATAAGAAGGGAGGGGATCTCCAACAATGAGTTGAAGAAGATCCTGACGATAATCTCAACAGCACTAACAACAGAGCACCAAATTGAGAATCGACGGAAGGTAGAGGTGAGACCAGGTGCACGGGAGGAGTAAGCATCCCCTGTTTGCTAGCCGCACCCGCCGTCGATGTTCATATACGAAAATAAAAAACCATATATAAAATACATGCATTCTGGAAATTTTACAAAACTTATTGTCAACTACTTTTAAAATTCGGACCCATGCAAGCAACAGAGTATATTACTTTGGGTATTTCGCAACCTGCATTTTATGGTGACATGATCAACAAAATTAGAAGGATGTAGACAGAATTACCATCGAAAATGCGTCAGAATCATCAAACGCCTCTTATACCGTGGATATGATCCTAATGTCACCAAACGGACACTGGGCTTGATACTTGACCAATCTACAGTCTTGTACCAGCGCATCCTTAATACTTGCACGCTGACTGACTGTGACGACGGGACTCCATAACGGGCCAGACGCATTTTCGATGGTTATGCTGTTTACCTTTGATCCTTCTAATTTTGTTTATCATATCACCATAAAAGACAGTTTGTGTAATACCCAAAGTAACGTATTCTGTTGCGTGAATAGATCCGAATTTTAAAAGACGTTGACTGTAACTTTTGTAAAATTTCAAGAAAGTTTTAACTAGTTTATGAAAGCGGAAACCTTGACCTAAAACTTTTTTTGGTAATTTGTAAATTTCTACTGTGAAAATCCAAAATATCAGTACATGCTCTAGCGTACCGGATGAGCTGTGATATGTAACATCACCATCAAGCCAGGGGAAATTTACTATGTGGTATCCAAAATCATCCCTTTTGTCATATACACTTGTATGAATCTTTCCGTTTACAATTTTGATGTTTAGGTCCAAAAATGGTGTTTCTGTATTTGTAACGTTTGCCTTCTTAAGTGTTAATTCTTGTGGATAAAGGACTAGGTGCGCTAACCCCTCATATCGGCCCTATAATTTCGACGAAAAATATTTTTGATAAACGAATTATTAATTATCACTTTTTGAAAATTTGAAAGTTTGAGAAAATACCGCATCATAATTTTGAGCCCTCGTAACGTTACCCTGAATGACGCAAAACTAAGGAAAAGCATCGTATCTTACACAAAAATCTTCAAAATTCTTCTATGCTCCAGGCCTCGTCCACGAACATTTTTATTCAAATTAAAAGGCCGATCAGAAATTCATCGATTGACACAAAAATATTTATGGGCAAGGCCTGGATTACCACTTGATTGCATAGTATTTTGTATCAAAATATCGCTCATTTATTGATATTTTTTAATGATTTCAGCGTTTTCAGACGTTTTGAGCAACGTATTATTCGGTATAGAATTGTGAAATAAAACAAGAGCCCCAGGGGGCACAACGCTCACCTGATACCCATGATACCCATGCACGCTCTAACTGACATACTGACATTGAATACTGATAGTGCCAGTACCAGGATTTTAGCCCACAACCTTTCTAAAAAGATTTTTGCCGGATGCAGAGAAGTTTTTTTTTCAGACAACCTTTAAAGGTACAAAAAAAAATAGTCACATTTCAAAACAATAACTTTTTTACTGATTTGAAAAAAAAAACTGATAAAGTGGTCCAACGTCATATGCCCAGCTAGTATAGTTCAATTATGCAACATCAAAAATAAAATCATATTGTAAAATTCCACATAAATGTGCAGCAGAAAAAGAATAAAACAATGAAATGATTTCACAAATTAAGTTTATTTAAAATCGAACACAAAACCTTTCATTATTGATAGCTAGCATGCCAGAAATTATAAAGCCTGTCTTTGTGAAACGAGAATGCCCCCGGCGGCATCTTTGTTAGTATAAACACCATTTTCTGTTAAGTATGTGAGAGGTCAGGGTCAGCGTAATATTGGTATCAATGGAAAGATCTTGTCACAAGGAATACACATGTACAATATGAAAGCCCTATCACTATAACCATTCAATAGTTATGCCCAATGTTAAAGTTTTTGAGAAGTACGTGAAAGGTCAAGGTTATGGTCATGAGGTCAAAAATTTTGGTAAATACACATGTGAAATATGAAACCTCTATCACCAGCTTCCATTCAAAAGTTATGCCCAATGTTAAAGTTTTTCGGAAAACAGACAGACAAACAGACAGACGGACAGGCCAAAAACTTTATGCTCCCGAATCTTTTATTCCAGGGGCATAAAAAACAAAGATTTTTCGGTTTTGCCTTCATTCACTGAAATCTATGAATTATGCTTTTGAATAGTACTGATTTCATCTCAAATACATGAAACGTACAGTTAAAATCGTTTTGATCTGATATTCATCAATTCAAGTGAGTTGTGCAGAAATTGTGCCAGTTTGTTTTCCAAAAAAGCAGTGTATGTTGTATCAAGCCTCATGACCCAGTGAAGCCACTTGAACAAATAATTTTCAGTAAATATGCTGAAATGCGACGCTTCTTGCCTATGCATATTTCAACAGGCGAGAAGGAGCGTCGCATTTCAGCATACGCTGTTCAACAACTCAAGTGGTTTCTCTAAGGTTTCGCAGTTTGAAACAAATTAAAAGGCCCATGAAATTGTTAAGCTTGTCCAACTAGCAGACCTGCGACATCGTTATTTACTGTTAACTAATTGTTTTACCTCATCATAGGTCTGTTACACGGACAAGTTGTTAGCGGAGAGAGTTCATGAAATGTATCGGTTGCATTGGATTTGCCGACAAGAAGTTATTTGGTCCGATAAAAACTCATTATGTATCTATTATTTGAACAGATAAAAATTCCCAAATGTCTTAACACAGGATCCTGTCGTTTTATGAGAGAAAATGTTTTATTATTCACAACCTCAGGCCTCTGTGTTCCTCTTAGAAATATTATACATACAAGATGACGAACACAGTGGCTTAAGGTTGTGAATAATAATTTATTTTCTCTATTAAAACAACAGCTTCTGTGGTCCAACATTTCATTGCAAGATTTCAGGAACTCTGAACGGAATTATTTTCAAGAATTTCAGATATTAAATGTCCTATGCATTCTCAAAATCCAGAGGAAGAGATTACTCATCAGACGTTTCTTCAAGAAATCAGTCCGTAAATTACTTCATCTAAGAGAGTCTAAGACAGAGGAAATTCGAGCAAACTTTATACATGATAACAAGTATATGCAAGTGTTCCAAGTACATGAATGATAACCATTATGAACGTTGTTCATAGCTCAAACCATACTCGCTGCTTTAACATACCTACATGTAATTCCGTCATCAGGAAGAACTCATTCTTCATACGTACAGTCACAGAGTGGAACGAACTGGATAACCATCAAGTGCTGTCAAGGACTGTGGAAGGCTTTAGATCCAGCCTGAAGCGCGATTAAGTAAGTTTATGCGCTCTCTCATTCGTTGATCACAAGCCAGTATTGGTAATTCAACGTACCCATACAGATACAGATACGGATTATGAAAGTGTTCCATTCCGTTTGCACTGTATCTCCTGAAATATATCGCAGTACTGCTTTGTGGTTTGTATTGCAGTGAAGCGCCTAGCGGAATACGATGCGCCTTGGGGACGAAGATGCATATCTAGGTCATTGTCCTGTCAAATAGTTCCGATTATTTTCTTATTATTTTCAACAATTGGTCAAATAGTTCCGATTATTTTCTTATTATTTTCAACAATTGGTCAAATAGTTCCGATTATTTTCTTATTATTTTCAACAATTGGTCAAATAGTTCCGATTATTTTCTTATTATTTTCAACAATTGGTGGAAAATACACACAATGTTTATCTTGAATTGTCTTCCCGTGATTGTTTACTAGATAGATGAAATAAAATTTTGAATATAGTTTTAAAGTGTGTGAGGCATCTACATGTGTGGAAGAATACGTGTGAAAGGGGGCGGGGAGGTATTGAACCAATCAAATTTGTAACACAAGAAACATGGCGTCTTTGTTTACCATCTACATGTGTGGAAGAATACGTGTGAAAATGGGTCCTCAGATCATAAAATTCGAATAATTCCGGTCCGGAACCAGGTGCATGGCTTTGAAAAAATATTTAAAAAGTTGTGTACTTTTAATCTTTACGGCATTTTTTTTTTGTGATTCAAATAAAATTTCTTCATTCAAAAGTAGTATCAATGTGTATAACCCGGTGCGATTTGAGAATTTCTTTTCTTTTTTGGTAAGAAAACATACATTATACCTATGTACAATCTTAAAAAATATTCCTTAAAAATCCAAAAGTGGATATCTGGACAAAATTCTTTCACTTGTAGGGTACCGTGCATGAGTACCTCATACCTACAAATTGTCATGACAATCTGAAGAGTGGTTATAGAAAAGAAGCAGAAAATGTATGAAAATCACCCCCCCCCCCCCCCTCTTCCTTTTTACATAAGAAAAAAATTCATAAAAAATCAAAAAAATTAAATTTAAGCATAAAATACATATCAAAGCATTAAGTAAGTTAAATATGATAAATATGTAGTAAATGAGTGTGTAAAATCATACACTTATTGAGTGATTTAAAGAAAAAGTGCAAAAATGTGCATTTCTGACTAAGTCCGAAAAGACGTCAAAAACGCGTCAAAAATTAGTTTTCGGATTTTAACGAAATGAACAAACTTGAATCATACATCCTTCTAGATCACATAGATACAATTAGTTTTTCAATCCATTCAGTGGAACTGGAGAAGAAGATTTTTGAAGAGGGGTACCCTCCGGGGCCTATTTGACCCCGCCCTGGATCCACCCCTGAAGGGATCGAGCCGAAATGAACAAACTTGGTAGAGGACCTTTAGTACTTCATGCATACCAAGTTTCATCAAAATCCCTTCAGCCGTTCTTGAGAAGAAGTTGAAAATGTTAAAAGTTTACGACGGACGGACGGACGGACGGACGGACGACGGACGACGGACGACGGACGACGGACGCCGGACGCCACACTATGACAATTGCTCACTTGAGCCTTTGGCTCAGGTGAGCTAAAAAGGGAAAAAAAATTTGTTGGGGTCCCGCCGGGGTTTGAAGCCACTCCCCATGGGTCCATTGGGCATGGAAAACATCCATTATACTTATGTACAATCTTAAAAAAATATTCCTTAAAAATCCAAAAGTTGATATCTGGACAAAATTCTTTCACTTGTAGGGTACCTTGCATGAGTACCTCATACCTACAAATTGTCATGACAATCTGAAGAGTGGTTATAGAAAAGAAGCAGAAAATGTATGAAAATCACCCCCCCCCCTTCCTTTTTACATAAGAAAAAAATTCATAAAAAATCAAAAAAATAAAATTTAATCATAAAATACATATCAAAGCATTAAGTAAGTTAAATATGATAAATATGTAGTAAATGAGTGTGTAAAATCATACACTTATTGAGTGATTTAAAGAAAAAGTGCAAAAATGTGCATTTCTGACTAAGTCCGAAAAGACGTCAAAAACGCGTCAAAAATTAGTTGTCGGATTTTAACGAAATGAACAAACTTCAATCATACATCCTTCTAGATCACATAGATACAATTAGTTTTTCAATCCATTCCGTGGAACTGGAGAAGAAGATTTTTGAAGAGGGGTACCCTCCGGGGCCTATTTGACCCCGCCCTGGATCCACCCCTGAAGGGATCGAGCCGAAACGAACAAACTTGGTAGAGGACCTTTAGTACTTCATGCATACCAAGTTTCATCAAAATCCCTTCAGCCGTTCTTGAGAAGAAGTTGAAAATGTTAAAAGTTTACGACGGACGGACGGACGGACGACGGACGACGGACGCCACACTATGACAATAGCTCACTTGAGCCTTTGGCTCAGGTGAGCTAAAAAGGGAAAAAAAATTGTTGGGGTCCCGCCGGGGTTTGAAGCCACTCCCCATGGGTCCATTGGGCATGGAAAACATCCATTATACTTATGTACAATCTTAAAAAATATTCCTTAAAAATCCAAAAGTGGATATCTGGACAAAATTCTTTCACTTGTAGGGTACCATGCATGAGTACCTCATACCTACAAATTGTCATGACAATCTGAAGAGTGGTTATAGAAAAGAAGCAGAAAATGTATGAAAATCACCCCCCCCCCCTTCTTTTTTACATAAGAAAAAAATTCATAAAAAATCAAAAAAATAAAATTTAAGCATAAAATACATATCAAAGCATTAAGTAAGTTAAATATGATAAATATGTAGTAAATGAGTGTGTAAAATCATACACTTATTGAGTGATTTAAAGAAAAAGTGCAAAAATGTGCATTTCTGACTAAGTCCGAAAAGACGTCAAAAACGCGTCAAAAATTAGTTGTCGGACTTTAACGAAATGAACAAACTTGAATCATACATCCTTCTAGATCACATAGATACAATTACTTTTTCAATCCATTCAGTGGAACTGGAGAAGAAGATTTTTGAAGAGGGGTACCCTCCGGGGCCTATTTGACCCCGCCCTGGATCCACCCCTGAAGGGATCGAGCCGAAATGAACAAACTTGGTAGAGGACCTTTAGTACTTCATGCATACCAAGTTTCATCAAAATCCCTTCAGCCGTTCTTGAGAAGAAGTTGAAAATGTTAAAAGTTTACGACGGACGGACGGACGGACGGACGGACGACGGACGACGGACGCCGGACGCCACACTATGACAATAGCTCACTTGAGCCTTTGGCTCAGGTGAGCTAAAAAAGCTTTCATGATTTGGACTCACCATACATTTGACATTTTATAAACTAGAATATTATGGATATATAAACAACTTTGAAAATAGGGCCGAAATGACAGGTTACCGCACCTACTCCTTTCATTCTTATATAATCCAAAAGCAGGATTTTCAATAGTTAGAATATCATCCAGATACCTAGAAGTATTATTGAAACATTTCAGATCATTAAATTTTCTTTGCTTTTGAAGATTTTGGATGAATTGTTTTTTCATACGTGTACAAAAATAAATCTGCACCAAGAGGCGCACTGTTAGTTAGGAATTCCTACAACCTGCTTGTATAGATCCTCACCAAATCTAACCTAAATATTATCCGTGAGGAAGGACAAGACATTACACAGGTCACTACATGTCCATGATTTGTATGATTTGTAGTTTGTCCAGGAAAAGAAACCCTTCGATTCAGATGTACAAATGTAAGTTTTTCGCTCTCGATCAAAACACCATTTAATGAGATTAGATAATCGATAATTAATTTTGTCATGAGGAAGTGTGGTGTACATATTAGAGGAGTCGTATGAAGAAATCGCATTGGCTTGGAAATTTCCAGATATCATTTTGTCAATTTCATCCCCTGAATTCTTAATAGACCAAAATAAATTTACATCGTTTTTGTTTAGAATCGTTTCACAATATCTAGTAACGTGTTCTTTAACAGCAGTAAGTGTTGATGTCAGATTTCTAGACAAAATTTTAGTGGAGCAGTTACTAGAATTAGCAATAAATCGGAATTTGTAAGGAGACTTGCGCCGTTTCGGTATGCAATATAGTGTTGGGATATCCAATTTAGAAAGAGAGATATTGAATGAAGACAGTTCACTGTTATGCTTGCTTAAGGCGGGTTTGAACACCAAGATGGCGGCGGCATTATTTGTTTTCTCGCTTCCTAAGAAAGTACAGTCTTAAAAACATTATAATTACTTAGCTTCTGACTTTAACTTCACTTACAGATACATAGACGATGTGTTGTCCATCAATAATCCAAAATTCGCGGATTACCTGAGCAGTATCTATCCTTCGGAGCTTGAAGTCAAAGAAACCACAGAGACAAATAATTCAGCATCCTATTTGGACATAATGTTGTCCTACGACACTGATGGTCACATGAACACCTCACTCTATGACAAACGTGACGACTTCAATTTCAGCATTACAAACTTTCCTTTTCTGAGTAGCAACATCCCTTCATCGCCTGCTTATGGCGTGTTCATATCTCAGTTGATACGCTATGCCAGAGCAAGTACCAAATATACGGATTTTGTTCTGAGAGCTAGGCGTCTTTCAGATAAGCTTCTCAGTCAGGGATTTGTTTGTGACCGACTAACATCGTCATTGAGGAAGTTCTACGGTCGATATGGGGAACTCGTCATACACTATGATGTTCCACTCTCAAGAATGGTGGATGATATTCTGTCATAGACCATTTGAACCATCCAACCAAAGATTGTACTCTATATCTTCCAAAATGGAAGTAACCGGATGTGACAGTTCTACCGAATTGAAGCGACGGATGTTGCATGCAAGCAGGAGATGCTTACTCTTCCTGGGCACCTGGTCTCACTCCCATATCGGGAGTTCGCTTCTTTTCATATGGTGGAGGTTTTTGTTTGTTTGCTTTGGTTCCTGTTTTGTCCTGATTTTGTATGCCTTCGGTTTCTGATTTTTGAATTATCGATTTTGTGCTGTATACAGGGATATGGTCATTATCCATATTTGTCACTTAACGTATTGCATTGAATCTTAGCAAGTTTTAAAAAGAAAATTAAATCTTCATCACAGTGTATTCCTTGACAAATTTACGTTACAGGAAAGCGGATGTCACTTGATTGAAAATGGACGATTTTGGAAGAAAAAATTGGATAATATAAAGCCTTGTAATATTTTAATCCTAAATTTAATTTTTCTTTTTTAATCATAAAACAAAGGAGGCGATCTCCAACAACACCCGGTTGTAGCACCCACAGCAAAACCCCAAAACACCAAATGCAAAAACACAAAGCAGACAAGCACGGAAAGAGACGCATAAGGGACAAGGAACGTCAACGCACAACACAGAAACATCAAACCCAAAGGACTACACATAAACCAACGAGGCCTATGGGCAACCGGTGCCGACTTAGGACGGCCATCGGCCACGGAAATAGCAGAAGGTGTGGTTATCCTGGATTACTTGCGCATAACCCTCCCACTTTTCCGATTACCCAGAGGTCTCGAAGAAAGTACAATTGTGGTGTAAAGCAACCTCCTCACTGTCAGATGACCACACACAAACAAGACCGCAAAACGCAGGGGCCCAAGCAACACAGATGAATATGTAAATGGATATAAAAAGAGGGCGTACGTAATACAATCCGTGCTCTGCCGCCGCGAGCTCATGTATGTTATCACCCAAGGAGTCCGACTGACATTCAGAGTGGACAGGTGGTCGGGCCCTGTCTTCTCTAAAGAGGTTTGGACAGGGCCCGTCATGGTGTCCCGTCGTCACAGTCAGTCAGAGTGCAAGTTTTAAGAATGCGCTTGTACAAGACTGTAGATTGGTCAAGTACCAAGCCTAGTGTCCGTCTGGTGACATTAGGATCATATCCACTGTATAAAAGGCGTTTGATGATTCTGACGCATTTTCGATAGTGATGTTGTCTATCTTTGATCCTTCTTATCTTGTTAATAATGTCACCATAAAATGCAGGTTGTGAAATACCCAAAGTAATATACTCTGTTACCTGTATTGGTCCGAATTTCAGAAGAATTTGACAATAATTTTTGTAAAATTCCAAAAAGTCTTTACTAGTTTGTGAAAGCGAAAACATTGTCCTAAAAGTTTCTTGGTAATTTGTATATTTCTACTTTGAAAATCCAAAACATCAGTACATGCTCTAGCATACCGGATGAGCTGTGAAATATAGATACCATAGGACGGTAATCTAGGAACATCACCGTCAAGCCAGGGGAAATTTACTATGTTAAATCCAAAATCATCTCTTTTGTCATACACACTTGTATGGATCTCTCCATTAACAATTTTGATATTTAGGTCCAAAAATGGTGTTTCTGTGTTTGAAACGTTTGCCTTGTTTAAAATCAATTCTTGTGGATAAATAACATTTTTTATATTTCTCAAAAACAGGATTGTCGATAGCAAGAATATCATCCAGGTACCTAGAATTACAAATTAAACATTTCAATGCATCATTTTTTCTTTGTTTTTGAAGAGTTTGGATAAATTCCTTTTCATACGTGTATAAAAATAAATCTGCAACAAGAGGCGCACAATTAGTACCCATTGGAATCCCTACAACCTGCTTGTAGAGTTTCTCACCAAATCTTACATAAATATTGTCCAAAAGGAAGGACAAGGCAATACACAGGTCACCACATGTCCATGATTTGTATGATTTGTAATCTGTGGCGGAAAAGAAACCCTTCGATTCAGAAGTACAAATATAAGTTTTCCCCTCTCGATCAAAACACCATTTAATGAGTTTGGACAGTCGATCATTTATTTTGTCGTGAGGAAGCGTGGTGTACATATTAGAAAATAGGATGCTGAATTATTTGTCTCTGTAGTTTCTTTGACTTCAAGCTCTGAAGGATAGATACTGCTCATGTAATCCGTGAATTTTGGATTATTGATGGACAACACATCGTCTATGTATCTGTAAGTGAAGTTGAAGTCAGAAGCTAAGTACCTTTTCCCATCAGAGACCAAAGATTGAATGAATTCAGCGTCGTGCGAATAAAGGAAAATGTCGGCAAGGAGTAGGGCACAATTGGTCCCCATTGGAATTCCGACAATTTGCTGGAAGACCTTTCCTCCAAACACCACAAGAATGTTGTCGATCAAAAAGTTTAACATCTGAATAATATCTGTTTCAGTATACTTATTTTCAGAATCGGACTTTTCTTTTACAAAGTAGGTTTTGTCATAATTCACAACAATAGATTTGTATTTGCGATTACCGTTCCTACTTGTAAACGCGTTACTTATAATTTTTGCGAGTCTTTCTTTCAATTTAGAATGTGGAATTGTAGTGTAAAGTGTCGAAAAATGAAAGGCTTTGATCGAATGGACTCTACTAAAATGAGTGGATTTCAGATGTTATGAATCTATTTCTCCTGAGGTGTTGGTGTCCAACATACTCGAAGGAAAAAGTGTTACCGAAAGTGACGAATGATTTTGTAAATCTCTTGTAAACTCGTACATTCGAGCGCGGCCACGTTCAACTAAAAGAAGGTATAGTTATCATTTGATCTGTTCTTTATCATATATACCACGTATTGTTTGAATATATCATTGATAATGTATCAATATGTTTTCCAAACAAGATATGATGTAAGAGGACGACTGAATATTTGGTGACTGAGTTAGTAAAGAAGACGTCGCCAGTGAAAAGTCTTCATGATATCTGTATTTAAAATTTGTGCACCAAATATGCACGATATAATTATCCTCATCAGTCAGTAGTAATTAACGATCCCAATGATGTGATGGTATTGTTCTGGTTATCACCGTCTGTTTGTTCCTTTTTTCTCGTCTCATGTAATGTGAACTGCGCTGTGATCGCTACAATATCAATTTGGAGATCTCCTCCATACCTTAATGAATAGAAGCTATTTCATCTATCAATGATTTTTTTTTCTACATACATCCTTCTTTTGTGAAAGTGTGAAGTCAATTTCTCTATAAAACAAGCTAAAATACTTTCCATTAATTTTATATATCGATGATCTCCATGTGCCGCCACATTTAAGTGATCTATTCCCGTCACATTCCCTGTTACATTCCCTCTCATTTGCCTTCTTGTTAAATCTGAGACTGTTTCCACAAAAGCATTCTGTTTTGGCCTAAACAAAATATAATGACAGCATTAACAATTGAATTTTAATGTGTTCATAAGACGGTCAATTTAAATATCTAAATTCAAAGCATTTTTCATGTTAGAAAGGGTTTTCACTTAAATTAATTTTTAGATTTTCCTTTATCACTATAATCATTGTTATAAAGTATATGCATTTCCTGTCTCCGTGAAGTGTTATTTGAAATATTCGTGGTTTGGAATTAGCCTATGTGATCCGCTGTATTGAGTACAGAGTGGTCCATCATATCGTCGTCTTTAACCTTTTATATTGCAATATATATTATGTTATAAATTTTCAGTGTACCATATGCGAATGCAATGGCTCATCATTGATGCTTGATAATAATAATATATTAAATGAAGAGCAAAAGTCATAATTTGACCTAAAATGTCTGCTAAAAAACCCTGAAAATTCCTAATGCCAGAATTCGCAAGTCAGAGTTTCATTTTCTTAAAAGTGACCTTGCATTATACTGTGTGCATGTTTTCGAGTACAATTTGCTTGAAACATTAAGATACTTAATTAATGAACTACTTGATATTGATAACACAATAATTCCCAGCATTATAAAGCATTTTTCTAATATTATTCAAGTTACTTATTAGCTTATGTCATTTACATTCAGATATTCATATAATTTTTAAAATTGTCTACCTTTGCAATAATTTTCAACATGATATTTATTTCAAACATTTTTCAAACATTTAACCAGGTATTTGAAAGTTGGTCAGATATTCGGGTGATTGATCTTGAGCTGGCTTCTGCAAGCTAACCATGGACTGTTATATGCATGACATGAATTTTCATATCCATTTACATAGGATATCTGTTATTTGAGGCCGTTAAGTTTAACTATCTTGTTTTTGATGTCACCTTACATTGAAAAGAGCAATGTTGATGTATCAGTAATTGTGTGTTTAAGGGGACTCCTGTGATTATCCCGATAAGTTGCAGTGTTGTGCGCATGTGATCCGGATAACCACAATATTTTGCTTTTAGCAAATGTCGGCGCCGGGTGCATATTTGTCTTCTTCCATTTATGTGCTGTCATTATTGTTTGATGTTTCAACTGTTTTTTTTTTTTCATGTTCTAGTGCATATTGTTATTTCCTGTCTCTTGTTGTAGTTTCGACTGATGCCATTGATGCGTAGCTTTAAATGCCAAAGCGATGTATTCTGACAAATATGGACAATGACCATATCCCAATACAGAGTAAAAAATCGATAATTCAGGATATCACAAACCAAAGGCATACGAAATCAGGATAGAACAGGAACCAAAGCAAACAAACAGATACCTCCACCACATGAAAAGAAGCGAACTCCCAATTAGGAGTGAGACCAGGTGCCCAGGAATAGTCAGCATCTCCTGCTTGCATGTAACACCTGTCGCTTCAATTCGGCAGAAATATTACATCTGGTTACTTTCATTTCAGAAGATATAAGTTTAGTCTTTGGTTAGATTGCTCAAATGATATAAGACAGATTATCCCTCACCATTCTGGACAACGGGACATCATATATTATCGCTTTAGTGCAAACGGCAATGTTCACGGGAAGGTGAGCGCAGACGTGTATGTGCGCAAAAATTAATTAGTCCCGGTGTTATATAGTAGTTTTCTCTAAGGTAGCTCCCCGCATGACGGAAAACTGCTTTATAGTAGTCTTTCTCCCATAGGTATACAGGTAGTAATTATTTCGAACGAGTCGCTTCCCTTCTGAGGCCACCCAAAGTTTGACAAGGAGTAAAAGATAGCGCTTCTGTGATTGGATAATATTAATTAATACAGATATGAAAGAAAAGTACTGATTGTGGACTTTCATTGCATGTACAGCATTTTCAAGAGATTTATTTAAGATAGAAATATTTAGGGGTGCCAAATGGGGGTATTTTTTTTAGTTGAAACAGTTCATTTCATCCCCCCTTTCTCAATCAAAATTTAAGGAGAGAAAAGCAACGTTTACCCCCAAAGTTTTTTGGTCAAAAGTAACATAATTTATTAATCTCTGTTATGATGAAAAGCATATTTTTCAAATCAACTTGTTTTACTGAGTTGTGGAGGCCCAATGGGGATAACCCCTTCCCATAGAACTCTATTTTAAAGGGACCGAATAAATAATTACTATCTTCATACCTAAAAAGGGTGTCAATTTGGCAAACGTAGTTCCAGAATGTACTGCTGAGATTATTTTATCATCCAAAATTCAAATTGGCTCCATTCAAGACGAACTTTTTAATATATAGGCAATTTGAATAAAATGTTAGAAAAAAGGGGGGAGGGGCTCCGTAAAATAATTAAAATCTTACTTAAGTAATTAGCTGAAAGGATTATGTGTTTATTTGAATGAATTGATGAGTTAAAGCATATGAAATCGATAAACTTCCTCTGGAATGACATATAAACGTATCTAGGCACTTAAAGTTTTGCCGTCATATGCAGCTGAAAATTTGTAAGCAGGAGAGTAGTAATCCTGGCAGCTCTCGCACGAGGAATTGTTCACTGAGTCTTTATCGCTATCTATGTTCAGACATATTTCATAATGTCCTTTAAAATCTTAAGATTTTGCAACATGTTCACATAAATGTACTTAATTTCAAATTTCGTTAAGTTTTATAGAGTTATTCCCCTTTGGAACCTTATACATGCCCTTTTCGTTACCTTTGCTGATTCTGAAAGTTTCCTTGGTACTCAACGAAAGAATTGATACGTCAAACATAGACATCTAATTAATGTTCTTCATCTCAGAGAATTTTTTGTAAGTATACCCCCTAAATTTGGATGTAATTTAACAAGGGGGTCACCTGCTTTGATGACCTTTACTGCAAATACTTTGTTCATGGAGACGTATTTCTGTAAAGAATGTGAAAGTACACATTTTAATCGTCTGAAATAATGCCAAGTCAAATCCAACGTTGAGATAGGATAAGCGCACAGGCCTGATTCTTGAAATTGGGTGTAAAAACACCACCAAAACTTTTCAAGAACAGATAACTCCTGCAATGATACTCTTTTCGTCTTTATCATACCGTGATTATGTTAAGATAAGATTGAATATTGTGTTGATTGAGCTATATACAACACAATTCTTTGACAAATGGCTTTAAATTCCTTTTTAAATCAAAATTTTCTGTATTGTGAACGAGTCAGAAAAACGTAAGGTTCCAGTTAGGGGGTTGGGTACTTTCGTATCCCAAAATTTTCATCCATCAGAGAGTTTCATGACAAATGATGATGTTATAGATAGAAAATAGAATAATCTTTCCAGTAGGACCACATTTGCCAAATTCAAGACATTTTAAATTTCATTATTATGCTTCCTTTAGGTATACAGGTAGTAATTATTTCGAACGAGTCGCTTCCCTTCTGAGGCCACCCAAAGTTTGACAAGGAGTAAAAGATAGCGCTTCTGTGATTGGATAACATTCATTAATACAGATATGAAAGAAAAGTACTGATTGTGGACTTTCATTGCATGTACAGCATTTTCATGAAATTTATTTAAGATTGAAATATTAAGGGTTGTCAAATGGGGGTAATTTTTTAGTTGAAACAGTTCATTTCATCCCCCCTTTTTTCAATCAAAATTTAAGGGGAGAAAAGCAACGTTAACCCCAAATTTTTTTGGTCAAAAGTAAGATAATTTATTAATCTCTGTTATGATGATTAGCATATTTTTCAAATCAACTTTTTTTACTGAGTTATGGAGGCCCAATGGGGATAACCCCTTCCCATAGAACTCTATGTTAAAGGGACCGAATAAATAATTACTACCTTCATACCCATAGCAGATCCCCCCATACCGTTACTGGTTTGGATTTTATCTTTTAATTATTTTGCGTTCAATAAAGATTCTCGATTGGTAATGATATATACGTAACTAGAAATGATCACTCAGTTCGTCTTATTTCTGTGTATCCGTCAGTTTGTCTTTATGTCTGTGTCTATCTTTATTTCCGTCTTTTCCTTTCTTCCTTTCACTCAATTAAGAGCTTGTCTTGTGTGCGAGTGTTTATTTACTTGTCTGTCTGTTTGTCTGCCTGCCTGCCTGCCTGCCTGTCTACCTGTCCGTCCATCCATCCGTCTGTCAGTTTGTCTGTCAATAAAAAAAAACTTTTCTTGCCTGTCTGTATGCGTGTCTATGTCTATCTATCTGTCTATATATATGTTTGTCGTTGTATTTCTCCGTCTTTGTGTTTTTCTGTCTGCCTTGCGCTGTGTGTCTGTCAGACTATTTATCTCTTTGTGCTTGCCTGTTTTTGTTTGTGATTGTCTGTCTTTGTATTCCTTTATTTATGTGTACCTGTCTTTGTGTCTATTAGTTACTGTGTGTCTGTCTGTGTTTTCGTCTGCGTATGTCTATTTATTTGTCTGATTTACTGTTTGTCTGCCAGTCCCTTCTTTATATCATCTATTTGCCTTTCTGTCACTCAGACTCTCTGTCTTTAAATAATTCTTAATAAAAATAAGCTCTTAAGGTCAGGGTTGCGACTTCAGGGAGATAACTCTATTTTCATATCACGTAATATTTGAAACCGACATGGACGATAAATGGTATTAAGCTTAGTTTGTTGCAGTATTTCAGAAAAAATAAAACTCCTAGAAATTTTCATTGCTAAATGGGTATTTTTGGGAAAAAATGCATATTTTTCAATGAAAAATCGCTGAAAATAGGGAAAAAATGTCATTTTCGCATGGGTTCTGCTTCTTAAGATTCAAACATCAGCATATATACTATTCATTATACTCTTTAAAAATGAGAGAATTAGAAATTCGAACTTTTAGTAAATCTCTATGTTTTTGGGTCAAAATGTTCATTCTTTACACAAATTATTGCGCTATTTATAGAAACAGTCATTTTGCTGAAAAACGAATTCGGTTACATATCGGTTTGACTGCTTTAGGATAAAGCAATATCATAGGTCAATACATAGAAAAAAAGTTTGTGTACCTGGCGACCTTCTAGCTATTATTATACAAATATGGACTTGGTCGAGGTCATTATGTCATTATAATGACCCGATGAGGTTTGTAATATTGACCGAGGCCGAAGGCCGAGGTCAATATTACAAATCTCATCGGGTCATTATAATGACATAATGACCTAGGCCAAGTCCTTATTTGTTATATTATATAACGAATTGTAAGACTACATATGGTTAAAATAATGATTCAAATCAATATGAACACTTAATTTTTTAATTAAGAACTTAATAATTAATCGCACTTTTTGTAAAAAGTGTATCTAAACTTTTAGAATTAAACAAAATAACTATCTTAATTTTTATCGTAGATACTGAAATCAGGACAAATACCGCACCGAGTCATTATCTTCCGTCAGCGGTCATTATCGGAAAATAATGACTCGCGATCCAGCCAATCAGAATCGACGTTACATCCTGGTTATATAATATTAGAAAATAATGAGTTGTTGCCATGGCAACCAACAAAAACTTCTTTATAAGAAAATACACTCCTTAGAACTGTTTTTTTTTTATCAGAATTTTTTAAAATAGGTTTTAATCCATACACAAGCTTTAAGAATCCAGGAAAAATAAGGTTATTTATGACTTTTTGAAATTTCATGCATTGCAGAGGTATGTAAAGTTATGATGTGGTATTCTCTAAAATGACGAAAATGTTAAAATAGGCCATAAATGGACATTTATAGCCAAAAAACGAGACGGGCAAATTTTAATTTTTTGGTCTGAATAATTCGAGATGTTCCTCTACATGTGGACATATCCATCTTTCTTCTACCTCATTTCTATTAAAAGTTGCCACCCTGACCTTAAAGGTCAAGGACAAATGTGTTATTATAATTTAAACTTCTAAGTTAAGGCCAATCCGGTTTCCCCCTGCTCCTTGGACTCCCCTCACGCAAACATCTGATACAACGTGAGACATTAATATAAGTTGTGTTACTCGTTTGTTAAAACGTTGTAAAATAAACAAAGTTTAATTAAGGCCGATCGTCTAGGTCATGGTAAATACTTGTAATCTGTCAAGTTTCTTTTAAGTTTTGATGTCAATGTTATATTTCATAAAGTGTAATGCAACAGGTCAAGGTCAAATCTCAGTGAGTGCAAAAAAACATCAATACGCCAGACTCGCCAAGAAATTATCAGGACCCGACACTCAAAAACCTCTTTTTTATTGATTGTTTTTTAATTAAGATTACGAAAATAGATGAAGTGTGCGAGTTGGTGAGTGTTTCAGCGGTTTTATGTAATCATGTCTAAGGCCCACCTCATCAGGGGTCCACATTAGTGCCTTTAAGATTGTAATCTAGTCCTTATAATCATATCTCCAATGTTTTTGCGTGAACTGTGATAGAAAAAAGACATCAAGCAGCCAAACTCGCCGAGAAATTATCAGTACCGTTGAGTCGTTGTACCAATACGTCCTACAAAAATTGCACGTTCTCGGGTATTTCCGTTGAGTAAAAATATGCAATACGGATCGTGCATTTCGACATTTCTACATCGGATGTAATTGTTTATACTGAAATATATGGTATATAGTACCAATTTTATTGTACTAGACACGTGTTTCGGATATTGAATGCTCGTCGGTGGTAGTGTTTATTCAGAAGCGTATTTAAGCGAAAAATATGGCCAAAAATCGATGGAGGGTAGGCCCAAGGAGCTTAATTCTCAACATGACCGAACAAATTATGCCGAAACCCCAGCTAAGGACAGAGCTATGCAATGAGGGAGATACCCTTAGTTTTAGAAATTTAGGTCTTATTTGATGACAGGAAATTAGAATATATTTCAATGCAGTGCGTAAACACTAAAACTAGGTGAGCGATATCCTCGGGGACTTACAGTCCACAAGCAGCGAACCAACCTAGTGGTTGAAATTGTCAATACTGAAATATATGGTCTATAGTACCAATTTTATTGTAAATTGTATCGGAAATTGAATCCTCTTCAGTCGTACTTCATGTCAAACTGTTTAAATAAAACAAAAGTGAATTTTCCTGGCGCCATCTTCAATATAGACCTTTAATTGCCTCTTGCCAAAATGAGCGGCTCCAAATTTTGTGTAGGATTTTACAGAAGCCTATTTAAGTGAAAAATATGGCCAAAACTCGTTGGAGGGTAGGCTCAAGGAGCTTAATTCTAAACATGACCGAACAAATTATACCGAAACCCCAGTAAAGGGCATAGCTATGCAATGAAGGAGATACCCCTTAGTTTTAGAAATGTAGGTCTAATTTGATGAAAGGAAATTTAGATTTAAATATAAAACAATTTCAATTTAACTGATGTTCTTAAAAATCATTCGCAGGCGTTCTAACGGAAATTCTAATAATTACGCCTTGCCTTTTCGACTTTCAAACTGAATAATTGATCTTTGCTGTACATTGCAAATGCATGCAATTTACAAGTGTAATATGAAAAGACGTGAACTCTCGTAACATGAATGCATACATACATTGACAAATTTGTAATATTGTAAGCAAAAACAAATCTTTCGGTTCACCCGATGTGATACAAGGCAAAGAAAAATCAAAATAAGCATTCTCGCATATCAAAAATTATCACATTATACACCTTTTATTCAGTCACATAAAGCCATTTAATAAATAGATGTTATGATGACAAATATGGATAATAACCATATCCCTGTATACAGCACAAAATCGATAATTCAAAAATCAGAAAGCGAAGGCATACAAAATCAGGACAAAACATAACACGTTACATATCGGCGTTCCAGATCCTTTGTGACGTTGGCGCGTTGTTTGTAAGAGATAAACTCGAGATATGAACATTTTGACATTATTTTGATCAACTACGCCATATTTCATGTGATAAAAAGAATCTAAAATGATGTTTCTATTCCATACGGTATTTATGACCCAAAGAAGGGAATCTCCAACAACACCAGGTTGCAGCACCCACAGCAAAACCCCGTTCTGAAACTCCTTGTGTAATTTTAATCATCTCGCCAAGTCTAAGAGATGTAAAATTCACACAACTCATCTCATAAATACTAACAAGCAATCATTTGAGATGCTTTATCTATTATCAAGCACTGTTAATCGTTGCTTTCTGACGTAACAGACAACCCGGCGAACGTAATTTCACGTGTACATACATTTAGCATTACATTCGGTAATTCCCATGCGAATAAGAGGAATTCTAAGTTTTAAATGTGCAAGAAAAATAAGCAAGCGCCACATTTGAGTTCCTGATAGAAAAATATCAGTCTCGAGTGGGATGGATCAACGTCGGAACATCGGCTATCGCATCGGTTCGGACTTGATCAATCCCACCCTTGTCCGATATTTTTCTACTCGGAACTCAAAGTAGTTCTACATTCTATTTTTTTCTTATTACAAAAGCTGATTGAACATCATGTTTGTAAGCCTCACCTTTATATTGACATCGATTTCCGGTATATTCTCAATGAGGATGTATTTTTTTATGCTTAAATGAGAGTCAGAACCCAGCAGTCAACAACCTTCAGTCACTTTTCATAACTTGAAACAGGCTAAATGTAATAAATCCTCAAAGATATCGCATCGGGAATCAAAACAAGTAGACATTTACAGAAAGAAGGGAGGAGATCTCCAACAAGACCCCGTTGCAGCATCAACAGTAAAACACCAAAACACCCGATGCAAAAACACAAAAGACGAGTACAGCACGAGACGGAAAAGAGACACACGACATGTAAACATCAAACACAAAAGACTAAACATAAACCGACGAGACCAATGGGTAACCGGTGCCGACTTTGGACGGCCATCTGTCACGCAAGTAGCAAATGGTGTGGTTATCCTGGATTACGTGCGCACAACCCTCTCACTTCTCCAATTACCCAGAGGTCTCGAAGAACGTACAATTGTGGTGTAAAACAACCTCCTCACTGTAAGATGACATCACACAAACAAGACCGCAAAACGCAGAGGCCCTAGAGACACAGATGAATATGTAAATCGATATAAAAAGAGGGTATGCGTAATACAGTCCGTGCTCTGCCAGCAGTAGCGAGCTCATGTATGTAATCATCCGAGGAGTCCGACTGACATTCAGAGAGGACAGGTGGTCGGGGCCCTGTCTTCTCTAAAGAGGTTTGGACAGGGCCCGTCATGGAGTCCCGTCGTCACAGTCAGTCAGAGTGCAAGACTCAAGGATGCGCTTCGGGAGTTCGCTTCTTTGCTTGAGTGCAAGACTCAAGGATGCGCTTCGGGAGTTCGCTTCTTTTCATATGGTGGAGGTTTTTGTTTGTTTGCTTTGGTTCCTGTTTTGTCCTGATTTTGTATGCCTTCGGTTTCTGATTTTTGAATTATCGATTTTGTGCTGTATACAGGGATATGGTCATTATCCATATTTGTCATTGTACAAGACTGTAGATTGGTCAAGTACCAAGCCTAGTGTCCGTCTGGTGACATTAGGATCATATCCACGGTATAAAAGGCGTTTGATGATTCTGACGCATTTCGATGGTTACCATCACCATAAAAGACAGGTTGTGTAATACCCATAATAATGTAGTCTGTTGCATGTATAGATCCGAATTTTAAAAGAAGTTGACTGTAATTTCTGTAAAATTTCCAGAAAGTCTTCACTAGTTGATGAAAGCGGAAATCTTTACCTAAAAGTTTTTTGGTAATTTGTAAATTTCTACTGTGAAAATCCAAAATATTAGTACATGCTCTAGCGTACCGGATGAGCTGTGATATGTAAATGCCGTATGACGGTATTCTTGGAACATCACCGTCAAGCCAAGGGAAATTTACTATGTTGAATCCAAATCCAAATCATCTCTTTTGTCATATACACTTGTATGAATCTTTCCGTTTACAATTTTGATATTTAGGTCCAAAAAGGGTGTTTCTGTATTTGAAAGGTTTGCCTTGTTAAGGGTTAATTCTTGTGGATAAATTTCATTCTTATTTAATTCAAAAGCAGGATTATCAATGGTTAGAATATCATCCAGATACCTAGAAGTATTATTGAAACATTTCAGCTCATCAAATTTTCTTTGCTTTTGAAGATTTTGGATAAATTCTTTTTCATAAGTGTATAAAAATAAATCTGCAACAAGAGGCGCACAGTTAGTACCCATAGGAATTCCTACAACCTGCTTGTATAGATCCTCACCAATTCTAACATAAATATTGTCCAAGAGGAAGGACAAGGCATTACACAGGTCACTACATGTCCATGATTTGTATGATTTGTAGTCTGTCGAGGAAAAGAAACCCTTCGATTCAGATGTACAAATGTAAGTTTTTCGCTCTCGATCAAAACACCATTTAATGAGATTAGATAATGATAGAATGAACCAGACATGCACGTTTCGGGTAAAGACCCTCGTCAGTAATCTAAAAGCCAAAACATTTGTAATGAGGTTTTTTTTTTCTTTTTGCATGTTATTTACAGAGATATACACACAGGCATACACATTCAAATGAGTAAAAGAAGATCCTGACGATAATCACAACAGCACTCACAATAAAGCACCATGTTGAACATCGACGGACCCCTAGCAAGCTAGAGGTGGGATCAGGTGCCCGGGAGGAGTAAGCATCTCCTGTTGGCTAGCCGCACCCGCCGTCGATGTAAATGCACGAAAATATACGCCGTATATAAAATGCATGCACGGTCTGAGGTTATGTCTATATAGAAAGAGCTATGGCGACCATGTCAGGGAAATATATTCAAAACACTTATTGTCAAACCCCTCGCGGGGAACTTTTTACGAGCTCCACACGGCAAAGGGCATAAGTGTGACACAAATGAATTAAAGAATATCCTGACGATAATCACAACAGCACTCACAATAAAGCACCATGTTGAACATCGACGTATCCCTAGCAAGCTAGAGATGGGATCAGGTGCCCGGAAGGAGTAAGCATCCCCTGTTGGCTAGCCGCACCCGTCGTCGATGTAAATGCACGAAAATGTACACCGTATATAAAATGCATGCACTGTCTGAGGTTATGTCTATATAGAAAGAGCTATGGCGACCATGTCAGGGAAATATATTCAAAACACTTACTGTCAAACCCCTCGCGGGGAACTTTTTTACGAGCTCCACACGGCAAAGGGCATTAGTGTGACACAAATGAGTTAAAGAAGATCCTGACGATAATCACAACAGCACTCACAATAAAGCACCATGTTGAACATCGACGTACCCCTAGTAATATCAACACCAATGACAATACGAAAACAGAAGACAATACATCAATACATGTAATTAACATTACTGCATAAACATACACACATTACACACAAATTCTTGACATCACATGTGGAACAATTTTACGTGAATAATATAAATAGTATTATTTTACCCAATTATTTTGTAAGGAGTTAAAGATGTAATGAGTATCAAAACACCAAAAACATATTCAAAAGATTATAAAAGAGTGTAAGGAAGTATGGGATATGATGCATTACGGCCTCAGTTTTTCGATCGTAAATTGTTTTTTTAAAGTGTGAAATCCAAAGATAAAAATTCAGCTTTCATCAGCTGTCAATGAATACTGCCACGTTGAGTCCACGTAGATAATAATGTAAATGAGTTAAAAAGGATCCTGACAAGAATCTCAACAGCACTCGCAATAGATCACAAAATTGAGCATCGACGGACCCCTAGCAAGCTAGAGGTGGGACCAGGTGCCCGGGAGGAGTAAGAATCCCCTGTTGGCTAGCCGCACACGCATGAAAGTGAAAACAATTTTAAAATTTTATTCTAGTAAATTCATTTTAGCACTTTAAGGGCGATTTCACGAAACCTTACAGCTTGCAATTACTCGAATTCATCAGTTAAGTAATATGCATTTTCGACTTCTCCTCCATTGCTGCACGATATGTCATCAATATTTAAGGCGTTAACGAGTTTCATTTATCAAAAGGACATATAGGCCTCCAATCTTTGGCTACCAATTTTGTCTTCTTATTTTGTTCATTGATCCAGGAAGTATAATATTATTTATGCGCGTGCATACTTGCATACCCTGTATGATACAAGGCATAAGTATTCACTAATCACAAAAGTTAATTTGATTTTATTTTTGTAAGACCCACTTACTTTTGTGTTGACAGAGATTCCCTGTATATCCTCAATGAGGATGTTGTATTTAAATGACTATTCAAATGATAATTAAATGGCTGTGTCACAATACAGCAGTAAACCATATTTTCATATCATTCTTGAATCAAGTTTTTAAGTGGTAAATTGCTTATTTAAAGAATTTTAAAATACAGAAATAAAAAATGTTGGTATCCATGGAAAGGTCTTGTCACAAGGAATACACATGTGTAATATGAAAGCCCTATCACTTACCATTTAAAAGTTATATGGTCAAGGTTAAAGTTTTTAATAACTAGGTCAAAGTCCAAGGTAAAGGTCACAGGGTCAAAAATGTTGGTATCCATGGAAAGGTATTGTCACAAGGAATACACATGTGAAATATCAAAGCCCTATCACTTACCATTCAAAAGTTATGCACAAGGTTAAAGTTTTTGTGACTGACAGACAAACGGACAGACGAACCGGTTTTAATGTCTCCGTGCTTTCGCAAAAGCGGGGGACAATAAAAACTATGGAAACAATAAATGCCCCCGGTGGCAGCTTTGAGAATATGGCAATATAAGTAGATGCGAAGGTCACTAAGTCACGAACCAATCGCAATATACCCCCTTGGTCAAATGACGGGGGCATAAGAAA
>VSWD01000011.1:66962352-67073124 GCA_033119305.1 Pinctada imbricata | reverse complement strand
AGGTCATGTACCCTCACCAAATTTTTAGTGTGTACGATGTCTATACCTAGGCATGAATCCCTGAAAATATCAGCTCCCTAACCAGGGGATTACTATAAATTTTGAACTTAGAAAATTTTGAGACTTCGTCAGAATTTCAGAAATATTGGCAAAGTTCTCGGTCTCATTTCTCGGTAATAAGGCCATGTACCCTCACCAAATTTTTAGTGTGTACGTGTCTATACCTAGGCATGAATCCCTGAAAATATCAGCTCCCTAACCAGGGGATTACTATAAGATTTTGAACTTAGAAAATTTTGAGACTTCGTCAGAATTTCAGAAATATTGGCAAAGTTCTCGGTCTCATTTCTCGGTAATAAGGCCATGTACCCTCACCAAATTTTTAGTGTGTACGTGTCTATACCTAGGCATGAATCCCTGAAAATATCAGCTCCCTAACCAGGGGATTACTATAAGATTTTGAACTTAGAAAATTTTGAGACTTCGTCAGAATTTCAGAAATATTGGCAAAGTTCTCGGTCTCATTTCTCGGTAATAAGGCCATGTACCCTCACCAAATTTTTAGTGTGTACGTGTCTATACCTAGGCATGAATCCCTGAAAATATCAGCTCCCTAACCAGGGGATTACTATAAAATTTTGAACTTAGAAAATTTTGAGACTTCGTCAGAATTTCAGAAATATTGGCAAAGTTCTCGGTCTCATTTCTCGGTAATAAGGCCATGTACCCTCACCAAATTTTTAGTGTGTACGTGTCTATACCTAGGCATGAATCCCTGAAAATATCAGCTCCCTAACCAGGGGATTACTATAAAATTTTGAACTTAGAAAATTTTGAGACTTCGTCAGAATTTCAGAAATATTGGTAAAGTTCTCGGTCTCATTTCTCGGTAATAAGGCCATGTACCCTCACCAAATTTTTAGTATGTACGTGTCTATACCTAGGCATGAATCCCTGAAAATATCAGCTCCCTAACCAGGGGATTACTATAAGATTTTGAACTTAGAAAATTTTGAGACTTCGTCAGAATTTCAGAAATATTGGCAAAGTTCTCGGTCTCATTTCTCGGTAATAAGGCCATGTACCCTCACCAAATTTTTAGTGTGTACATGTCTATACCTAGGCATGAATCCCTGAAAATATCAGCTTTCTAACCAGGGGATTACTATAAAATTTTGAACTTAGAAATTTTGAGACTTCGTCAGAATTTCAGAAATATTGGCAAAGTTCTCGGTCTCATTTCTCGGTAATAAGGCCATGTACCCTCACCAAAGTTTTAGTGTGTACGTGTCTATACCTAGGCATGAATCCCTGAAAATATCAACTCCCTAACCAGGGGATTACTATAAAATTTTGAACTTAGAAAATTTTGAGACTTCGTCAGAATTTCAGAAATATTGGCAAAGTTCTCGGTCTCATTTCTCGGTAATAAAGCCATGTACCCTCACCAAATTTTTAGTGTGTACGTGTCTATACCTAGGCATGAATCCCTGAAAATATCAGTTCCCTAACCAGGGGATTACTATAAAATTTTGAAATATTACCAAGGACATGTATTTTATATGTGAAATTTATTGAGTGTGTATGGGAGGTTGGAGTTCGGAGAATCTGCTCATATTAGAAAAATGCAGCTCTGCCTTTAATATATATTAATTTTTATGATTAAAATATATATGCTAAACATGAAAGATTTAGACACTATAATAACATTAATCTCTAAATCGAATTGTCAACTGTATTCTAGAATGCAGTTGACAATTCAATTGTCAATTGTCAATTGTCAACTGTATTCCAAAATATGTTTGCCGAGTCATACATGGTGCATTTATGTTAATCTTTTCCGCGCTAGCGCGGGTTCTTTTCTAGTGCAGATTCGTTACGTTTTAGATTATTTGGCGTCTCTCGGGGTATCTTTACCAGTTTTTTTTAACACTTTTAAAAAATTCAAATATACTCATTAAAAGCATATTAAATGTATCAATTTAAATTACCTTCTGAATTGACAGGGCTTACAGAAAAATAAAATAGATCATGAAGCAATCCAAGTTCTGCAGCGTAACAGCTCATTTACACTTGGCGGGAAGGAAGAACATTATTTTTGCCGCGTGACGTCAAAAATTCTCACTGTGACGTAACGTTATTTGAAAAAGCTTGTCGCAGCCAGCGGGTTTACAGCAACAAAAATTGATTCATTATGTATCATTATGTTTTTCTTTTTGTTATTTGATTAAACATATATTATTTCTTATTTTGTAAGCCTCCTGTTCATGTTTCTTACATTTTACGTCATTCCGACCGGTATACGATAGTTCGCGTTGCGCAGTGAATTCAAAATCGTCAGGAGCCAACTGCTTTAAAAAGTAAAATCAGACAATGAAAATTCGACGGCTTTCGGGATTGTCAATCAATCGTACTAATTGGGTGTTAATTGTGCTTTCTGTTTATATGTATTTCAGTACTGCATTACCCTAGGGCGATCCACCCATTAGTAGATAGGTAAATCCCGAAAGCCCATTCGGACCCCCTCGCCCTTTATTTGTAACGGCATAAAAAGACTCGGATGCCAATGGTGGAAGGTTTTACATCAAATCGATGTAAAAGTAAAAAGGCACTTTTTCAACTTTCAAAATTCTTCAACTTGAGTGAATAATGTTGTGAGTAACATATTTGTCAGTTACGATCCAGTGTTGGAATTTGTATTTCATGATAGACTATATAACAAAACTGATAGATCAACGGGGAACTATTTTTAAAATGGCGCCGTCTGACGTCCGAGTCTTTTTTCGAAGGAAAAGGTCGAGGCTGATCCGAATGCCGAAAGCCGTCGACTACCGAGTGATCACGAGTCCGATACGATAGACCCTTGCCATCAAAACTTCATTTTTGTGAAGTCGAGAGGGTGTAGTGGATAGCGTGCCGGACTCGTGATTGCCAGGCGGAAGGTGCCGTAGGTAGTGGGTTCGAATCCCTGGCAGGGAAGAATAGGTAAATAGGGTACCTTGTTATATACATGATTTTCTTGTGCTATGTGTATATATATAGATATATATATATGTTACAGGGAATAAGTAAAATCAGGGATTTCACGTAATTCCTGAAATTAAGGGATTTCGTGTAATCCCTGTTTCGATCAGTCATTACATGTAATTCCTGAAATGGGCCAGGTATTTCACGTAATTCCTGATTTTTTCATGAATTTTTACACTTATTTCCTAACCTTAATTTTGTCTTATTTTGACTTTTAAAATCAATGTTTTTTCTGCTTGTTTGATGCTGAATCTCCTTTCGGTCAAGTAATAAGGAATGTTTATGCAAAAAAGTGAAATCATTTGAACTAGTATAGGTAATGTCTATAAAAATATTGCTCAAATTTTGAGGTCCATTTCGCATTATCTATGCAAAAAGGACAGAAAACAAAACCGAAATACTACATGTATAAAACATCGATAAGTCAAAAAAGCATCTTACGAAAAAATCAATATCTAACCTTCATTAACTTTTCTTGATAATAGTAAAAAAATTACAGCAATGTTTTTATTTTCAACTACTTTTCAAAATGCTTTTTTTCTTACAACTACTTTTTATGTTATATCTTCAAAAGATTTAAAATACATAAAAATGATGGTATATTATTGGGTATGCAACGAATGTCCCCGCCCGACAACAAGCGTAAACATATGGAAGTTCATTAAAGAAATCTAACTCTGATCATTAATTCCAGTCTCCATGGACTTCCAGTAATTTAACATTTTGGAAACTTCAAAGGCAACATACCATCATTGCACTTTGGTACGATAGAGCTATATCATGTATATTGAGTTACTATTGCTCCTATCCTATCAAGATTCCACTCATGCAACTATGCCGAGTGCATGTACATGTACTAGAGAGGTTAATTCACACATCAATGGGCAAAAATTATATGAAAAACAAAATTATTCTTCGCAGAGTTTTCTCATCTTTTCGAGTAAGATACTACGTACACAGCCAAATGTGCCTCACGTGAAATTCATATGAAATGAGCATCATGCAAATTTCACATGAAAGTTCATGTGAAATTCATATAAATTTCACATACGATTATGTGAAAAACATTTTATATGAATTTCACGTAAATTTACTTCACATGAATTTTACATGATTTGTTCTTTGTGACCTCCTGGCGAAATTGAATTTACATAAAATTCATTTCAGAAACTTCACATGAATTTCATGTAAAAATATCATGTAAATGTCATGTTCGTGCTTGTTTCACATAAATTTCATGTGAACTTTTATGTAAATTTCATATACAATGTACATACATTTCACACGAGGCACAATTGGCTGTGTACACTTGTCTCAAGAGGTTCTAACATATAATTGTCCTATATCTATCTTAAAGCTTCTAATTATCTCGTTCAGTGATGGGATAATACATTTGATTAATATGAACATTAAAAATACTTATCACATCCCAAATTAATCATTTTTATAAGGTTTTTGACAATCAGGAAATAAGTGTAAAAATGCTTAAATATTTCAGGAATTACATGTAATCCCTAATATTTTGGAGATTACATGTAATACCTAAACTGACCAGGAATTACACGTTATCACTGAACCTTTCAGGAATTACATGAAATCCCTGATTACACTTATTCCCTGTAACATATATATATTTATCACATGATACACCCGTTATGCAGTTTCATAAAGCCGTTTCATAAATATATGATATGATAACACGTTACATATCGCTCTGCTTGAATGCGATTGGTCAAGTTTGGAACCTAATCACATGAACCTTGACAAATGTGACCTTTCAAATATCGGTCAACTGTTAAATTCAGACCCGGAGTCAATATCAATGATCAAAATTGTTGTTATTGAATTAATTCTTGCATTAAAATACTATTCAAAATTGAAATACTTTTCTCTTACGCACAGAAAATCTATTCGATGGAGACACTACTTCTCATGGCGTAGCAGACGACTTCTAGATAACGGCGTGATTCGCCTCTGTAGTTCTCGGAAACGTTGATTTCACGTTAGAAATACACATTTTTGGGCAATATCATGTGATAAAAAGAATCTCAAATGAATTTTCATTTCATACGATGTATTATGAAACTCGTTGTGCGTTTTATATCCCCTCGCCAAGGCTCGGGGATATAAAACTTACAACTCGTTTCATAATACATCGTATGAAATGAAAATTCATTTGAGATCCTATATATATATATACAGATCACAAAATGAACATAAAATAATAAATAATGGGATCATATTTTGGCACACATTGATAAATTAATGCATTTATCAGATATCACACATGATTTTATCACAGTTAATAACATATCACAATTTATTGTATATCACCAGACCAGTTATTATCACAGCTTATCAATATCACATAAAAATTACATCTCTACCTAGGATAATCCATTAAAGTGAATCGTACGATTAACTTATTTCCAATGGGGTCCTTCAGCATAGATTTAGAAATTAAAATATATTTAATAGATGAGATGTTATATTTGAATAATGAAAAAAGAAAAAGAAACACACGCACACAAAAGTATACAAAACACACATTACAGTTCATAAAAAAAAGCACTATTTCCCCTCCTGCGAGCTTCTTGTACTAAATGTGATTTCACTAAAGATTTGAAGCTGCTTTTGTTCGCAACACACTTTACTTCATGAGGAAGAGAGTTCCAGTCTAAAATAGCATGATAGTAAAAGTTTGAAGTATTATATGCACCCACCCTTGGAACATTAAAATTTAGATTAGATGCCCCCCCCCCCCCTTGTATTGTTTTCATTTCTGGTAAAATTTTCATGTACATATACAGGTGCTAGTCCATGAACAATATTAAAAACATGATTAATCCTCCATTGTCGTACTCTGTCAACTATACAAAGTGTATTTACTGCTTCAAAGACCTTGCAATCAATAGAATCTCTAGGACCTAGATTTTGAACAAATCTTAATGTCTTGTTTTGAAGAATCTGGAGCTTCTTTTTCAGAGATTTTGACAAACTTTCATACCATGCAGATAAACAATAATCAAAATAGCACTGTATGAGAGCAGATGCTAGGGTTGACCTTGACCTATTGTTTAACCAGGATCCATTCCTGTACAGGAACTTTAACCTTGTGTTGACCTTTTTGATGATCTCGTTTACAATGAGATCACATCTCAGATATTTATCAATAGTAGTTCCAAGATATTTCACATGATCAGTTGCTTTGATGACATGCTTGTGACATTTGACCTCGAATTGACCTTCATTTTTTGGGTTTGCGACTAGGGCCGAACAGAATACATTCAGTTTTGCCAAGATGAAAGGATAACTTATTGTCAATCAGCCAATCAGAGCAGTTCTCAAGGACCTTACTTAGTTTCGATGATATGACCTTGGGATCTCTATGTGTGTATATAATAGCACTGTTATCTGCATAGAGTATCAATTTACAGTCCTCATCTATGCTGGTAGGCATGTCATTGACATCGCATAAGAATAAAAGAGGGCCTAAAATACTCCCCTGGGGCACTCCATAGGAAATGTCCTTAAAATCTGATAACACTCCCCACACCCTACTACTTGAGATCTACCAGTTAAATATGATTTAAACCAAGTGCTATCTATCCCCATAATGTCTAACTTATTGCATAAAATATCATGGCCCACTGTATCAAAGGCTTTTTGCAAGTCCAACATAATCATACCTGTAAATAGACCTTCTGAGTTATCATTTCTGATTTGATCTAACAAGTGAACAAGGCAGGTATCTGTAGAAAATTTGCTTCTAAAGCCTGATTGAAACTCATACAGCATGTTATTTCTTTGTAAAAAATCTTTCAACTGACAATATATGCTTTTTTCCAGGATTTTTGATACTATGCTTAAAATACTAGCTGGTCTAAAATTTCCCACCTACAGTGGACTACCCTTTTTGAACAGTGGTTTGACTCTGGCCTGTTTCATACTATTTGGTACATTACCAGTTCTTATAGATGTGTTAATAATTGATGTTATAGGCACTTTAATCATGTTAATTACACTTGCCCCTAATTTCAAAAATTTGGCAGAAATTTCGTCAAGGCCAGTAATTTAGCCACATTTAAACAACATTATTCTTCATATGTAAAAAGTTCTGACACCTCCTGTAAAACATGTTGATTCCTATGTACATCTCTCTGTGAATAAAAATTTCTTAGCTGTAGGAAGGGCATCAACAAGCTTTGAAGCTACTGAAGTAAAAAATGTATTGTAAAATGGTTTGAAATTTCACCTTCATCGTGGCAAATATTGTCATCTATGCTTAAAACTACCTTTTTCTCTTCTTTCTTTTGATTTCTGTAACCCAAATTTTTCAACTGTTGCCAAAGTTTTTTGGGATCATCATTATTTTCTTCCAATTTCATAGATATATGTTCTGTTTTAGCTTTTTTATTTTTCTTTGTAGTAGATTTCTAATCTTTGAAAAAGTTTTGTGATCTTCAGCATTTTTGGTTGTTCTAAAAAATATTTAAAAGTCAATCTCTCTCTTTAATAAGTTCTAAAATTTCATGGTCCATCCAAGGTTCTGTTCTTTGCTTAAGTCTGATTTCTTTGATAGGAGCAAATTTATTTATAATTTTCAAAAATGTATCTCTAAAAAAATTCCAGTTGGTTTCAACACAGTCAGACGAAGTGCATTTCGACCAATCAACATTCTCTTAATCTTTGCGTAACAATGTAGAGTCAAAATTTTTCATAAGTGTTGTGTTGATTTATTTGACCTTCAGAAATTTTTCGAGTGTAATAAATAAGATCATGATCACTCAATTCTAATGTTACAGTTCCAGATTGAACAAAGGGGCTGTAAAGATAAGGGCAGGATTTAGCCCTGAAATCACTCGATTATTTCTCGTGCGCTGTCTTTCCAATTTAAAAAAAAGTTGGTCAAGATAAAAATATAAAGTATTATAAGATTCTTAGTAGGTATTTTATTTAGATAAATTTGGTGAAAGATGTTATTATTACGGGTTGAAGAGTTAGGGGTATAGATGACGGAAAACGTTAAATATCGATCGAAATTGCACAAAAATGCATTATTTTAAACATTTTTTATGTTTATTATGCTTCTGTCCCCTTTTATGTCAAAATTGGATAAGCAAAATTAACTTTGAGGTTATTATATCAATATAATCGGCAAACTCTGCAATCCGGAAACTGAAAAACGGTTTTATTTCGTTCTTCTCAGCCATTTATGTAGCTTTCTGGCGCGAAATACACACGGTGTAGAAATAGACAACTTTCTCGTTTATTTCCTTCCATACGGTTTAATATTCGATCGGAACACACTCTGAACAGATTGTTCCGTGATATAAAATGAAAAAGACGACAATATATAGTGCTTAAACGCTCTAGAGACAAATTTAAAAATAGCCATCCATACCCCCTTTTTTCGTTTCTCGCCTTTGGGACATTGTCCCCCCCCCCTCGCTTCAGAACTCCACTTGGCCAGAAAATGTGTTTTATTGATATACACCTTTGGTGAAAGTGGCATTGTAAAGCGAGGGGGGGGGAACGATGTTGTATAAAACTTTTCCGTTTTCCATTGATTTCTGTGTAAAAAACGCTTATTTTGACCCAAATATCGGTCTTATTTTTCATAAATTATCCCATCTGAAAGCAGATTCATATGCGGACCAAGTTACTTGAAATTTCTACCGAAAAAGATTCTCAATTTTTTCATTTTGAGATTTCGACTTTTCAGGGCAGATTCTACGCCTTATCTTAACAGCTCCTTTGTCAGTATTATTTACAAGAATATGATCAATGAGTGTTGAGCATAATCTCTTCTCATCTGTAATTTATGTTTCAAAATTAAGCATTGCGATTTCGCGTTATCTGATTGTTTTGTGACATCAAACCGGCCGACATTGCGAGTTGTACTTGCATGCTGTCGATCCAGAAATTTTCTATAAAAATATCCCCTCTCCTGTAGATGATTATGGATTTCAAGAAAAAAAAAATGTAAGACTGATATAAGTGCCAATTATATATTTTTTATTTTCTGATTTTCCGACTTTTAATCTTGGAATTTCCAACTTTAAAGTCGGAATTTCCAACTTTAAAGTCGGAATTTCCAACTTTAAAGTCGGAATTTCCAACTTTAAAGTCGGAATTTCCACCTTTAATCTTGGAATTTCAAACTTTAATCTTGGAATTTCCAACTTTAATCTTGGAATTTCCAACTTTAAAGTCGGAATTTCCAACTTTAATCTTGGAATTTCCAACTTTAATCTTGGAATTTCCAACTTTAATCTTGGAATTTCCAACTTTAATCTTGGAATTTCCAACTTTAATCTTGGAATTTCCAACTTTAATCTTGGAATTTCCAACTTTAATCTTGGAATTTCCAACTTTAATCTTGGAATTTCCAACTTTAAAGTCGGAATTTCCAACTTTAATCTTGGAATTTCCAACTTAATTCTTGGAATTTCCAACTTTAATCTTGGAATTTCCAACTTTAATCTTGGAATTTCCAACTTTAATCTTGGAATTTCCAACTTTAATCTTGGAATTTCCAACTTTAAAGTCGGAATTTCCAACTTTAAAGTCGGAATTTCCAACTTTAAAGTCGGAATTTCCAACTTTAATCTTGGTAATTCCAACTTTTTTCAATACAATTCCCTTCATTGTTAATAGTTAATAGCTATTCTCTGTAAGCATTTGCACTTTTATGAAGGACGCATGGCACGGCATGTCTCAGATTTTGATAAAATTTGTACATAAGGTTCGGTCTGACCCAAAAGTAAAAATTTGTTAAAAATTTTCTTAATATCACATCCGGTTGCCATGGAAACGGACTTTGAATATTGAAAAAATGCATTTCTGGGCGTTTTTTGAAGTCACATACATAATTTATGCAGCATAGTCTAAAACGAACACTAATGAATTATCAGTACCCTATCATTGCTCTTTCAAGTTAAGTAATAATAATGTTGGGTTTATGGTCTTATCTATATGTTTCCATGGCAACAACACAGGTACCCTATCAAATAGTATTTTTGGCATTTTTTCAAAATTCAACGATAAATTACTTACATTTTTGAGTTTTTTATGCAAATGAAACATAAGCATTCACATTGAGACAAAGTTTCTGTTCATTGCTATGGCAACATGACCTCAAATCGCAAAAATGAAAGCAATTTTGGACAATATTTAGAGTCCTTTTTTTACTAGATCATTGAATTTTAATTCAAAGTGATGAAAATTAATTAATGTGTTCAAGTAGACGTTTCATTACACGAAAGAAATTTTTTAGAAAATATTCAGGAAATAGCCCGTTGCTATGGGAACGATTGTGTAAAATTTCACATAGGCCCACTTTGAGTCGTTGGATACGGGCATCAAAAGTTAAGTAATCAGAAATTTTTTTAATGTTAAATTAAGTTTAGACTTTGCTTTATCGTATATGTAAAAAAGGTTGTGTAAGCCTGTTTCGTTTTTTGAGGAAAAGGCTTCGAAAAACAACAAAAAATGCTCATTTTTTAATGTATGGCCAAATTACTATAGCAACCATTAATTATTTGAAACTTTTTCATTATATTTTGATAGAGGCTTGCTTGATCTTTATTGTTATAAAATTTGAACTTCCTGGGATTAATAATAACTGTTTTATGAAAATAATGAAAAATGGTTGCCATGGTAACAGATGTTCCCCATAGCTTTTTCACGGTGTTTGAAACAGCTCTTTGTGTTGGATATTTCCCAACAATTCTTATTTGTTCATCATGATGCAATTTTTTTTAGATGACTCTGAAGTTGCAAAATAAGTAATATTAAAGACCATAGTTACCGTTGCCAAGGTTACTTATCTACATAGCAACAAGTGGGTTTATCTTGAATTTGCTCATTTCATAAAACAAATCCTATTTTCTTATTATATACCCATCAAGAGAGAAGAAAAATTGGAAAATACAAACAGCATTTTGAAATAAATATATCAAAATTAGCTAATTATGTTGTCATGGTAACCAGCCTTTTTTACAATATCAGACACTACTATTGAGCTTATTTAAAATTTTATGTCCTAATCTTTAGGATGCATAAAAATCTTCCATTGATGTCACATATAGACCAAATTATAGAGCTTCAAATTAGCTCAATTTTGCAAATTTTTCAACATTAATGGCCGTTGCCATGGTAACCAGATGACCTAGAATTAATTTTTTTGTCAAATTTTCCTTTTTTGATTGGTCCCTACTTATGTGTGAAATTTCATGAAAATCGGAGACCATGCGTGCCGAAATTGTTTAAAAGGTTACAGAGAATTGCTATTAACTTTATATACCTTTTATGCCCCTGGTCTTTAGACCAAGGGGGCATATTGCGTTAGATTCGTCCTTTTGTCATTCCGTCCGTCCGTCAGTCTTTCCCCCTTTCAATGAAAGGGCATAGAATTTTAAAAAGAGATTATATGGCTTTCAGATTTTGCATGTGTAAACATCTTGAGAGGACCCATCTTTCGGTATTAATTTTTGGAGCTTTTGACCTTGTTCTTGATCTTTGATATACTTTTTCCTATTTTTTGTAAAAAAACATTTGAAAAATCATTTAAAAATTTATTTCTCCGTGATTTGCCCTCAAATTTTGTACAGCTCAAGTGATGCATATGTTATGTTGTATATATAACGGGTTTTTAGACTTTTGTCATGCTTTTGAGATCTATCTCAACGAAAGGAAAGGGGATGCAAACTAATAAGTTTAAAAGTTGGCTAAATCTCTTGTACCATTAGTGGTAGATCTGACATATTTCACATGTAGATAACTTATGACAAGATCAAATGTGAATAAGAATTAGAAATGTGCTCGACAAAGGGGAAAGTAGTAGAAATTTGGCGAATTCTATAGCGGAAACGACATCTTTTCGTAAATGTTTGGGGAATAAATTTTATATGAAATAAAGAGTGCATCTATATCAACAAAAATATAAGTGAATTAGATAGACTCCTTTAATGAGCGCCAGCTCATTGCCAATGAACACGCGTTTCAAAAAATGAAAATTTCCCATTATCTTGCAAATTTCTTACAGATTTTTATACCTTATAATGTGCCATGGTTTTAGTTTTCATGCATACAGTATGAAGATTAAAGCCCCCTCCACACTTCAACTCCACAAAAGATATATCCGTGGCGAGTCGGGACGCAAAATGTTCGATGAACCATGGACCTACAACTCCAGTACGGAATGCTACGGGTTGATACATGTACGAATCGAGTACGGATAGCTAAGGATTGCTATGGATATCGTCCTGACATTGCCACGACATGCGTACGGATAGATACGGATTGCTACGACACGCGTACGGATAGATACGGATAGGTACGGATTGCTACGGATTACCATGACTCGAGTACGGATAGCCACGATTCGCACAAGGATAGCTACGAATTCAGTACGGATTGGTAGGACATGGGCGGATCCAGGATTTTTTTTTATCAGGGGGATCCTAAATTCAGAATTTCTTGAAGAGCAAATAAATAAATAAATAAATGAATAAGAATAATAAATTTATAAAAGAAAAAACATAATTGAATAAAGTCCTTGATTAACGTAAGTCAGTTCTGTTTCTTATTATAAATAAAACAGATAACTGGCGAACAGCTTAAAATCTTGAATTTTCACATTATAGTACTTACTTACATATGTAATGCTTGTCCGTTCTAATGTGTGAATACAACAAATGGCGAGCGATAGCGAGTCAGCCATTTTTTTTTTCAGAATTGGAATGAAATCCTCTATTCGTGTCTTTTTCAGTTTCCCTTGGTTATTGACCAAGGTGTATGTAGGAGAGCGCAACATCATTTATAGAATAACTAGCTTCTAACGTTATGTTTGCGGACGGTAAATGCTGATTGTACGGTTACAAACTGAGTTTTTCTAGTGTTGCCAGTAAAACGGATGTTGCACCGTAAAAAAATGTTTATTCATATATTTGTTTAACTATGCTTCGAAAATTCCAACGGAAAGGGGGGGGGGGGGGGGGTCCGGATCCCCAACCCCTCTGGATCCGCGCTTGTAGGACTGGCTTGAATTCCTGTGTACTTTTAAACAATAATTATTTACTAAAACACCCAATGTTTTCAAAGGAGCTTTTAAGATAAGGCGTAAAATCTGCCCTGAAAAGTGAAAATTTCAAAATGCAAAAATTGAGAAAAATATTCGGTAAAAATATGAAGTTACTTGGTCCAGATATGAATCTTCTGTCAGGTTGGATAAATTATTCAAAATCAGACCGATTTTGGGGTCAAAATGAGCGTTTTTCCTATAGAAATCAATGGAAAACGGGAAAGTCTTTCTACAGCATTGTTCCCCCCCCCCCCCCTCGGTTCAGAATGCCATTTTTACCAAAGGTGTATCTCAATAAAACAAATTTTCTGGCCAAGTGGGGTTCTGAACCGAGGGGGGAAACAATGTCCCACAGGCGAAAAACGAAAAAAACGGGGATGGATGACTATTTTAGAATCAGTATTTAGAGCAGTAATATAAATTAAAATTGCCATTTTTTCTTTTAATATCATGTAACAATCTATTCAGAGTGTGTTCCGATCGAATGATTAACCATTAGGAAGGAAATGAACGAGAAAGTTGTCTATTTCTACGCTGTGCGTATTTCGCGCCTGAAAGCTACATATGTGGCTGATAAATACGAAATATAACCGTTTTTCAGATTCCGGACTGCGATTTTTGCCGATTATATTGATATAATAACATCAAGGTTAATTTTTCTTATCCAAGTTTGTCATTAAAAGGTAGAGAAGTAAAATAAACATCAAATTTATGTAAACTAATGCATTTTTTTGGTGAATTTTCGCTCAATATTTGACGTTTTCTCTCATCCATACCCCTACCTCTTCAACCCGTAATTATAACATCTTTCACCAAATCTATTTAAATAAAGTACCTACTTAGAATCTTCACATACTTTATATTTTAATCCCGACAACTTTTTATCTGAAATAGAAGGACAGCACACGAGAAATAATCGAGTGATTTCAGGGCTAAATCAAGCCCTTATCTTAACAGCTCCTTGATACAGTGTCAATTGTTTAATAGAAGTGTTCAGGTTTTATATCATTACCTATTGAAGTATTAACTGATATATTGACCGAAAAACGCATAGAGTACTGATAGATTTGAAGTTAATATAAGACAAAATCCATGGCTATCCGTATAGTAATCCGTAGGTCAGTCGTATCAATCCGCAGGGGAGTCGTAGCAATCCGTAGGAGAGTCGTATGGCTATTTTTATCGCAAAGAATAGTCCCGGATTGCTACGGATGCGCTACGGGTTGCTACGACTCCCCTATGGATAGCTACGACACTACTACGGGTTGCCAAGACACCCTACGACAAAATTATCCATAGTAGAGCCACGGAAAATTTGTAACATGTTAAAAAAATTCCGTCTCATCCCAGATAGCTACGGATTGCCAAGAATAGCTACGACTTGCCACGACGATCGAGCTACGGATTCCTACGGATAGATACGGATTAAATTAGGTTAGAGATTATGCGAAGCTGTTTATTGAAACCAGAATTTCGATTCCCCCGACTTAACTCCGATAAACCACGACTAACTCCGACTTCAAATAAGACTTTGCCCAACTTTTCCGGTCAACGCCGACTATCGCTGCCGTGCGTCAGGGCGTGTGTGGATGTGGGTGCGTGTGTCCAAATTTTCTTGTGAACAGCATAGAAGACAAAGTAAACATCTAGATGTTTCCAGTGGAAAGAGAATAAACCCTGTTGATTTTGAAGGTCATAGACTAAATGATCCAGTCTCTCCGCTGCTGCTAAAAGAGACTGAACCCCACTATGGTTGTTACAGAACGAAGTCAGACCAAACTGTTGCTCGACGATTTTTCCATATTACATACCTTTAATATTGATTTTCTGGCAGGTGACTCTTAAGTAAACATTAAACTAACTATCTCTACCCAACTCGCGTTTTTTTCTTGCTTCGCTATTGCATTTTTGCTAATTTTTAACTCCCTACCAAACCAAACAGGCAAGGCAAAAGTTCGGAGATAAGACCAATCAGAACGAAGGATAAACATAGTTGATCACGTGATATTTGTAACCTTCGTTCTGATTGGTGGATTCTCCGAACTTTAGCTTTGCCTGTTTGGTTTGGTAGGGAGTTAAAATTGGCAAAAATGCGAAAACGAAGCAAGAAAAAATGTGAGATGGGTAGAGATACATGCCAGAAAATCAATATTAAAGGTCTGTAATATGGAAAATCGTCGGGCAACAGTTTGGTCTGACTTCGTTCTGTAACAACCATAGTGGGGTTCAGTCTCTTTTAGCGACAGCGGGAGAGACTGGATTATTTAGTCTATGAAGGTCAGAGGTCAAAGTTCAAGGTCAAAGTGGACTTCGCGTGGACCTTGTGAACAGCATAGACGCCAAAGAAATTATCATAGAAACATCAAAGCATTCACTAATGTTCTCCGTGGGGAGATAAGAAACCTATTTATTTTCAAGATCAAGGGTCAAAGGTCAAAGGCTTAAGCTTAAGATATTTGTGAACAGAATAGAAGACATAGTAATCATCAAGAGACCACCTTTCACAAATGGTCCCTCAGGGATGAACCCTAATAGTTTTTAAGGTCAAGGGTCAAAGGTCAAGGTGGCAGTAAACTTTATTTTCGAATCTAGACATACTTTCATTGTGCATAAGAGATGCTTATGGATAGCAGATGGTGCTTTTACGAGATATTGAAAAGAAAAAAAAAATATATCAAAAAAAAAAAAAAACTACCGAAGATAATGTTTTAACACATCCGTTCTAATTTCTTTTGTCCGTTCATCACATTTCATGAGTGACTACTCGAAATGTTTCTTTTTAAGTTAACACTGTTTATCAAATAGGTAGAAGAAAATGGAATGGGTACTTAATGCTATTACATGTATTCTATTTCAGGGGTTGTCCCCTTCCTGAAAAAAGTGCTATTTTCTGCACAGCAAATTACAAAGTCTTAAGTACTATCGTTTGATTACCTACGGTCCCGCATAGAATTAGTAATCACTGTGTCTGTCCATCCGTTCGTCTGCCTGTCCGTCAAAAGTCTAACATTAATCAGATAAAAGGGCCCGCCAAATGGCAGTTGCCCTAAAGGAATAACTATTTGTCTGTCTGTCTGTCTGTCGGTCAGTCTGTCTGTCGGTCGGTCTGGCTGGTTGGCTGGCTGACTGTCTATCCCTGTTTTCCTGTCCGTCAAAAAATAAAAATGGCAATAACTTTTTCACCATAAGATATATGACTCATTTTTGACTCGTGTACTGTTCGGGTGGCGTCAATTTTTTACCATTTGACATTGACAATAACCTTTTGACCTACATATGAGAAACTTTAACTTTGACCTTAACTACATCACCATAAGAGATAGGGCTCTCATATTTGGTATGGGCGTTCTCTTGGTACTATTTTATTTTTACCTTTCGATCCTGACCATTGACCTACATTAAAAAAAACAAGAGCCCCAGGGGGCACAACGCTCACCTGATACCCATGCACGCTCTAACTGACATACTGACATTGAATACTGATAGTGCCAGTACCAGGATTTTAGCCCACAACCTTTCTAAAAAGATTTTTGCCGGATGCAGAGAAGTGTTTTTTTTTTCAGACAACCTTTAAAGGTACAAAAAAGAAAAAAATAGTCACATTTCAAAACAATAACTTTTTTACTGATTTGAAAAAAAAAACGGATAAAGTGGTCCAACGTCATATGCCCAGCTAGTATAGTTCAATTATGCAACATCAAAAATAAAATCATATTGTAAAATTCCACATAAATGTGCAGCAGAAAAAGAATAAAACAATGAAATGATTTCACAAATTAAGTTTATTTAAAATTGAACACAAAACCTTTCATTATTGATAGCTAGCATGCCAGAAATTATAAAGCCTGTGTTTGTGAAACGAGAATGCCCCCGGCGGCATCTTTGTTAGTATAAACACCATTTTCTGTTAAGTATGTGAGAGGTCTTGGTCAGCGTAATATTGGTATCAATGGAAAGATCTTGTCACAAGGAATACACATGTACAATATGAAAGCCCTATCACTATAACCATTCAATAGTTATGCCCAATGTTAAAGTTTTTGAGAAGTACGTGAAAGGTCAAGGTTATGGTCATGAGGTCAAAAATTTTGGTAAATACACATGTGAAATATGAAACCTCTATCACCAGCTTCCATTCAAAAGTTATGCCCAATGTTAAAGTTTTTTGGAAAACAGACAGACAAACAGACAGACGGACAGGCCAAAAACTTTATGCTCCCGAATCTTTTATTCCAGGGGCATAAAAAACTAAGATTTTTCGGGTTTGCCTTTATTCACTGAAATCTATGAATTATGCTTTTGAATAGTATTGATTTCATCTCAAATACATGAAACGTACAGTTAAAATCGTTTTGATCCAATATTCATCAATTCAAGTGAGTTGTGCAGAAATTGTGCCAGTTTGTTTGTTTTCCAAAAAAGCAGTGTATGTTGTATCAAACCTCATGACCCAGTGAAGCCACTTGAACAAATAATTTTAAGTAAATATGCTGAAATGCGACGCTTCTTGCCTATGCATATTTCAACAGGCGAGAAGGAGCGTCGCATTTCAGCATACGCTGTTCAACAACTCAAGTGGTTTCTCTAAGGTTTCGCAGTTTGAAACAAATTAAAAGGCCCATGAAATTGTTAAGCTTGTCCAACTAGCAGACCTACGACATCGTTATTTACTGTTAACTAATTGTTTTACCTCATCATAGGTCTGTTACACGGGCAAGTTGTTAGCACAGAGAGTTCATGAAATGTATCGGTTGCATTGGATTTGCCGACAAGAAGTTATTTGGTCTGATAAAAACTCATTATGTATCTATTATTTGAACAGATAAAAATTCCCAAATGTCTTAACACAGGATCCTGTCGTTTTATGAGAGAAAATGTTTTATTATTCACAACCTCAGGCCTCTGTGTTCCTCTTAGAAATATTATACATACAAGATGACGAACACAGTGGCTTAAGGTTGTGAATAATAATTTATTTTCTCTATTAAAACAACAGCTTCTGTGGTCCAACATTTCATTGGAAGATTTCAGGAACTCTGAACGGAATTATTTATTTTCAAGAATTTCAGATATTAAATGTCCTATGCATTCTCAAAATCCAGAGGAAGAGATTACTCATTAGACGTTTCTTCAAGAAATCAGTCCGTAAATTACTTCATCTAAGAGAGTCTAAGACAGAGGAAATTCGAGCAAACTTTATACATGATAACAAGTATATGCAAGTGTTCCAAGTACATGAATGATAACCATTATGAACGTTGTTCATAGCTCAAACCATACTCGCTGCTTTAACATACCTACATGTAATTCCGTCATCAGGAAGAACTCATTCTTCATACGTACAGTCACAGAGTGGAACGAACTGGATAACCATCAAGTGCTGTCAAGGACTGTGGAAGGCTTTAGATTCAGCCTGAAGCGCGATTAAGTAAGTTTATGCGCTCTCTCATTCCGTTGATCACAAGCCAGTATTGGTAATTCAACGTACCCATACAGATACAGATTATGAAAGTGTTCCAAGTATAAAAATCTATTCCGTTTGCACTGTATCTCCTGAAATATATCGCAGTACTGCTTTGCGGTTTGTATTGCAATGAAGCGCATAGCGGAATACGATGCGCCTTGGGGACGAAGATGAATTAATGCATATCTAGGTCATTGTCCTGTCAAATAGTTCCGATTATTTTCTTATTATTTTCAACAATTGGTGGAAAATACACACAATGTTTATCTTCAATTGTCTTCCCGTGATTGTTTACTAGATAGATGAAATAAAATTTTGAATATAGTTTTAAAGTGTGTGAGACATCTACATGTGTGGAAGAATACGTGTGAAAATGGGTCCTCAGATCATAAAATTCGAATAATTCCGGTCCGGAACCAGGTGCATGGCTTTGAAAAAATATTTAAAAAGTTGTGTACTTTTAATCTTTACGGCATTTTTTTTTTTTGTGATTCAAATAAAATTTCTTCATTCAAAAGTAGTATCAATGTGTATAACCCGGTGCGATTTGAGAATTTCTTTTCTTTTTTGGTAAGAAAACATACATTATACCTATGTACAATCTTAAAAAATATTCCTTAAAAATCCAAAAGTGGATATCTGGACAAAATTCTTTCACTTGTAGGGTACCATGCATGAGTACCTCATACCTACAAATTGTCATGACAATCTGAAGAGTGGTTATAGAAAAGAAGCAGAAAATGTATGAAAATCACCCCCCCCCCCCCCCTTCCTTTTTACATAAGAAAAAAATTCATAAAAAATCAAAAAAATAAAATTTAAGCATAAAATACATATCAAAGCATTAAGTAAGTTAAATATGATAAATATGTAGTAAATGAGTGTGTAAAATCATACACTTATTGAGTTATTTAAAGAAAAAGTGCAAAAATGTGCATTTCTGACTAAGTCCGAAAAGACGTCAAAAACGCGTCAAAAATTAGTTGTCGGATTTTAACGAAATGAACAAACTTGAATCATACATCCTTCTAGATCACATAGATACAATTAGTTTTTCAATCCATTCAGTGGAACTGGAGAAGAAGATTTTTGAAGAGGGGTACCCTCCGGGGCCTATTTGACCCCGCCCTGGATCCACCCCTGAAGGGATCGAGCCGAAATGAACAAACTTGGTAGAGGACCTTTAGTACTTCATGCATACCAAGTTTCATCAAAATCCCTTCAGCCGTTCTTGAGAAGAAGTTGAAAATGTTAAAAGTTTACGACGGACGGACGACGGACGACGGACGACGGACGACGGACGACGGACGCCGGACGCCACACTATGACAATAGCTCACTTGAGCCTTTGGCTCAGGTGAGCTAAAAACTTTAGCGAAGACCATTCGCAGTTTTTGCAAGTGTATTCCTTGTAAAGCCATAGTAAAACTTGTTTTACATCGGGCGGGTACCTTTTGCTCAGACAAAAAAAACCAAAACCAAAACCAAAGCAAAAAAAAAAAACCAAAACAAAACACACACACACATCTTCACAAACATGCATTTTTTGGGTTAAAAATGAGTAAATGATATTTGATTACATGAAACGCCTATTCCACCTTTAATTTTAGGAGATAATAGTGATTTTTATAAAAAAATTAAGGGTACCTTATATTAATTATCGAAAAAGTTCAGGACTTAAGCCGCGTTTACACTATCAAAGTTTTCTTGGTCAAAGTCCGTCAAAGAAAACTTGGTCAAAGTTTTCTTGGACAAAGTTGTCTGTTTACACTATCAAAGTTCTTTGAGCGACTTGTACAAGAAAACGTAGTAAATATGCACCAAAACATAGATGGTTCATGTAAATATTGTGAATATTTCTCATGAAAACTTTATAGTTTATGTTAGTGGTTGTTTATAGGTCTTATTACATGATATGGAACAATTAAGCACGAGTTCAAGGATTTATAAAACCAAAAAATATAGATGGAATTCACTGCAACGCGTCTTTTGTCTTTGTAGATATATTCATTACTTTTAACGTTCTAAATTGCCTCTATTTCTTTCATCAATACTTAAAATATTTCTGGTGTAATTTTGAATCTCTACTCTGATTGGTCGATTCCCGTCAAAGTCCGTCAAAGTTTCAAGAAAAATAGGATGGAGTTCTATTCCGTCAAAGTCCATCAAAGTTCTTTGACGAACTTTGATCAAAGTTTTCTTGGATCGTTTACACTATCAAAGTTCGCGTCAAAAACTTTGACCAAGTTTTCTTGTACAAGAAAACTTTGATAGTGTAAACGGGGCTTTAAAACAGAATATTAAATTTATGTGGCCTGACAAGCTTTTCTGTTCGTAGTAACATTTCTTATCGCATGACCTTGACATTGACCTTGGACTATATTCAAAAATTTTAACATATGTATTTTCCTTGTGACAAGATCTTTCTCGTACAAATGTACATATAGTATCAAAATTTTAACACTGTTGCCTTGACTGTGACCTTCCCGAAATTAGCTATTGGCCATTACTGCTGTAACATAAGAAACTTGACTCCTACGCGTAACGTAAATGGATCTGTCGGAAGATTGGCAGCTTACGTTAGAGTTGCACTTATTGATATTTTTTTCCAATAGATCTTTTAATATCTATCTTTTATAATTGGATGAATTTAAATGTCATAGCATGTACATTTGCCGATTTGGGCTGGCTATTTTTATATTGTTTTCAGACAAAATCTTGAGCGGTCGTTATCTATCTGTAAGATCTGAAGTGTCAATACACAAACACGTTGAATGGTTGTAATGGACAATAAATTCGGACTAGTCATGTAATGTATTTCACCGCCAAAATAAACATTTAAGAACGTTCAAATCCTATTCAATTGTACTTCTAATAGAAAACACTATAATTATCAATCAGTTGCGATAACAAAATGACATTGTACACTTTGTATAAAAGCATTGACCACATAGTAAAACCTCTGAAAAAAAGTTGGAAATTCCAAGATTAAAGTTGGAAATTCCAAGATTAAAGTTGGAAATTCCGACTTTAAAGTTGGAAATTCCAAGATTAAAGTTGGAAATACCGACTTTAAAGTTGGAAATTCCAAGATTAAAGTTGGAAATTCCAAGATTAAAGTTGGAAATTCCGACTTTAAAGTTGGAAATTCCGACTTTAAAGTTGGAAATTCCGACTTTAAAGTTGGAAATTCCAAGATTAAAGTTGGAAATTCCAAGATTAAAGTTGGAAATTCCAAGATTAAAGTTGGAAATTCCAAGATTAAAGTTGGAAATACCGACTTTAAAGTTGGAATTTCCAACAATAAAGTTGGAAATTCCAAGATTAAAGTTGGAAATTCCGACTTTAAAGTTGGAAATTCCGACTTTAAAGTTGGAAATTCCAAGATTAAAGTTGGAAATTCCCGACTTTAAAGTTGGAAATTCCAAGATTAAAGTTGGAAATTCCGACATTAAAGTTGGAAATTCCAAGAATAAAGTTGGAAATTCCAAGATTAAAGTTGGAAATTCCAAGATTAAAAGTCGGAAAATAAAAAAATAAAAAAAATAATTTGGCACTTATACGCTTCCGTAGATAAAGTAAAAAAGATGCTGGAAAAGAATAACAAGAACATTGTATGACATATTTTGTTTATTATTAACTTTATGAAAAAAATATTCAATCATTGAAATTATAATTCATCTTCGTCCTCACAATTGCTTTGCCATAACTCATATTATAATTATCGTTACTGACACTGACTGAATCATGCGCAACTAATCCCTTCTAAATTCTGTTCAAATACGCTTCAGATGCCACCAAATTGCTTCATTTTTTCAAATTTTTCTCGGGGGAACCCCACCAATAGGAGGGGGAAACCCCCTCCCATGAAACCCCCTCCCATACCCTCCCCCACTCGGACCTTCGGGCCTCGCAAGTGATTCCTATCAAAAATTGTGTGCCCCTCCCCCCCCCCCCCCGGCAGTTGGAGTTCCTGTTCAAGCGCGGATCCAGAGGGGGCGGGGTCGGGGGGGGGGTTCGGACACCCCGTGGAATTTTCGAAGCATAGCTAATTTTTTTTATTATCATACATATTTCAATAGATTAAGTCCCAATTCCCTTTTTCTTGTCATAATATTTGAAAAATATATCTTGAATTTGTATAAGAAATCTTTCATTTTGATAATATTTAGAAGTCAGCATTTCAAAAATGTTCTCTGGCGAGCGGAAGCTCGCCAGAATTTATTACATACATGTACGTTATTTTCAAATGATGCTGTGCTTTCCTATTATATATATTCAACACATATACATTACACCTAGGTCAATAAACAAGGGCACTGAGAAAACGAAAAGAAAATGAAAAAGACACGAATAGTGGATTTTATATCAAATATTTTATATCTCGGAAAAAAATGTCGCTGGCTCGTTATCGCTCGCCATTTGTTGTATTTACATATCAGAAAGTTCTGACAATCAATAATATCAAGTACCATGATGTGAAAATTCAAGATTTTAAGCATTTTGCTCGACATTACTCTCCAGTTACCTGTTTTATTAATAATTAGAAATAGAACTGACATAAACTTTATTTTCTTGCGTTTGGTTTTTTTTTTTTTTTTTTTTTTTTTTTTTGCTCTTCAAAAAATTCGAACTTTAGGACCCCCCCCCCCCTTGAAAAAAATTCCTGGATCGCCAAAGTGGGCGAAAATGTACTATTTTCACATTTTTCTTATCTAGAGGTTCAAAATTTGCGGCTGGTCAACTTGACACATGCGCACTGGTTTTTTTTTTTGTGTTTTGAAATTAATTATGAAAATCATTGGGAAACAATTTAGAACAGAGACCGTCATATCGTCAGCTCATATTTCCTCTGACTGAGAACATTAATCTTTGATCGCTAAATAACGCACCATATAACATTTATTTTATTGAAATAAGCATGGATTTTATTGTTGACACGTATTTTTGTTATCGTTTTCCACTAGAGGTGTAACTACAGGAATAAAATTTCGCGTGGAGTCCCCTTTCAGTTTTGACTGGAACCGTACTGAATAAAAGGTGTCACACCATTGGTCAAAATGTTGGAAATGTATTTATAGCATATAGAATCAATAAAATGTGACCAGTAGTCGTGATAAATTTAACTTTGAACTCGATCATATCTTTTATGCAATCTACAGATCGATTTGAAAATACGTAAAAATTGGATTTTTTCGACGAGGACGGAGGGGTCCTGTAAAAAAAGTGAAATTTTCTAAAAAAAAAGAATAAATAAATAAATAAATACATAAAGGACATGCATGCCCCCCTTTTTCTTTCCATTTTTATGCGTGCCAAAGATGTCGCAAGCGAAAAAGACCAAATTTACAAACCTCCGGGCACTTGAAGTTAGTCAAATCGAGCCAATTCATTAATTATACAAAGAAGGTTTTTATTTCCTGTAGTTACCCCTACACAACAATTTATAACTCCGTGTACAGTGAAGTAAAATATTGAACCCGAAATGGTATTTCGAAAAATTGCACAGCCCTAAAAGCGTCCCTCCCCCTAAAATAAAATAGTACATAACAGTGATCATACTTACACATAGTGCTCATGACTAATTTGAACTTATTTGAATATTTTCGGAATAGTGTACCGTCGGACTAGTGGACCCTCGGACCAGTGAACCTTCGAACCAACATGTGACAAATGAACCTTCGAACCAATGAACCTTCGAACTAGTGAACGGTCCCCAGATTGGCAAGTAATTCACCTATCGCCAACTCCTCCCCCTGCTGCCGCAATACCAATGATATCGTCACAAGCATGCTAATAATAGCCGCTGGCCTGCACGTGCTGGAAGCTCAGACAATCTAACGCGTTATCTGCATAACTTTAGTATAGAAATGTAAGATAACATGAGCATTTAGCACACAGTTTTACATCATTTTCTTGATTTATCGGGATGTGCACATAGTACAAGTAGTAGTGATGATGATAGATATCGGGGTAATATTTTTTCTTAGATCAAATACATAAAAGTACTTAAAATAGACAAAAATAAGCAGTCATCAGCTTATAATACGAAATACATAATTTGTGTATACAGTTGATCAAATATATTATTTTGCGCGTCTCGTAAAAACCCGATTTTGATAATTTTAACTTTTATGTACAAACATAAATATATACCCAAACCCATTACAAGCTGTATAAAAGTCGTTCTTGACGGAAAAGAGGGGAAGGGGCGTTTTTATGAATGAATGTTATCATTTGATTTGCCTTAGATGAAATCATATTGATATTGTCTTGACATTTATTTATTGATTTCACACTATAATTATGAAATATTCTTTATGTAAAATGAAAAAGAATCATTTCAATAGCATAGTCCATATAGAAGATTCCAGCCAGATGGAGAGAGGGTTGGCCACCCCCTCCTCCGGTTGTACCCAAAAAAAATTAAGAGAGAATGATCAAAGAAATGTTGTTGACGCCAAGGGAATAAAAAAGAAATGAAGGCTTAGAGGTAAAGAAAAAAAAAACTACGGATTTGCTGTATTGAATTATGCTGAACACATTTGAATTTGTCATTCCTTAGAATTTATGAAAAAAAATGATTGAATATTTTTTTAAATCCGGTTCGCATCGCTTTCTGTTTTTCCTTTTATTTTAATAAAAAAAAAAATAAAATTTAGATTTTATGTTATCAGTGATCCTTTATACATAATTTCTTAAATTTTCAGGCTTATTACACTCCCAATTTAAATCTTAACATCAAATATTATAAATGACCCCCCACCCCAAAATAAAACAAATTGCGTTATGATATATATTCATGCGATATAAAAAATAAATGCACACACACCCTTTGAAAAAAAATGTACCCGCCTAGAGTGTTTTATGTTTTATCCGACTCTTCATTTCGCATCTTGAAACTATGTGTTGGACGCCCTCGAAATAACTTTCACAAACAATTATACTCTTGGAGATAAAGTACTTTACACATAATATATTTCATTGAAAAGTCATAACGAAAATCGGTTGAAAGGGCATATTGTGTTGCCGATTTTCCCATAGTACATGCACTGTTTATATTCGCCATAGCTGGTTTTTGTCTGAGCTAGCGGGATGCAGCGTATTTGGTAATATCTTGGAATTGGCGATAGGCGAATTAGGATTTTGAGAGGGAATTTAAAACGATTTTGAACTGTTGAAAACTTTTTCACTATGCAGAGTTCAGAAAATCAACTCTCATATGGCAATTGGTCAAAGTACTTGTGTGTACTTCGTCAAATTGGTCATACATGTACTTCGATCACTAGGTGCTATACAGCATCCGATGTAAAAGATGATGTAAAAGTGGCCTCTGACTAAAAGGGGAGTTAATGTACGAAATAACAGTAAACAGGTAAATTATACATGTACAGTCATATATAAAATGTTCATGTAAATGTACTGATGAGGTAGCAGTGTCAGCCAACATGTTGCAGACACAAAATGACCACCTTTCCCCTCTTTTTGTGTGTTTACATAAAGGGGGGAGGGGTCATTTTATCATGGTCTGCAACCTGTGTCACAGTGTCAGTGTGTGTCAGCCAGGTCCAATATAGTGTAAAGACCAGTCATATATTATTACATGAACAACTTTTGTTATCAACCTGGTTTGTGTCAATTTTCAGCTGTACCAGATTAAGGTTGGTTCTGGCAAGGCTGGTGCTTAACCGGTATAAATTTATTGACACTGGCTGTTTAGCATACTGGCCTGCACGAGACATAATTTTATTCGAAGGTCAATCATGTTTTGCAGATATTGAGAAATTTCTTCACATCACAAACAATATTTCCTAGACTGTTGTAATGACATGTGTAGAACTTCTTAAATGTTTGTTTTATCCACAATTTGTTTATGTTCAAATGACAATGGAAAGACGACAAGTGTGAAGAGTCAGTAACTGTAATTGTAACTATTGCTTTTGTATGGCACTATAATGTGCTGTTCTAAGAGTCAGAGTTACTCGTTATCATTCTTGACTTCACTATTATATATATAAATTAGACCTATACATGTATCCTTCCACACAATTTACATTTGAATAAATCTCATTTTACAAACATCTTAAGGATTTCAGTACTAAGTTACTTATATACATTTACATGCCTTAATGTGAATCTTTATAAGTTTTTCAATTAGGTTCAAGGTATGTCAAGGTCACCAGATTAAAAATGCTGAGAAATATGAGAGGGACCTTTCACCTACCATTCAAACAGAAGTCTCTGATGAGACTGAAGCTCTCCTGGTTGTTTGCTTAAATTGATCGAAGCGCCACACTCATTTTCCAAGACCCTGAGATCAGGGGATCAAACACAATACAAGAGCAGAGAATAATTAATATAATGGAAGAATAATTAACTATCTATCAATTATACTTTCTAAGAATTGGTGTTCACAAGATTACATGATAGAGTTATACATGCATAGACGAAAATTACCACACCCATTTTCCATGAACCTGGGGGTCAGGGGTTCAAACAATAAAAGGTGCACATCTAGACCACTGACTGAGAATAATGCAAAAACAATTATCCTTCCATCAATTATACTCTCTGAGAATTGGTGCTCACAAGATAACATAGTTATATAGGAGAAAATGACCACACCCATTTCCCAAGATCCTGGGGGTCAGGGCTCAAACAAAATATCAGGTGCACATCTAGACCACAGACTGAGAATAAAGCAAAAACAATTATTTTTCTATCGATTATACTTTCTGAGAATTGGTGCTCACAAGATTACATAGATTTAGTTATATAGGAGAAAATGACCACACCCATTTTCCAAGACCCTGGGGGTCAGGGGCTCAAACAAAATATCAGGTGCACATCTAGACCACAGACTGAGAATAATTCAAAAACAATTATCTTTCTATCAAGTATACTATCTGAGAATTGGTGCTCACAAGATTACATAGATTAAGTTATATAGGAGAAAATGACCACACCCATTTTCCAAGACCCTGGGGGTCAGGGGCTCAAACAAAATATCAGGTGCACATCTAGACCACAGACTGAGAATAAAGCAAAAACAATTATCTTTCTATCAAGTATACTATCTGAGAATTGGTGCTCACAAGATTTCATAGAGTTACATAGGAGAAAATGACCATACCCATTCTCCAAGACCCTGGGGGTCAGGGGCTCAAACAAAACATCAGAGGCACATCTAGACCACAGACTGAGAATAATGCAAAAACAATTATCTTTCTATTAATTATACTTTCTGAGAATTGGCGCTCTCAAGATAACATATACATGTAGTTACATAGGAGAAATGACCACACCCATTTTCCAAGACCCTAGGGGTCAGGGGCTCAAACAAAATATCAGGTGCACATCTAGACCACAGACTGAGAATAAAGCAAAAACAATTATCTTTCTATCAAGTATACTATCTGAGAATTGGTGCTCACAAGATTTCATACAGTTACATAGGAGAAAATGACCATACCCATTCTCCAAGACCCTGGGGGTCAGGGGCTCAAACAAAACATCAGAGGCACATCTAGACCACAGACTGAGAATAATGCAAAAACAATTATCTTTCTATTAATTATACTTTCTGAGAATTGGCGCTCTCAAGATAACATATACATGTAGTTACATAGGAGAAATGACCACACGCATTTTCCAAGACCCTAGGGGTCAGGGGCTCAAACAAAATATCAGGTGCACATCTAGACCACAGACTGAGAATAAAGCAAAAACAATTATCTTTCTATCAATTATACTTTCTGAGAATTTATGCTCTCAAGATTACATATAGTTACATAGGAGAAATGACCACACCCATTTTCCAAGACCCTGGGGGTCAGGGACTCAAACAAAATATCAGGTGCATATCTAGACCACAGACTGAGAATAATGCAAAAACAATTATCTTTCTATCAATTATACCTTCTGAGAATTGGTGCCCACAAGATTACATAGAATGATATATGAGAAAATGACCACACCCATTTTCCAAGACCCTGGGGGTCAGGGGCTCAAACAAAATATCAGTTGCACATCTAGACAACAGACTGGGAATTAAGCAAAAACAATTATCTTTCTATCAATTATACTTTCTGAGATTTGGTGCTCACAAGGATACATAGAGTTATAAAGGAGAAAATGACCACACCCATTTTCCAAGACCCTGGGGGTCAGGGGCTAAAACAAAATATCAGCAGCCAATTTCACGAAAATTCGTTAGTATTTTCTTACGTAAACGTACTTACGTATTTCTTACGAAAATACTTATGACAATTTCATGAATGGGTTCGTAATTCCCTAAGAAAATTCTTAAAATTATTTTCGTAATATTTTTCGTAAGTATTCTAATGCATAGCAACGGAAGCTTCCTGTGCTTATGCGCATGCGCGATTTCTGGACCTTTGAAATCTTTTTAAACATTTTTAAATTCTAATAAATTCAGTTGCGTATCTACTTTGTATGTTGTATGCATGCATTATAATCCGCAATATTAATTTTACTTTTCAATCTCTCGAAAAAGTACATCTGAGTTTCATTTAAAAATTAATTCTTGTAAGTTATTGATATGTGTTGACCATTTAGCATTGATTAAAAAATTAGACTTACGTATGATTGACTGGTTTTATAAGGTCATTTTCAAAACAGACATAAAAAGTAATTCTCTCTAAATATTTTGACTAGCTATCATTAACAACAAGTAAACCGACGCCATTTTGTATTTTTTCATGCTGTACTTAAGAATTTTCGTAGAATAACTTACGAAATTCGTAAGTATTTGAAGAGTTCTTAATATGGATTCTCTGTAAAAACCTAAAACAGCTGGCCACGGCATGTCATGGATTTTGATGAAACTTTCTGTAATTATCATACTTAATGTAAAAACAATGAAAACAAACGATATTGTTATATTTGAACAACGGTTGCCATGGTAACGGGGTCAATCTATTTGACACCCCAATAAATATGAGAGATAAGACATATTGTGGCATTCTGTTGCCATGGAAACCATGGTCAAAATTTACTTTATGAACACAGAAACTTTTCTTTGTAAGTTTAACTCTGACAAGAATAACTTTTTCGGGGGAGGGGGTTATCAGGTAGTTGTTGATAATCAGTCAAATTATGTGAAAATTTAGCAAAAATAAGGTCTAATTTTAGGGTCATTTTTGGCCTGTTTTTGATTATTTTGAAGGTAGAAAACCATTATTCGGTGAATGTTATGGGTATTTAACATCACCTTGCCAAAATAAATGTCTATAGCTGGAAAAAATCAAGAAATAAAATTTATGGTGAAACGAACCATTTTGTCATGAATGCCAATCAAAATCCGTTGCTATAGCAACTTGGAATCCATATTACCATATACCGCATATTTAAAAACATTGTTTTTCCTCATGTTTGAGTCCTATGATTATGGAATAGCATACCTGTATACAAATTGTATTTATCATTATCAATTGATCTTCAAATCATTTCAAGGTCATCTGTCCAATCCCAAGGTCATTTCTAACTTTTGACTAAAATTAAGACAAAAATCAGGATTTCCAATTAATTTAAATCGATTTCTCTAACTTATTTCATTAGATATTTTGATTTTAAATATTTACAGTTGAACAACCGATCAAAAGAAGTAGAATTCATCACAATTTTGTTAAATTGTATTTCACTTCTATGTATGACATACTTTCAAAAAAGCATAAAATTGCGATTTTCTAAAATTTTCTCGTAAAATATGTGACATTTTTTGGGGTCTTCATTGGACTCTGATAAATGTGATACTCATCCCAACAAATAATACATTTATCGTACTTTTACCGATAATTGATTGTTTTGCCAAGGATCCATACTGTTTACTGTTAATCATGTCTCTTTTTAGTGAAAAACCACAAAATTTGGCCTGAAAATAGCATATATTTTTAAATGACCTTGAAAATTGAGCAAATGACCTTGACATTTTCTCAAGGTCATGATAGCATAAAATGGTCTTTAATACATCTACATACCAAGTTTTGTAACAATAGCAGGCATACATCTGTAGAAATTAGCTTTTTACTTATGACAGGTATTTACACCTTCATACCAAATGTTTCCATGGTAACCTATTTCAAAGGCATGTAAACAGAAAAATCTCACTTCCAGATAAATTTCCTTCGATTCCCATGAAGTCCTGGGATAATTCTCTTCAGGAAATAGTCAACTGTATTTCAAATCTTGTGCAATTGCATTATCACTCTTGTCAAAAGTAAGTAAAATATAGGTAAAATAAGGCCTAAATTGGCCGAAAATGGCTCATTTTGAATAAGCAATTTTTCTTGAAATTGAAGCAAATTTACATGACACACAGAAAGAAGGACCATCGAAAAATCAAATTGTATCAACTGAAGAGGATTTAAATAATCTTTTCGGAAAATTACATATACATTCAACATTTGTTTCCATGGTAACGGGATGCATAAAAATGCCTTGTTTAAAGGTGTTTTTATACAAAACCTTGGTTACCATGGCAACGGAACGTCGGAGAAAAAATGGAAGGTCAATTCGTTCTGAGTACATCATATTTACCTTATACACAAAAGATATCCAAAATCTGAGACATGTCGTGGCCAAACATGTCTGATTTTTTAGGTTTTTACATAGAATCCATATTAATGACTTGCGACAACCCCGAGGCAGTCGCAAAGTTACGAACAATTTTAATTGTATCTCTATACTTGCGAACTTTGGTGAAATCGAGTTTAGGAAAATTTTTATACTTAGGCACGGTCCATTTGATATTCAGGGGGGGGGGGGGGGGGGCTTGGGTTTTTTGTCGGAGCAAGATTATTTTTTTTCGCACTGGACCGGGGCAAAATTATTTTTTTCTTGCAAAGTTGGAGCAAGGAAATTTTTTTTCTAACAATTGATGTGTATATTAAGAATGTTTGTGTTCTTTCAACAGAAATTCTTTATTTTTACTTAAATTGTTCCAAACCATACTAAATTTTTATGTAAAACTTGTATTCACTTCTAAACTGAGAGAGATAAAAGATTTTTACAATATGATATAATTTTCAGTAAACAAAATGTATGTAAGGTCATGTAACATGTAAGAGGGCCTGAAGTGAGGGTCTTCTAGACAAATTTTTGAATTTAGAAATGTAAACTAGTGAAAAACTTAATTATATTCTTAAATTTTAGACTCTATGGTGATTCATGTACATGTATGTATGAAAATGATATTGATAAAGTATTTAAGGAAGCCTCTTTTTCCGTCACATGTATACCTTTGATATTTTTAAATATGAACTTGCCTTTAAAGAAAAGTGTAGCGAGCGAAGCGAGCCAAAAATTTAAGATATAAAGTGATAACTGTGGCGAGCGAAGCGAGCCGAAAATTTTTCAGGAATTTAAGAGAATTTTATGGTTATTCTTCAAATTCAGATTACTTGTAAGAGCAAGATTATTTTTTTTCTGTCACACCATAAGCAAATTTATTTTTTTCATCAAAATTCAGAGCAAAATTATTTTTTTCGAAAAAAACCCAAGCCCCCCCCCCCCCCCCCCCCCCCAGAATATCAAATGGACCGTGCCTTACGTATGAAAATCGTTCGTAAGAATTTTCGTGAAATTGGCTGCTGGTGCACAACTAGACCACAGGCCCATTATAATGCAAAAAGAATTTATTTTGTACTATTCACAGATTCAGAGGATTGGCGCTCACAAGAAAAGTTTAACGGACGGACAGACAGACATACAGACGGCCGGACACAGGGCGATCGCATAAGCTCGACTGGTCTTTGACCAGTAGAGCTAAAAGTTACGCCCAATATTAAAGTTTCACAAAAGCATGCCAAAGCTCAAAATCAATAGGTCAAAAAACTGATGACTTGTAATAGGGTATACATGCGTAACAGCTGACAAGTTCTGGCTCAGTAGCAGATTAAGGAGGGGAGTCCAGTTGATACCCATTTTCGCTCATTTGTTTTGATTTTGACTCGGAATCCATGAACAATTCTGTATTATGTGTTTAAGCGCTTAAACATTGGATTTGTTGTAACTATAACCTTCATTCACCGTAATACATATCCTTAAACTTTGAAATTTTTAACTTGCAACACATATTTTCAAACTGACAAAGACTGGAGCTTTCTCTATCATGTGTCTATGAATATTGTCTTAATGAATTCTGTCACAATCTTCATAACAGAATCAGCCTTTTATAAGTTATTATCATGATTATCATAGCTCTTCCTACAAAAGATTCCAATATTTTAAACATTGTTGTCTGTTTTTCCCCTTTACTTTTGATAGAACTAAATGAACATTTAGGGTACATTTTTGTGTCGCCTGTACAGCATAGCCACACTTGGGGATCACTTTTTCCGTTGTATGTCTGTCTGTCCGTCTGTCTGTCACACTTGGATGTGACACCCTATATAAAAGTGATTCCTAAGTGTCACCGTTTCGCAGGCGACACATGCATTCCTTGGAATGATTTTTGGCATATAGTATTTAACTTTTTTTTTTTCTTCACAGATGTCAACTTCATATTACATCATAATAATGGTACCACTGTGTAATAGCTATAATTTTGTCTTACCTTTAATTAGTAATTGGACAAATCAGTCAGATTGGAATATTACATATTACTAACATTCGAAAGCAAATAATGCTTCATTGTATCCAAGATAATCAAAGGATTGTAGAAATTTAAGATACAATGTGTAAATTTGCTTCTTTTTTATCTTATTTTCATACATATTTAAGAAATAAAGATTTGAAGGAAATCCTGCAAAATTTTTGAGAAATTTTAAAAAATTTTCTGCGGGATTTTTATCAGAATAAAATAATCCTGCAGGAATTTTTAATATACTGAAAAATCCTGCGGGAAAAAAATATCCCGAAGGAATTTTCTAAGTACAAAATTTTTCCTGCAGGATTTTTTTCCCGCAGGAACACCATAATCAAGATTTTTTAAAGAAAAAATCCTGCGGGAATTTTTTTCTCCCGCGGGAATTTTCTTTTTAAAAAATTCCTGCGGGATTTTTTTCCTCCCGCAGGAAAAAAAATTCCTGCAGGAATTCATCAATTTCCCGCAGGATTTTGATAATTCCCACAGGATTTTGATAATTCCCGCAGGATTTTTAAATTTCCCGCGGGATTTTTTTGTAATTAAGGTGAATATCTCAGGTGCCAGGTATGCCACAGGTTAACGAGATGTGGATTCTGACTAATTTGGGTATCCACTATGCGATGACGCTATTGGTATTGCTGTACCTCAAGCCCCAGGCGGGCACAAAACTGAACTAGCGTGCAAGTTCATAATTATTTTGCCCACTGTTATTCCCTCTTTTTATATCCATTTACATATTCATCTGTGTCTCTGGGGCCTCTGCGTTTCGCGGTCTTGTTTGTGTGATGTCATCTTACAGTGAGGAGGTTGTTTTACACCACAATTGTACGTTCATCGAGACCTCTGGGTAATTGGAGAAGGGAGGGGGTTGTGCACACGTAATCCAGGATAACCACACCATTTGCTACTTGCGTGACAAATGACCGTCAAAAGTCGGCACCGGTTGCCCATTGGTCTCGTCGGTTTATGTGTAGTCTTTTGTGTTTGATGTTTGCATGTCCTGTGTCTCTTTTCCGTCTCGTGCTGTGCTCGTCTTTTGTGTTTTTGCATCGGGTGTTTTGCTGTTTTGCTATTGATGCTGCAGCGGGGTCTTGTTGTAGATCTCCTCCCTTCTTTTACTGATGAATAGGATAATTGATCATCATATCAATACAAAATACAAATGATGTTGTGTTTGATGAACTTGATATTTGAAGTGTTTTAATTCCATTTCACGTATTACAACAAACATAGAGGGTTCTCAGCAGTTTCTACGTGCAAAGGGAAAAGATGCGGTATGTGTCCGCTCATCAATTGCAATTCCACAATTAAATCAAGTGTTAACGGGCAGACTTTTAAAATTGAGATTGAAAACGACATCGATTGATCGTACCAAGATGTCATTTATGTTATAACATGAAATGCTAGGGGATGTGGCGCCCAATATGTTGGAGAAACAGGTCAGGCCTTAAAATCTCGTTTTAGAAGTCATTCGTATCAGATAAGAAACTCACATCACAAAAAACAAAGAAATTTCCTTTATAATCACTTCGTTAAATACAATCATTCCATTTCGGATATAACTATTACACCGGTTCAGTCTTTTTCTAAACTTAAAAATCTTAGTAAAACGGAAATTAAAAAACGCCGACTACAAGCTGAACTTGCCTGGATCACAAAACTCCAAACTGCGTACCCCCTTGGTCTAAACGATCAAATTTATGGACAAGGAAATATTTCCTCGACGTCAACTAATATTAATGTATTTTCAATCCGCCCAAACACTAAACGGAAGCATAGGTCTCACGGAAGACGACGAAACCGAAAACTCAGAATAAGATCTAGATTACACCGTACCCTCAACGATCTTCTGATCATTGCTCGCAACGGCGGCAGACATGAACTGCTTCATGCTCTCTCATCAGTTCCAGCAGTTCAACTGAAATCTATCTTGGATGAAGCACTGGTTGTATTCTTAAGAAATACGGATTGATTCAGACTTAATATCATTGTTGCATTCGCACAGAATAAACTTTATCCAGTTGTTAAAAACATCCCACCAAAAAAACGATTCTTAAAATTCCATTTATTAACAAAGGATTCGATCTTCTTAACATCTCTAATATTTTTCGGGATCATCGTGTACAAAGTGCTATTCCTCAATATTTTGAAAATTTAGAACCTCCTCTTATTTGTTACAAATATAAAAGACCTATTCGAAATTTCGTTTTTAACTACAACAAAGTTACATCAGATCCTAAAATACTTGAATCATGTCCTGCTTCTTGAGAATGTGCAACATCTGAATATCTATATAAACCAGCTGGTCATATTATTACAGGTGACTTTTCAATTATCCAAGACAGGCAGCTCCGTGGTCTTCTCAAAAAAGGACCTAAGTATAGAATCCCGTCCAAGATAGATTTTATTAAATGTCGCGAAGTACTAAAGGAAGCCTTAGATAACTATACCAAACGATGGTGTAAATCGGAAGGAGTCGAATCGCATTCTCTGAATGACTGGAAAAACCTCATTTTGGACATTACTGACATTCGAATAGACAACTTCCACAGAAATCCTCATCTTTTTGAAAATCCAAGTTCTAGATCTGAAAGATACTTTAAATCCAAATTACGTAATTTACATGAAAAATTTGTCTTCGCTCCTGCAGATAAAGCAGCCAACAACACCATAATCATATGAAAACTTTACTATATATCAACTTTAGTTTCGGAACTTTCGTCTACAAATACTTATATCAAAAGCAATGAAAGTGTCCCTAACATTTTGAGCAAACATAGCAGTGAAATTTCTTCATTCAACATCCCTATTTCTAAATTGGATCTTCCTACAATATACTACATACCAAAACTGCACAAATCTCCTTACAAATTTAGATACATTGCTAATTCTAGCAACTGCTCAACTATAAGTTTGTCTAGACATCTGACGTCAGCCCTCACGGCGGTAAAGGAACACGTTGCAAAATATTGTGAAACTGTTCTTAACAGGAATGATGTAAATTTATTTTGGTCTATAAAAAATTCCGGAGATGTGATTGACAAGATAAAATCTAGAAATTTTCAAGCCAATACGATTGCTTCATACGATTTTTCAAATATGTACACCACGCTTCCTCACGACAAGATCAATGATCAATTGTCCAAACTCATTAAATGGTGCTATAATCGAGAGGGGAAAATTTATATTTGTACATCTGAATCAAAGGGTTTCTTTTCCGCTACAGAATACAAATCATACAAATCATGGACATGTAGCGACCTGTGTAGTGCCTTGTCCTTCCTTTTGGACAACATTTATGTAAGATTTGGTGAGAATCTCTACAAGCAGGTTGTAGGGATTCCTATGGGTACAAATTGTGCGCCTCTTGTTGCAGATTTATTTTTATACACATATGAAAAGGAATTTATTCAAAATCTTCAAAAGCAAAGAAAACATGATGATGTGAAATGCTTCATTAGTACTTCTAGGTACCTGGATGATATTCTTACTATCGATAATCCTGTTTTTGAAAAGTATAAAGATGCTATCCACAAGAATTAACTCTAAACAAGGCAAACTTTACAGACACTGAAACACCATTTTTGGACCTAAATATCAAAATTGTCAATGGAGAAATTCATACAAGTGTATATGACAAACGAGATGATTTTGGCTTCAACATAGTAAATTTCCCCTGGCTTGACGGTGATGTCCCTAGATTACCGTCATACGGTATATACATTTCACAGCTCATCCGGTATGCTAGAGCATGTACTGATGTTTTGGATTTTCATAATAGAAATCTACAAATTACAAAGAAACTTTTAGGTCAAGGTTTTCGCTTTCACAAACTAGTAAAGACTTTCTGGAAATTTTACAAAAATTATGATCAACTTCTTTTGAAATTCGGACCCATAAAAGCAACGGAGTATATTACTTTAGGTATTTCACAACCTGCATTTTATGGTGACATGATTAACAAAATAAGAAGGATCAAAGGTAGACAGCATATGTATCGAAAATGCGTCAGAGTCATCAAACGCCTTTTATACCGTGGATATGATCCTAATGTCACCAGACGGACACTAAGCTTGGTACTTGACCAATATACAGTCTTGTACGAGCGCATTCTTAAGACTTGCACTCTGACTGACTGTGACGACGGGACTCCATGACGGGCCCTGTCCAAACCTCTTTAGAGAAGACAGGGCCCCGACCACCTGTCCTCTCTGAATGTCAGTCGGACTCCTCGGGTGATTACATACATGAGCTCGCTACAGCCGGCAGAGCACTGACTGTATTACGCATGCCCTCTTTTTATATCCATTTACATATTCATCTGTGTCTCTGGGGCCTCTGCGTTTCGCGGTCTTGTTTGTGTGACGTCATCTTACAGTGAGGAGGTTGTTTTACACCACATTTGTACGTTCTTCGAGACCTCTAGGTAACTGGAGAAGTGAGAGGGTTGTGCGCACGTAATCCAGGATAACCACACCGTCTGCTATTTACTTGGCAGATGGCCGTCCTAAGTCGGCACCGGTTGCCCATTGGTCTCGTTGGTTTATGTGTAGTCTTTTATGTTTCTATGTTGTGAGTTGGTGTTCCTTGTCCCTTTTGCGTCTCTTTCTGTGGGTATCTGTTCTGTGTTTTTTGCATGGGTGTTTTGGGATTTTGCTGTGGGTGCTGCAACCTAGTGTTGTTGGAGATCCCCTCCTTTCTTTGATGATGAAATTTCTGAAAATGAGATTTTTGATGTGTTGAGAAAAGCTAAATCACCTGGCATTGATAACATGCTTAATGAATTCTTCTTCAAATTTAAAGATGTGTTCATTCCTTTACTTCATAAATTGTTTAACTGTATTTTTTCAAAAGGCATTTTCCCAGAATCATGGTAACAAGGTATTATCATTCCATTATTAAAAAAGGGTGATGTAAGCAATGACAAATATGGATAATGACCATATCCCTCTTTACAGCACAAAATCGATAATTCAGAAAATCAGAAACCGATCGAAGGCATACAAAATCAGCATTAAACAGGAACCAAAGTAAACAAACAAAAACCTCCACCATATGAAAAGAAGCGAACTCCCGATATGGGAGTGAGACCCAGTGCCCAGGAAGAGTAAGCATCTCCTGCTTGCAACACCCGTCGCTTCAATTCGGTAGAACTAGCTGTCACATCCGGTTACTTCCATTTTGGAAGACATAGAGTACAATCTTTGGTTGGATGGTTCAAATGGTCTATCACAGAATATCATCCACCATTCTGGAGAGCGGGACATCATAGTGTACGACGAGTTCCCCATATCGACCGTAGAACTTCCTCAGTGACGATGTTAGTCGGTCACAAACATATCCCTGACTAAGAAGCTTATCTGAAAGACGCCTAGCTCTCAGAACAAAATCCGTATATTTGGTACTTGCTCTGGCATAGCGTATCAACTGAGATATGAACACGCCATAAGCAGGCGATGAAGGGATGTTGCTACTCAGAAAAGGAAAGTTTGTAATGCTGAAATTGAAGTCGTCACGTTTGTCATAGAGTGAGGTGTTCATGTGACCATCAGTGTCGTAGGACAACATTATGTCCAAATAGGATGCTGAATTATTTGTCTCTGTAGTTTCTTTGACTTCAAGCTCTGAAGGATAGATACTGCTCAGGTAATCCGCGAATTTTTTATTATTGATGGACAACACATCGTCTATGTATCTGTAAGTGAAGTTGAAGTCAGAAGCTAAGTATTTTTTCCTTCAGAGACCAAAGATTGAATGAATTCAGCTTCGTACGAGTAAAGGAAAATGTCGGCAAGGAGTGGGGCATAATTTGTCCCCATTGGAATTCCGACAATTTGCTGGAAGACCTTTCCTCCAAACGCCACAAAAATGTTTTCGATCAGAAAGTTTCACATCTGAATAATGTCTGTTTCAGTGTTCTTATTTTCAGAATCGGACTTTTCTTTTACAAAGTAGGTTTTGTCATAGTTAACAACAATAAATTTGTATTTGCGATTACCGTTCTTACTTGTAAACGCATTACTTCAAATTTTTGCGAGTCTTTCATTTTACTGATAATACTGATAATTATAGAGGTATCCCTTTAGTTAGCTGCGTCTCAAAACTTTTTACTTCTGTTTTAAACAATCGGCTTGTTAGAAGGTCTGATGAACATAGTATTATTAGTGATGCACAATTTGGCTTTAGAAAAGGATTAGGTACCACAGATGCAATCTTTGTTCTCCATGGTTTGATAGAGAAAATGTTAAGTCAAAAGAAAAAATTATATTGTTGCTTTGTTGATTATGCTAAGGCGTTTGATAGTGTTAATAGAAGTAAGTTATTATACGAATTAGCCCGATCTCTTGTTGCTGGAAAAATGCACACAATGATTAAGTCTATATATGCTTCCGTAAAATGTTGTGTTAAATACAAATCAGAGATTTCTCACACATTTACTGTACCAAACGGCTTGATGCAGGGTGAGGGATTATCTCCCTTCCTATTTTCATTGTATATAAATGGTTTTGAAAATGATATGTTGTATAATAATTGTGAGTCAGTTGAGTTGAGGGATCTGTCGTTATTTCTGATTATGTATGCAGACGATACAGTTCTTTTCTCTGAATCAATTTCTGGATTACAAAATATGTTAAACAATCTGTATACTTATTGCAATAAATGGGATTTAAATGTTAATTGTGACAAAACGAAAATTGTAGTTTTTAGAAATGCAGGGAGAGTATCGAAAAAGTGTATGTGGTCTTACAATGGAAATGATATAGAAGTTGTAGATTGTTTTAATTATTTAGGGATAACACTTTTATATAACGGTAAATTCACACGCACACAAAATGTGTTGAGCTTACAAGCAAGAAAAAGTATGCATTATATTTTGAATATTTGTAGTAAGGAATTTTTGAATATAGAGACTAAAATTAATATTTTTGATACATATGTTACGAGTGTACTTAATTACAGTTGTGAAGTTTTGGGTTTTTGTCAAGCAACAGATATTGAAAAGGTACATACTGATTTTTGTAAGAGAATTTTGAAAGTAAGAAAATGTACGCCAAATTTTATGTTAAACTCCAAATAAGGCAGATATCCAATGATTATTGAAAGAAAACTCATAATAATTAAGTATTGGCTGAAACTTTTGAAAACGAAGAATTGTATATATGTTACAGGGAATAAGTGTAATCAGGGATTTCATGTAATTCCTGAAATGTTCAGTGATTACATGTAATTCCTGGTCGATTTAGGGATTACATGAAATCCCCAAAATTTTAGGGATTACATGTAATTCCTAAAATATTTTAGCATTTTTACACTTATTTCCTGACGGCCAAAAATCATATAAAAATTATGAAAATGCGATATGATAGATATTTTACATGTTCATAATATAAAATCCTATTACTGATAGAGACAAAATGGTTAAGTATATAATCAGAGATGCTTTTTAGGCTGATTATGTTAATTTAAGATTGATAGGAAAATGATATGGTAGAAACACTCTTGAGCGGACAATTCGGTTGCACAGGTAGATTTTGACCCTCTGATATGACTGTAATACATCTACTCGGTAAAATTGTATGCATGGAATCTTGATTGGACTTATGTAATTCAATAGAGCCATTGTACCAAAGTGCCATGGCCATAGCTTCATCCCAAAATCTTTTCTTTGCAACTATTCTATTTCAATGAAACTTGTTGCAATCAAAATATCTTAGTATTTAGATGTACACGAAGGAAGGGGATACCCATTTTTCCGGGAAATTGGAATAAATCACAAAGATTTGTTTTGTGGACCTTCATACTCAGTCTGGTCTCCTATGCTACTTTTAACATATATTTTATTTGGATATGCTACTAAATCGACTCTACAGGAAATTTGGAGCCGCGCACTCTCTGTAAAGTAAATGTACAAATGTAAATTCAAAACGTTAAAGAGGGCGTTGCTGAAATGAATTTTGGTGGTTCTGCTGGAAGCATCACTGATGAGAATCACGTGTCTGGTGCAGAAAAAATTGGTTTGGAATTTTCTTCATGAAGGTATAGAGTTGTAACACTTCCGTATTATTATGCTTGCTGTCGGACGGGTACATCCGTTGCCTCGCCAAAAAAGTAATTTTGAATATATCTTAAACTTATTTAGACATCGCATAATAAATAATTGAAAATAAGAGCATTTTTATCATTTTTTTTGGCCCATTATCAAGATACGTTAATGTGGGTTAAATACTAATGTTTCCGATTGAAACTTTCGATATATGTTTTATATTACTTTGACCATAAATTTTGTTCGATAAAGTCTTTGTCTTTGTGCTCATGGGTTTGTTTTATGTCCATTTTGCATAGATAATGATACGCATGATAAATGAACTTCGAAATTTGGGGAATATTTTAACAAAAATTACCAATTCTAGTTTGAATATTTTCACTTATTTGGCATAACTAGTTCTAGGTACTTGACAAAGAGGATATTCAGCATCAACTGAGCCAAAAATTATAGTTTTTAAAACTGAAAATAAGGAGAAATTAAGGTTAGGAAATAAGTGTAAAAATGCATGAAAAATTCAGGAATTACATGAAATACCTGGCCAATTTCAGGAATTACATGTAATTACTAATCGAAACAGGGATTACACGAAATCCCTAAAATTCAGGAATTACGTGAAATTCCTGATTACACTTATTCCCTGTAACATATATATTAAAAGTATTATATGAAGACATGTATGACAGAATTAAGTCTGATAATTGGTTAAGTAAAGTTAAGGAACTTTTAATGTCAATTGGCTTAGGTTATGTTTGGTACAATCAGAATGTTACAAATGAGAATGTTTTCTTAGCAAATGTGAAGCAATGTCTTATTGATGTTTTTATGCAAGAAATGACAAACTATTTAGAAACTTCTCCGAAATGCTTTTTATTTAGAAATTTAACGGATAACCACATTTTGCAATTCTATCTCCGTAAATCGTTACCTGAAAACTTAATTTTTGCATTGTCCAGATTTCGTTTGTCTTTTCATGATTTATGTATAGAAAAGGGTAGATATGTTAATATAACAAGACATCATAGAAAATGTTCTAAATGTAACTTAGGTGATATAATCATTTTGTTTTTATATGCCCCTTCTATTCAGATTTAAGAAGAAAATATATTGATGGTTTTAATAGGAACAGACCATCTATGTTTAAATTGGTACAATTATTATCTATTAAGAATAAGAAAAAGTTAAGTAAGCTAGCAAACTATTTATGTTGTGCATTCAGTCGCAGAAATATGTAATTTTATTTTCATTCTAGTAATTATAGCATCATTATTGTCCTTCCTCCTTTATATTTCTACCTCTCCTGAATTATAAGAATGAAAAATTTCACTTGATTATTGATATGTACTTGTATTGTCTATTGTATATATGTTTATGCTGATTAGCCTTCAGGCTTAAAGCTAATAAACCATTAAACCATTAAACAAATATATTTCATCATGTATACGCAGAGATCAAACAGATTTCATATCATTGTCTACGTTTTTGCGGAAAAATCTGTAAAGGGTGAGTTTTTCATGATTTGCATTTAACAATTTCATTCTCTGTTAAAATGCGAAAAGTCTGCAAATAAGGTAACAATCGGTCATTTTTACGGACGAACGCATACACAAGTACCGTTTCATAGATAAGATACGTAAGTGGACGTTAGAGATTTAAATTTCAGGCGCAGAACGAGGATAGAAAATAATGTCAGAGAAAAATCAATACTTTATTGTTGTCGGTGAACAGAAGAATTTTGTGCTTCTAACTGGCCATGTACAGTAAGCTGTAATCACACGTTACTTCTATTGGTGTAGATCTACGTTACAACGTAAATACCAGTGCAGAACTTTTAGATAGATTTAGCGTATCCGATGTACAAATAGATATCTCGTTGATATCTCGTCCATTTAAATAGTGTTTAAATTATCTCGGTAATTTTCGGCAGCGTCTCGATAGTTTCCGTAGCTAAAATAGCAGTTGGCATGTTGACTTTTGATGTTGGAAAGCAATTTTTATGTTGCCTTATGGTATTTTTATGTAACGATATATCATGATTATAACTATAAAATGCACTTGATATTTATTTGTACAACGGATACCTTAAAACCCAAAAGTGGACACCAAAGAATAATGCGCACCAGATCGCAGCAAGTTGCCAATTTCATTGGCCAATTTTTTTTTTTTTTTGTCAGAATGGGACTATGGCACAGGGCGCGTGGCATTCCAAATCACTGCAAGTTTTATTATGTCACTAACAGTAGTTGCTCCGACGCCATACTTCTGTAACTTTTGGTACTTTTTACGAATCGTCAATCAAAGCCATTTTTTCTTCCAGATTTAATTCTTTTCTTTGTCTTTTATGAGATGGATATGCATTATCAACATTATTTCTTTCTCTCGGCGTACTCGCCATGATTAGCCTTTGTACACTGAATAGATTTAAATTCTTTGCTATAAAAATACTTTGCCGAAGGTATAATTACCGTTGACCAAATCACACCTGAGTAGATTTTTATACAAGGCCGGTATACAGGTGATCAATTAACCCTAATTAGTGTGATCGGTACCCTAATTGACGGCCGGAGTACGGAATAGACAAGGTACGGAATACACAAAAGATTTTACTATTAAACGTTACAGAGGATCGCTCGAAAGAACCGATGTAGACAAGATTCCGGAATACAGAAGATCCGGTTTTCACAAAATGTACTGTATATAAATGATATTTTCCACATGATACCTCGTGTCGTCGTTGTTAACGTTACGATGTGTCATCATAGATAATTAATATTGAAATATATGTTCTACTTTTAAGATGCTTGCACCATACACAGGCTCCGGGGCTGTGTACCATATGCGCATTTCTCGAGATGTTGGAGATCGAAATAGAGAAAATCCGAATACATATTTGTAATGGACATATAGAGAGCGAAAGATTAAACCTGACAAATTGGTCCTGAGAATCAAAGTACGGACAGAGCTACGTCTTCAGGGAGATACTTCTTAGTTTATGAATAATTTATCAAATTTGGTCATGGAGAAATGGAGATTATACTTTATAAAAGAACATATATATTTCAATATTGACAATTTCAAGTCTAGTGCCGAAGCACTGTGAAACCAGGTGAACGATATCCGCGAGGTCTGATACCAATATAACGATTGAATTTATTAATATTAAAATCGTTATATGTTCTCCTGTAAAAAAAAAAGTACCACATGAATATTGCAACAAGAAGGGAGGAGATCTCCAACAAGACCCCGTTGCAGCATCAACAGCAAAACTCCAAAACACCCGATGCAAAAACACAAAAGACGAGTACAGCACGAGACGGAAGAGAGACACGCGACATGTAAACATCAAACACAAAAGACTACACATAAACCGATGAGACCAATGGGCAACCGGTGCCGACTTTGGATGGTCATTTGTCACGCAAGTAGCAAATGGTGTGGTTATCCTGGATTACGTGGGCACAACCCTCTCACTTCTCCAGTTACCCAGAGATCTAGAAGAACGTACAATTGTGGTGTAAAACAACCTTCTCAATGTAAGATGACTTCACACAAACAAGACCGCGAAAGGTATTTTAGAGTACATAATGAAATTAAAACACTTCAAACATGGGGTCGCGGGGAATTGCTTTACCAACTCCAGACTGCAACACGAAATAAGTGTAGATATAAAAGAATAGAGGAGCACTGTCCCATCAGTAAGTGGCGCTGAAGGTCGAATTGTTAATGAAGGAAACGTCCTGAATGACAAATATGGATAATGACCATATCCCTGTATACAGCACAAAATCGATAATTCAGAAAATCAGAAACCAAAGGCATACAAAATCAGGACAAAGCAGAAACAAAAGCAGACAAACAAAAACCTCCACCACATGAAAAGAAGCGAACTCCCGATATGGGAGTGAGACCAGGTGCCCAGGAAGAGTAAGCATCTCCTGCTTGCATGCAACACCCGCCGCTTCCATTCGGTAGAACTGTCACATCCGGTTACTTCCATTTCGGAAGACATAGAGTACAATTTTTGGTTGGATGGTTCAAATGGTCTAGGACAAAATATCATCCACCATTCTGGAGAGTGGGACATCATAGTGTATGACGAGTTCCCCATATCGACCGTAGAACTTCCTCAGTGACGATGTTAGTCGGTCAAAAACATATCCCTGACTGAGAAGCTTATCTGCAAGACGCCTAGCCCTCAGAACAAAATCCAAATATTTGGTACTTGCTCTGGCATAGCGTATTAATTGAGATATGAATACGCCATAAGCTGGAGATGAAGGGATGTTGCTACTCAGAAAAGGAAAGTTTGTAATGCTGAAATTTAAGTCGTCACGTTTGTCATAGAGTGAGGTGTTCATATGACCATCAGTGTCAATATTCGACATCGTGCATGCCACATTTTACAATTCCGGTTATTGTTTATGCTTATTGTCACTATTGAAATATATGTTCTGTAGTACCAATTCTGTTGTACTAGACACGTGTTTCGGATATTTTAATCCTCGTCAGTAGTACTTTATGTCAAACAGTTTAAATAAAACTAAAGTGAATTTTCCTTGCGCCATCTACAATACCGAGCATTAATTTCCTTTTGCCAAAATGAGCGGCTCTAAATTTCGTGTAGGGTTAATTCAGAAGCGTATTTAAGTGGAAAATATGGCCAAAACTCGTTGAAGGTTGGCGCAAGGAGCTTATTTCTAAACATGACCGAAAAAATTATGCCAAAACCAAGCTAAGGACAGAGCTATGCAATGAGGGATATAAACTTTAGGTCTGATTAGATGACAGGAAATTTAGAATATATTTCAATGCAGTGCGTAAGCACTAAAACTAGGTGAGCGTTATCCTCGGGGACTCAAAGTTTACCAGCAGCGATACCAGCCTAGTGGTTGAAATTGTCAATATTGAAATATATGTTCCGTAGTACCAATTTTGTTGTACTAAACACTAATAATTAGTTTTGATTACTGTCTATTTAACTGATTTGACAGTTAATTTCAGAATTTGATCCAGATTTGAATTGGGAAACCTTTTATCATACTATATTTGATATTAAATATACTTCAAATATGATAATCTAGTCGATCCGTATATTTATCAGCGCATTGGCCACTTTATAAAGGAAAGGGTCGTGTCATAAGGTGCAAATATTTGATAACTTCTTGCATTTTATCCTTTTCTGATAATGCTTACATATTTTCAAAGGATGATGCATCTTTAAATATAAAGCTTCTGAGAATTACAAGGCAAACGAAGCCAGCACAATGATTTATAAAAATATCAAATTAGTATGAGAGGAAACATTAGAAAAACCACACGTCTTATGTGATATGTGGGAGTTCGACGTAAAATATTAATAATTAAAAAATTCATAATGGATAAAGCAGATGGAATGAAAGCATCCTATCCGATATGGTAGATATTAATCATATCAGAGAACCAGGAATGGCTTTTTATTTCAGCAATTTTTTTTCAAACAATTTTTGATAGGACAACGACGTTGTGGTGGCACATTCAGAAATGAGAGCGACTCAAAGGAATACGCTTAGTTTAAACTGGTATTTATTTCATTATGCATACATAAGTTATTACAGACAAAATACAATGTATTGGGAAACAAGTAAAAAATATACTTATATTAACCCCTTTCCTAATTTCTGTGCAGAGTACATTACGGCAATATTATGTGAAATACCTAAAGAAGTGAAATATTTCATCAAAAGTGAGTGAGAATGGAAAAAAATGAAATTAAAAAGGCAAATGAATATATAATACACAAAAATGGAAAAATAAGTACATGTATCTTTGAGAATGTCAAAGAAGTAAATCGTTGGTTGAAGCATTCAAACTTAATGTAAATTGATATAATTGGTGCACTAGACGTAAAAATATATATGTAGTGAAAATTCAAATACATGGATAGATGATATTTCTGTTATCAACACAATGCAGAAAATGGTGAGATGAGAGAGAGAGAGAGAGAGAGAGAGAGAGAGAGAGAGAGAGAGAGAGAGAGAGATATCTTCCTGTGAGTTAATATATTACGAAAATCTGCTGCTTTTTTCCATGTATTTATGAACAAGAATAGATTTTTTTTTTCATTTTCTGTGTCGCTTAAGACACGGTCTCCAAACAGTAGTAGATTGAGAGTTAAGGGATAGCGTATAGTTCTGATAGTTGATTATCTTAAATCTCTGTACCTTTTACATTGGAGTAAGAAATGTTTGGTTGTCTCGACTAATCCGCATGAACAAAATTGTGTTTCCCTGGATCCGCAATTGAAATAAACTGGAGTTTTTGTCATGTCTTTATTAAGGAAAGATTTTAAAACAAGAGGATTAGGATTCATACGAATTTCTTCAGGAAGTTTGTTCCACAGGTAGGAAGGAAATATTAAACTGTTGAGTTCTACATCTTATATTGTTTAAGTCATTTTGTCCATGTGTATTGTAGGAATGTACCTGATTACCCATTAATGGAATCATAGAATGGAGGTAAGAAGGCGATTCTTTGTGAAATATTTTATGGAAAGTAATTATTTTATGTTTTTCTCGTCGTTTAGATAAAGTGTCCAATCCTGTGTCATCAAGTAATTTTCCAATGTTTGTCAGTTTCGTCGCGCCTGTCACGATTCTTGCTGCCTCAATATGTATCTTTTCTAAACTTTGTTTTAATTGCAAAGTAGTACCGTCCCAAATTATGTCCGCATATTCGAATATTGGTCTAATGAAGGAAAAGTATAATTTTTGAAGCGAAAATCGATCTAATTTAAATTTTAAAGAGCGTAAAATGTTAAGGCGTTTGGAGGCTTTCGAAATGATCATTTCGATATGATCGACCCAATTTAGAGAAAAATTTATAACGAGGCCTAAGTGTTTATGTTTATCAGTGTCAGTTATCTGTGAATCATTCATGAAAAGAGGGGGTGGTTAAGACTTGTCTGCTTTTTGCTTATTAACATACAGTTTTTTGAGGATTAAAGTCAACAAGCCAATTTGATGACCATTTATGTATTGTATCTAGATCAAAATTAAGAGTTTCGGATGCAGTTACAGGTTTTTCAATTATAATATATAAACTGGTGTCATCAGCGAACAGTCTTATGTCTAAGAATATGCTTATATTGTCCTTTGCCATGTACGTTAGGTCATGTTTAGAATTTCCCTCTTCATATATAATAATACGGAAGTGTTTTAATTCTTTGCCTTCTTGAAAAAAAATTCAAACCAGTTTTAATGCACCAGACACGAGTTTTGGATAATAAATCCTCGTAAATGCCGATATGATTTTCTGACACAGCCAAATGTATTTCAGTAGCGCCCTCTGGTTTTTATTTGTACAGTTACTTTGCAAAGAGTGCACGGCTTCAAATTTTGTGTAGGATCGATTCAGTAGCATAGTTAAATGAAATATATGAACAAAATAGCATTGGAGGGATGGTACTAGGATGTTAACCTCTGATAATTTCGGAATTTATCTTTTGATGAGATGACAAGTTTCCTTACCAGCAAAATAATATACATGATGCCAAATTGATGAAGGGCCTAAACAATGCTTCTTTCAGGAGACAGAGATGGAAAGAAGTAATCGTGACAGTCCCCAAACATATCCTGTCACAGTAAACAATTAAGTTTAACTGCTCCACTCTGCAAAAGGAAATTACTGTTTATAATAATAATTACGGAAGAGTTCCAACTCTTTACCTTCTTGTAAAAATGCCAAACCATAAATTAGATTTCCTCTATTTTGACCTCGCGCATCGATGATGAGACATTACCCTCTTAAAATACCATTCGTGATTGTAATAGTTACACGTTCACCGCTTGGACCGCGTGAACGCAATCATTTCGTCATTACGTCTACGTCATACAGCCCAGAGCACGTGCAGCTTTAGTCTTATCCTGGAAAAACTTATCATTGACAGGTATGAGGTCTACATTACAAGATCAAAGCACTTGTATGACTATTTTAAATGGTTCAATTTTCTTTTAAGGAGGTCCAGGACAGCCAGACTTAAATTTGATCCTATCATTTAATTTTCCTAAAAATTACATATGTTAATATTTGAAACATACTTTTTCTACATGCAAAGTTTCATCATTTTTTTACCGTTAGTTTTGAAGCTACGAACGTACATATATACCCATTGAAAGCCCCAAAGTGGGCCATAAATGTGACGTTAAAATTAAAACACTTTAGGTAATGAAAGACAGTTACAAATCTTCTGTAAAGCAGAATATTAACAAGTTTTGTATTTTTAACTTAGATATGATGTGGACAATCGGATATGTATAAAATTTTACATGATCACTAAGACTTTTAAAAGAAATTGTCGAAGGTAGATAAATTTATGTCTATTTTCAAAACGTCTTTGAGTTGCTAATTTTTAATAATAAAGTCCGTTTATCTGAAACCCTTCATTTATTTTTCCTAAAAACTTGCTATTATCTTCTTCATATGTCAAGTGAACCACCGATAAATTCCTATTGAAATTTGACTGTCAGTTTTTAGGTTATAGTGATTTTGTTACCCCCCCCCCCCTTATTTCTGCGTTACCTAATCCTGACGTTCTTGCGAAAAACGCGCCAATGTCGCCGTTTCTATTGTGAAGTCATAACTGATCCAGTGCTTTCCGATGGGGTTCTTTCGGATAGTGTTCTGGACCCTCTTAAATGTCCAGATGCCATGTCATTTTTCTTCTGTTTTTGGTTCAAATCGTCTCACTAAACCAAAGTGTTATAGTAATGGATATAGACATTGGCATTATATATCATTCAGTCTTATATCATCGAAACGAAAGGAGGTTATCATCCTAACATCATTCCACCATTACTATTTTGGTCATAGATTTCATTAACCTATGCGACTGAATCTGTCCTACGGGAAATAGCCCAGTTTCGAGTAACGCCGGAATACCGTTACGACTCCGGGATTAGTCACGCCGAGTCAAAAATGTTCCACTGGCGTACTTCCGGTTGCGAAGCGTGCATAACTACCAAGAACGTCAATCGGAATTTAACTGCATTTTATCTATCACAACACACTTTTTCCTCTCGTGATGGATGTAAGAGATAACGAGTTACATTTTTATAGCTACTATGTCACAGAATTGAAAAAAAAACCTCCAAAAAGAGGCATAGGGAGGAAGCTGGACCGTCACCGTTATAAGGCTTGTTGATATCGGAGTTGAGTACGACTTGGATTTAGACTACAGATTAGAGGTTTGAATGTTTTCATTACAAATACATTTAACTATCTGTAAGTAACATGGGAAAGAAAAGGTTATTGTTTCCATTTTTTAATGCGTGTAAATTATTCTTACCATAAATTCCAAGAACAGAAAAAAAAATTAGCCTAGTCCCACTTTTCCCAGTTCCTTCCCTCAAAATCAAATGGCCGTCCCCTTCCATAGATATCGAATGAAATGCTGTGCAGACATAAAAACACTGTAATGAAGATATTGCAGGAACTGGAAATTGACCCATTACCTTATGCTTTGTGAGTTATCGATATATTCAAGTATCTACTTAGTAATATTAGAGCTGATACAGATTTTCGCAGGAAAATTGTACAGACTGATCATCATGTTTGTAATTTAATATTTTCAGGTATTTATAAACAACATGCTCTGGATTTGAAATGTAAATGTGTTGATCACCAATTTTGCTCTGAAAATTTAAGACATCATCATAAGCTTGGACCAAGTGAATAAAGTTGACTACTGGTAAGGATTCTAGTGAATAGTTTTTGAAATACATATGTAACAGAAGAGGAAAAAATGGGTACCTCTTTCCCCCCTCCCATTCCCTTACGTCTCCTCCTCCCCCTCCTTTTCACTCTTCCCTTACCTTCCCCTCTCACCCCCTTCCTCCCTCCTCCTACCCCCTTTCTCCCTCCTCCCTCCCCTTATCTCCCTCTCCCTCTTCCCGCACCCCTTCCTCCCACCTCCCTTTCACCCTGTCCACCCACTCATGTAGGGCCCCATGTAGGTATTTTAATTTTATGTAAATGGTCAAACTTCCATCACTCTGATCCTCTCATTATCACATGAGGAAAGCTTTAATAATTGCACATTTGTTACAAATTTAGAGAGCTTTTTCAATTCAATATGATATCAAATGAACATCAAAATAGATCAAAGATCTTTATACAGTTCTTTATAGAGATCATGTATTTTAATACAGTCATATATTATGATACTTATGTATAATTTTATATAAAATAGGAAGATGACTTGCCAGATGTTCCAGATACAGAATCATTTGATGTGCTTATATACCTGATGCATGTGTGTGGATTTCTGACTGCCTTACAAATTTATAAGCAGGACAATGGATACTGAGATTTCACAATCACATGGCATTGTAACCACATCAACAAAGTAAAACCCACACATTGTTCGCACCCTGATTTTATCCGTCAATTACTTAGTTATACATCTCCAGACACACAAACTAGTAAGACTGTTAACTGGATATCAAATGCTGATAACTTTATTCATATACATGTACCAGAACAAAGATTATAGGGAAGCATGTTTTGATAATCATTGTGTTTGCTTAAAATTTGACTAGTATACTCAAATACAGGATCAGTTGGGTGTTTGTAGTACTTTGTATTCTTTACCAAAAGAGATTTATACTATATTTATAATTATTAATTTGATTAGGAGTTATTCAAAGGTATTGTTGAAAAAAAGTTTTATTGTCAGCAATATGATTCATAAATACTGAAAGCACATTTATATTATGTTGCTTACTTTGTGAGAAACTTTAAGTACCATATACATTAAGTGTAACATGACTTTGCTGTCTGATATGAAATAATTAGGTAAATGTATAATCACAGAATACAAATGTATGTACAGACTAAAGCTTAATATTTAATTGACAAATATGTACAGTAAATAATAGAAGATGGAATAGAAGTTTGCAATCATCATGACATTAATTATATCTAATAATTTATGATATGTTGTTATTTGTTGCAAAATAAAAGGTTTTGTTTGCTACAATTAATTTTCATTTTTACACATCTTCATCCAATACTATATTACATTTGAGAAAGTAAATCAATATTAGCTTTCTGTTTTATAACGTAATTGATTTATCAACATAATATCGATGGCCTCACAGTGTTTATCTCAAGATCTTACAAAGTCAAGGAGTTTAACCAGTGACCTCATGATTCTTTTGTCATATATCTGTGGATTAGATATATTACATTTCCTCGATTCCCACAACTTAGAAATTGTAAGTTACAGAACCAAGGAGAAATACATGTACTTGACTTGTATGTATTATATGTATGCTACAGTCTGTCCATATACCGAAAGTCTGGGACTGGGCAGTTTGATTTCTAGGAAGCTTCAATGCATTTGGATATTTTCCAATAAAAGATTTTGGTCTGAATTTTGTGAATTATTAACAAGTTTCTGAGATGGCCACACTTTAGAAGTGGTTGGAAAATCTTCTTCTTCTTCCTTCTTCCGGTAAAGTGAAGGGTCACTTCTGCATCATTCTCTCACTGTGGATGCACAGTTATGTTGCTATTAAAGCGAGACTCTGGCAGAAGACGAATCAACAAATCAGCCAAGCATATTAAAGATTCTTATTCTGATTAATATCATAGGAACTGATATAGACTTAGTTTTCTTATGGGTCCAGTTGGTTTGCTGGTGAGGATTAGTCTGATATCGCTTCTTGATTGAGCTTTATTATATAGTCTGTTTATATTCCCACTCTCATTGGCTGAGAACTGTCACGTGGCGAGTCATTGTCTCATCATATTGACCTGTGAGGGCGATCTCATTAAATATCACTACCGCGAAAACTCTTACTTCCGGTTTACCATGAAATATCGAAAACGCGCGAAATTTATATCTGTGACGTCATTAACGTCATTTCGTAAACAGCAGCAAGGACCATGAAGCTGAGCTCAAATTCTTGAATTTTGAGCCTATCTACGGATTTTGACTCTGAAATATTCTTCATTTGACTCATTGAATGAATTCCATTACGTTCAGGATAATTCAGCGACAGAAAATGCTGATGTTAACACGTCTTGAAAAATTTTCAAAGAAAATTCGATGTCAGCCATTTCGAAAAGGTACCTTTATAAAAACTGATTAAGTCCACTATATAATAAAACAATTATGGACTTTTCACTCGGTGAATATGGTGTGATATTTTCTGAATTTGAAAATATTGACCTCGGCTGTCGCCTCGGTCAATATTTTCAAATTCAGAAAATATCACACCATATTCACCTCGTAAAAAGTCCATAATTGTATAATATCTGTTCTATCCAATCTCAGGGGATGTCATTTCTTTCAAGAATATCTGTCAAAAAGTAAATATTAAAATGTACAAACAAAAAAAGTGCAATAGACAGTAGTTCTGGATTGCATCAAGACACATCTGTTAGAAAATAAAAAAAAATTAGGGAAAGGTCAAAAGGGCAAAAAAGCATTGTACCAAATGAGTGCAGAAACGGATCGCAAGGAATAAACATTTTTAAGATCAATAAGGCAATGTCCCATAAAGTTGGATAAGGTCAGGTATATTATTAATCTCTTTTTGGGATTCTTTAAAGCAAAGTGTTCACTCTGTTGATGTTGATACTGAAATAGCTCTGTGAAGTGGAAGCAGTAAACAACAGCATAGTAAACAGCCACATTGCAGAATATCAAAAGAGATTTAAATAGTACAGGTAGAAATTGACCCTTCCGATTGCAGGAAAAAAATGCAAAATTTCGTGACGTCACAATGCTTTTACCTTGGACAAACAAGCTTCGAATCTCGGTCAAACATCGACTTTGCATTGTGACGTCATGGAATTTCTCAATTTTTTCCAACGTTCGGAAGGGTCAATAGCAGTAAAGAATTATTTTTGAAAATCAGCTCAAAGGTAAAATTATTATGTCATTGGTCTCTGTACCACTATGAATCATGCCACAGATAATAATTTTGGAACAAAAAGTGCATAGTTCGGAAAAGACATCAGTAGCTCTTAAAATCTGTGTCATTTTGAACATTTATTATCTTGGCCAGTATCTATCAGAGCTGAGTACATGTATCTGTACATGGTCAGTGATGGTATAACTGAAAAAAACCCCAATACCTGTCTACTCTCTTTAAAGCTGTTATGATTCAACATCTCAGGATAGGGAATTACCATTGACTAAGTGTGCTTGCCCGGCCCTGGGCCTTGAACAACCCTGCCAGGCGTGACAATTTTTCTCGGCGGAGCGGTTACTGGCAGCTTTTACTAAAAGTCTGGGCCTTCTTTCTCGTCGAAAATACAAAATAAACTGATCTCTGACATGTGTCCTTTCCGTTCCCTCTTCAGGTTATCGAGACTACATCCTAGGGCACCAGAGACAGACTGACAGAGTACAAATTAAAAACAAATTCAGTGTCTATTCCTTCGTCTCCAATGTAAACTATCGTTACCGGAAGTGACACTGCGGAACATTTTTGACGTATCACGTGACTTGCGTTATAAAAGTTAGAATAAAGACGGTAATCCGGGGGAACCCGAAACAGTGCTATTTAAAGACGCATACTCTTTTAAAAATGCATACATTGAAATTGAAAAAAATAAACTAGAGGGCGCTACTAAAATACAAAAATGGCTGTGTCTGAAAATCACTTCGGCATTTAATTAAGTACTAATGATGAGGATTTACAACCGAAACACAGGCACGTATTCAAGCCTGTCTTGAATTAACGTGCCATTATCAAAGTGCGATTATTTCCCCTTTAGTATAAATACGTTCGTTCCCTTCTATCAGCAAGAGTTAACGTTCTTTGCTTGTTACATTACAACGTCCTCTTTTTCATTCTGCAGCCGACAGTGTAAGTCGTGAATTTGCTTGCTCACATAAATTTCCATTCATCAGATTAAAAATTGAGTTTTTGAACCCTTTCTATTTACAGCTGTGCATTTTGTTACTTTCAGGATAATATACATCATATTATTTACTTGATTATCGTTCTTTCAATCATTGAACGTAGCATTTTTAGCTCACCTGAGCCAAAGGCTCAAGTGAGCTATTGTCATAGTGTGGTGTCCGGCGTCCGTCGTCCGTCGTCCGTCCGTCCGTTGTAAACTTTTAACATTTTCAACTTCTTTTCAAGAACGGCTGAAGGGATTTTGATGAAACTTAGTATGCATGAAGTACTAAAGGTCCTCTACCAAGTTTGTTCATTTCGGCTTGATCCCTTCAGGGGTGGATCCAGGGCGGGGTCAAATAGGCCCCAGAGAGTACCCCTCTTCAAAAATCTTCTTCTCCAGTTCCACTGAATGGATTGAAAAACTAATTGTATCTAAGTGATCTAGAAGGATGTACGATTCAAGTTTGTTCATTTCGTTAAAATCCAATAACTAATTTTTGACGCGTTTTTGACGTCTTTTTCGACATTGCATTTTTAATGCAAAAATTGATATTTCTCTTAATATTTTCTTTCTTATTGAAAAATTCTGCTCCAGTTTAGTTTAATTTAGCCATTTTTAAGCAAAGGAATGCTTTAGTGAAAGAATTTTGCTGAAAGGTTTATTTTTGAATCTTTAATGATTTTTTAATACTGTAAAAAAGGAAGGGAGGATGGTCATTTTCATCATTTTTGGCATTTTATGGTTCTTCCCATGAATGATTGTTTTAACATTTATCATATTTATTGTAAGGAATGTAACAGTGAAAGAATTTTCTCAATATCTTGACTTTTAGATTTTTAATGATTTCTTTAATACTGTAAATAGGCATGTTTTCTTTGTCAATGAGTCCCAAGGTAGCGAGTTCAAATCCCGGCTTGGCCTTAAAAAAATTTTTTCTTTATTTTTCATTTTTCATCCATATTTTAAGCTTTGAATGCTATTTTTAACTTACCTGAATAATTTTAATGCCATTTTTGCCACTTTTTGAACTTTGGAATTTTTTATGAAGTTTGGCATTTCCCCTTGGGTTCATATTGATATTTTTAAAGCAATATTATAGGTTAAATTAAATTATAAATTTTAGCTAATTTTTGAAAAGAGGAGGCAGGGGTGAACGCTTTCATCAATTTATGTGTATGAGGGGTACAAGTCACTAGGGTGCTCCTAGTCGTTAGAGGGAATTACTACGAGTGTAAGTAAAATGGCGGAACCATATTTTAGACTTTGATAAAGCTTGTATTTTTAGGACATAAAAGGGTGTATCTTGAGAGTAAATCGTATATTTTAATAGATTTTTATGTTATTATATGTATTCTTGTTGGGGCACTTGCATATTTGTTATCGATTCATTCATAACATTTATTTCGAATTTCCTCTGACTTGAAAAAAACAAGAGCCCCAGGGGGCACAACGCTCACCTGATACCCATGCACGCTCTAATTGACATACTGACATTGAATACTGATAGTGCCAGTACCAGGATTTTAGCCCACAACCTTTCAAAAAAGATTTTTGCCGGATGCAGAGAAGTTATTTTTTTTCAGACAACCTTTAAAAGTACAAAAAAGAAGAAATAGTCACATTTCAAAACAATAACTTTTTTACTGATTTGAAAAGACGGATAAAGTGGTCCAACGTCATATGCCCAGCTAGTATAGTTCAATTATGCAACATCAAAAATAAAATCATATTGTAACATTCCACATTAATGTGCAGCAGAAAAAGAATAAAACAATGAAATGATTTCATAAATTAAGTTTATTTAAAATTGAACACAAAACCTTTCATTATTGATAGCTAGCATGCCAGAAATTATAAATCCTGTGTTTGTGAAACGAGAATGCCCCCAGCGGCATCTTTGTTAGTATAAACGCCATTTTCTGTTAAGTATGTGAGAGGTCAGGGTCAGCGTAATATTGGTATCAATGGAAAGATCTTGTCACAAGGAATACACATGTACAATATGAAAGCCCTATCACTAACCATTCAAAAGTTATGCCCAATGTTAAAGTTTTTGAGAAGTACGTGAAAGGTCAAGGTTATGGTCATGAGGTCAAAAATTTTGGTATCAATGGAAAGGTATTGTCACAAGGAATACACATGTGAAATATGAAACCTCTATCACCAGCTTCCATTCAAAAGTTATGCCCAATGTTAACGTTTTTCGGAAAACAGACAGACAAACAGACAGACGGACAGGCCAAAAACTATATGCTCCCGAATCTTTTATTCCAGGGGCATAAAAAACAAAGATTTTTCGGTTTTGCCTTTATTCACTGAAATCTATAAATTATGCTTTTGAATAGTATTGATTTCATCTCAAATACATGAAACGTACAGTTAAAATCATTTTGATCCAATATTTATCAATTCAAGTGAGTTGTGCAGAAATTGGGCCAGTTTGTTTTCCAAAAAACCAGTGTATGTTGTATCAAACCTCATGACCCAGTGAAGCCACTTGAACAAATAATTTTCAGTAAAATATGCTGAAATGCGGCGCTTCTTGCCTATGCATATTTCAACAGGCGAGAAGGAGCGTTGGTTTTCAGCATACGCTGTTCAACAACTCAAGTGGTTTCTCTAGGTTTCGCAGTTTGAAACAAATTAAAAGGCCCATGAAATTGTTAAGCTTGTCCAACTAGCAGACCTACGACATCGTTATTTACTGTTAACTAATTGTTTTACCTCATCATAGGTCTGTTACACGGACAAGTTGTTAGCGGAGAGAGTTCATGAAATGTATCAGTTGCATCGGATTTGCCGACAAAAAAATTATTTGGTCCGATAAAAACTCATAATGTATCTATTATTTGAACAGATAAAAATTCCCAAATGTCTTAACACAGGAACCTGTCGTTTTATGAGAGAAAATGTTTTATTATTCACAACCTCAGGCCTCTGTGTTCCTCTTAGAAATATTAAACATACAAGATGACGAACACAGTGGCTTAAGGTTGTGAATAATAATTTATTTTCTCTAATAAAATAACAGCTTTCTGTGGTCCAACATTTCATTGGAAGATTTCAGGAAGTCTGAACTGAATTATTTATTTTCAAGAATTTCAGATATTAAATGTCCTATGCATTCTCAAAATCCAGAGGAAGAGATTACTCATTAGACGTTTCTTCAAGAAATCAGTCCGTAAATTACTTCATCTAAGAGAGTCTAAGACAGAGGAAATTCGAGCAAACTTTATATATGATAACAAGTACATGCAAGTGTTCCAAGTACATGAATGATAACCATTACGAAAGTGTTCCAAGTATAAAAATCTTTTCCGTTTGCACTGTATCTCCTGAAATGTATCGCAGTACTAAAGGTATCACATTAGTAAATGGGGAATCCCCTTCGGGTACAGGCTACAGATATGCATAGCTAGGTCATTATCTAGGTCATTGTCCAGGTCATTATCTAGGTCATTGTCCTGTCAAATAGTTCCGATTATTTTCTTATTATTTTCAACAATTGGTGGAAAATACACACAATGTTTATCTTGAATTGTCTTCCCGTGATTGTTTACTAGCTGGATGAAATAAAATTTTGAATATAGTTTAAAGTGTGTGAGACATCTACATGTGTGGAAGAATACGTGTGAAAATAGGTCCTCAGATCCAGATCATAAAATTCGAATAATTCCGGTCCGGAACCAGGTGCATGGCTTTGAAAAAATATTTAAAAAGTTGTGTACTTTTAATCTTTACGGCATTTTCTTTCTATGTAATTCAAATAAAATTTCTAAACATTCAAAAGTAGTGTCAATGTGTTTAAGCCGGTGCGAATTGAGAATTTTTCTCCTATTTTTGGTAAGAAAGTACTTGAAAAATAACTGGGATCTGGATCCTACACGGCAAAAAATGGCTTGTTGCCGACTTTAAAAATAAAATTCTAAACAAGTATAAAGAATTTAAATAATTGAATCATATCACATGAAAGGTCAATCAATAAGACATTGGAGCATGTATCACTTGTTGAATTATCAGCTGTAACCTATGGCTCAGGTGAGCTAAAAAGGGGAAAAAAAATTTTGTTGGGGTCCCGCCGGGGTTTGAAGCCACTCCCCATGGGTCCATTGGGCATGGAAAACATACATTATACCTATGTACAATCTTAAAAAAATATTCCTTAAAAATCTAAAAGTGGATATCTTGACAAAATTCTTTCACTTGTAGGGTACCATGCATGAGTACCTCATACCTACAAATTGTCATGACAATCTGAAGAGTGGTTATAGAAAAGAAGCAGAAAATGTATGAAAATCCCCCCCCCCCCCCCTTCCTTTTTACATAAGAAAAAAATTCATAAAAAATCAAAAAAATAAAATTTAAGCATAAAATACATATCAAAGCATTAAGTAAGTTAAATATGATAAATATGTAGTAAATGAGTGTGTAAAATCATACACTTATTGAGTTATTTAAAGAAATAGTGCAAAAATGTGCATTTCTGACTAAGTCCGAAAAGACGTCAAAAACGCGTCAAAAATTTGACTTCGAAGTGGAACCAAAAATAACAACACTTCTTAAGACATCTCTCTAGATCATCCTGATGCTTTCGGATTGTCGATACATGCTTCGGTTCTGAAGAAGAAATTTGTCAAAGGAGGGTACCCCCCGTGACCTACTTTTGGCTGTGGTGGCGCCACCTGTTGACAGATCCGGACGAAAAACAACAACACTTGTAGGGGACCATGAGTACTTCATACCTACCAAGTTTCATCAAAATCCCTTCAGCCGTTCTGGAGAAGAAGTTTAAAATGTGAAAAGTTTACGACGACGGACGACGACGGACGACGACGACGGACGACGACGACGACGGACGACGGACGACAGACGCAACACTATGACAATAGCTCACTTGAGCCTATGGCTCAGGTGAGCTAACGAGACTATTAATCGGCGTATAGCTTCAATATATTTTGCCCGTCCCACACGCTGTTACTTTTTGGTTGTTTATTGTGTGTGGAAGGGCTTCAATTCCTTTCCGTAGATCGCTGTGTAGCAAGCCGATTGGACCTTTGTTCAGTTTAGGGGACCGGGACTTTTATTTAAGATTGTACATAGGTATAATGTATGTTTTCCATGCCCAATGGACCCATGGGGAGTAGCTTCAAACCCCGGCGGGACCCCAACAAAATTTTTTTCCCTTTTTAGCTCACCTGAGCCGAAGGCTCAAGTGAGCTATTGTCATAGCGCGTTGTCCGTCGTCCGTCCGTCCGGCGTAAACTTTCACATTTTTGACTTCTCCTCCGAAACCACTGAACAGATTCTGACGAAACTTGACAGAAAGCAAGAACTCAACGTCCTCTACCAAGTTTGTGTTTTTTGTGCCGATCCGTTATCCAAGATGGCCGCCCTGGCCTCTGATTGGCTGAAACATTTTTCAACTTCTTCTCCACAATCGCTGAATGGATTTTGACGAAACTTAACTGAGAATAATATAGGCCCTTGTTGAAATTAAAGTTATTTCGTTATATTTTATAAAAATGAAATGTAACTAAGTATTTATATTTATTTATATCACATCTATTTATATGACTAAACATTTTGTTATGTAAAGATGTATATTTGGTGTAATATTAACTCATAAACATTCATTATGTTTTTTCTGGAAACATGCATAGTATTTCATACAATTAATTTACATTATGTACTTTCCGAAGCTAGGCCTACTGGCAAATTAAGAAAGAGGAAATACTTTCTTATTGATAAAGAATTAAAGAAAACATACTTAATTACTTAGATTAGATGTATACATTAAAGACAAATGCTTCAATCTAATAGTTCTGATTTCTTGTAATTTAATATTCATAAATGTTCAATGTCAATTTAAATTCTAGAAAAACTTCTAGTCCTGTGGTATTTCTCACAACTGATTTAACATTGTTACATTTACCAATAAATCTAAAAAGAAAAACCAATTTGTATGCCTCAGGTCCTGGATTACTGTAAAGAAATTCTCTGAATAAAAGAAAAATTATAAACGATCAAAATTTACGGAGCTAAAGTCTGAATGATCTTGACATATCATTATTTCATGAAGTTGTTACTATAATAATGTCCTCAGATAATAGCTAGATTCCCCTTTCTTGTAGTATAGAACTCTTTGACATTCATAAGCAACATATTGCTTTTGATTATTAATTTGTAATTTATAGTGGTAAGTATATGTGATGGGAGTCACTGGCATGACTTAAAAGGGTCTGTAAACTTCATCCCACACAATAATGCTGTACTACTTTGCTTTCTGCGATGAACAGTGCTTAAGGAAGCTTACTTATAATGAATGATAAACCTCCATTCAACTCTTATATTATACAATTACATGTACTGTATTTTAAATTAAGACACATGCATGTATAATTTGTGCAAGTGAAATTTACTTAATGAAAAAAAAATCTCGTTATAATTCTAAATTAATTCAGGATTAACATTCACATTGAGTTTTTTTTCCATATTGATGATTTATTCAGTGTCTTTGAAATGTCTTAAATTGTTTATCGCCTCAAAAGAAATTTGACATTTTCTTCCAGTTAACAAAATAATTACACATTAATACATTAATTGCCTTGTTTAAACAAACACAATTCGTAATTGTTTCTCAGTTCATAAAGTCACCTATGTGTATATTCGGAATGCTCATTGGTTATATGTTGAAACCTTGATTATGCTTAAGTTAGTTAATTTTGGAAATCATAAGACTTACAGTGATCAGTAATAAGAGTGATCTTTAGTAAATTATAGAGTAGATAAGTTCTAATAAACATTTCAATTTTGACTTGATGTGCCTCTGAGTGAATATACCTGTGACACTTTATCATTCATATATATGTTAAAACAACTAACTTTAAAACAAAAGCATAGATCTCTTATGCCAACGTACATTTTTTGAATGCACAAAGACACATTTATGAGTGTTGACGTTTTGTATATAATATGTCAGAAGACCATCAACAGCTAGATCGAGCCTAAATCCCCGGAAACAATTTCCACATTACAAAACCGGAATCAAACATAGAAGATCCACTGTCATACTCCGATACTCTCCAGGTCCTTTCTTGTAGTTCTCATATTACTTTCAGCAAGAAACATTTCAAACTTCATTCAGCAATTAATGTTGTATACTTAAGGCCGAACTCCAATTTGTCGAAATCTGGGGCATTGGGCGGTTCTTATCTAACAGCGTCGATAAAAATAGCAAACAGCGTGCTATGGCAGAGCGGTGCACGTGTATTATAGCAGACGAATCTTTTACACAAAATTCACGATTTACTTATGAAAGTCTTGAGTCAGAATACAATATATTAAAAGTATAATTTTATAAAACTCGTAGCCGTCTTATAAATGTTATTTGTATGATTTTACGTCTAGAAAGACAGGTTACACATACATGCATAACCTACATGTACATATGTACATATAGATAATGGAAGCTGGGAATTAGGATTGTGCAGGAGAGGCTGCAAAGGGTCATTTCGTCGAGGATATCGCAAAGATGTCGAAATAAAATTATTTTTTTCCATTTTGTTTTTACATGTTTTTGGAATTGTATATCTACATTTTTCTTTTAGAAAAAATGACAAGGAATATTTTACATTTAATGAAATTGTCCGTCCCTAAGTAAACCTCTCGTTTTTTGGCGGGTACTTTTGCGCGGATCTGCATAAATTAGAGTAGACAATGGCCGGCGCTATGCAGCATGTTTCTCCCAAGAGAAGATCGTGAAAATCTGGTTTAATAAAGTAAACTTGAACATTGTGAAAAGTGTATATAGTGGTGTCACTGAACATAAAACGGATCTATTTGACTTTATACCGAGGATATCATCTTTAAAAGATAAAACTTGGGACTTTTCACATATTGCAGCAACGATGTAAGAATGTTTACGAACGAGTGTACAAGTAGCCGGGCCGTGAAAACGACATAGAAATTATTTTACTGAGAAAGTTTCTGTAAATAAAAAAAAAATACGAAAATGATTTTTCGCATAAACCCAACAAAGGCATATTGGATATACTTTAGTCACGCTGTCTCTGAAAACTCATGACACATCATTAATGAGTTTTTGGATTCAATATTTTCATCAAATGGAAAAAATGTGAAGAAATGAGGTAAGAAAGCGCGCATGCTGCATGTTAATCATGATAATAGAAAACGCGCTATCGGTATGACTCAGCATCCGGTATAAACAATAACAGAGTTAAAACGCCCTCCGCATGTCACTCTTCTGAATTTGAATTGAAAATTTGTCCTGCTTCCATCATTTGGAGTGGAAATACTCAGTTAAATCTCAATATAATATCTACATATTACATACATAAACGATTGAACGTCGTGTTCAGATGCATAACAAATTTCATATGAAGATTTTTCATGAGATAATTTGAAATTTTCCTCTGCAATCTGAACGTGTCTAGAAATTTCATATTCGCCACCATTTTCCTGGTTGGCTGCTATTTATACCCCAAGCTCGGCCTTTAAAGTTTTGTATTTGATATAACTATATTTAAGCAATGTCACTGACTACATAATTGTATATAATCCGAGGAATGTTTGAAAAATCAACATATGATTTGCATTTGTTCACTACTAAATATATTATGAAATAAATCCAGAATCTTAAACTATTGTACTATTTTCATGAGAATGACAACTCACTCCCTGTTGAACTTGGATTGTGTGTTGGAAATGACGCAAATGTTCCATTTTTTAAAACCTACATTGCGTTTTGACTTAGTTTTTAAAACTTTGTTTAAACAGTCTTGATTTAATCTTTTCTAGTGAGCCAACATTATATGTCTGTATAGAGCTAAGTGTAATAGCTAATGTCATCGAGGAAGACAAAAACAAAAGGCTTTGATACTAATAACAGATGTATTCTTTGTGACAATAGCTTTCATTTCATACTGTGACCCATATACTATAAATTTGAATTTATATTGACATTGAAGAAAAAAAAAATTAGCATTAGAAAATGTCAAAATTGATATGATAACAGGTTTTACTTTTTTTCAGTAAATAATTCGTTTGCTAACACTAGTTCTTATGCTTGAATTGCTTCTAAATTCCGTTCAAATATGGTCCAGAAGCCAGAGCATATGACTTTGGACCTCTTTATCCGTCTTTACAAATCAGTAATAAAAGTTATTGTTTTGAAATGTGACTATTTTTTCTTGTATGTACTTTTAAAGGTTGTCTGAAAAAAAAAAAAACTTCTCTGCATCCGGCAAGAATCTTTTTAGAAAGGTTGTGGGCTAAAATCCTGGTACTGGCACAATTAGTATTCAATGTCATTATGTCAATTAGAGCGTGCATGGGTATCAGGTGAGCGTTGTGCCCCCTGGGGCTCTTGTTTACTTTGTACCAGTTTCACACACTGTGATCGCGCCATAATTTACTGCATGCATGACGCATCCTACAGGCTGCAGCAGCAGCCGGTATGAACCGGTTTAGTGTATTGGTAGTTTCTAGATCACCCTTGTTTGTTGCAGTATGTGCAGTTTGGTGGTCATTGCCCTGTACTTATCCTAAATATTGAGATGTCCTCGGAACATAGCACGTTTATCTCTATTTTAGTAAATAGTCGAAATATGCATGTCTGGTACACCTATCTAGATTTAGTTTGGAAGAAAAAAAAAACAAAAACAAAAACAAACAAAAACAAAAACAAACAAACAAACAAACAAGAACAAAAACAAAACACAAAACGTTTAACCAATAGATAAACTTTTTTTACACATGTAAATAAAGCTAAAAATTAAACGGATAAAATGTTAATACTAGTATCTATAAGTGAATGAATAAGTAAAAATTAAATGAATAAATAAATCAAATAAATAATCTTTTACCAAAGAGATATACACATGTAAACAAATGGAGAAATGAATAAACAGATTAATAAATAAACATATAGATAAACGATAAGTAAACAGCGCTATAAAAAATAAATGATAAATAAATAAACAGACAAAAAAAATAATAATAATAAATTAATCAATTAAACTTTAAACTATATACTTAATAGGCATACATTCGTAAAAAAGGGCAAATAAATTAATAGAACAGAAGTAAATGTTAAATAGGGGAAACATGTAAATAAATATATAAACGAGTAATAAGATAATAAGTGGTAAAATGAATAAGTAGATTAATAACTTTATACATAAAGGATTAACAATAGATAAAGAAGTAATAAACAGACATATAACTAATAGATATATACATTTATGTCAATCAAATAGATAAATAAAGAAACCAATATCAAGAGGATAACCTGTGGATAACATGTATTTTATTGAAAACAATTTAAATAATCATAAATAACAAGGAGAAACAACCTACAAAATTCAAATAATGCAAAGCTACTAACTCTATAACCCCTCCACCCTCCCCCCCCCCCCCCCCCTGCGCAAATAGAATAAAATAAAATTAAAATCAATTAAAATAAAATAAAAAAATAAAATGAAATGAAATAAAATAAAATAAAGTAAAATGAAATAAAATAAAATAAAATAAAATAAAATAAAATAAAATAAAATAAAATAAAATAAAATAAAATAAAATAAAATAAAAACTAATATCAATGAAAAATTCGCACAACAACCTTCCAGTAAGCATGTTCATACGGCATAAATGAAAAGATAAATAAATTAATGAATAACTAGATTAAATGAATAAATACATAAAAAGATAATATAAAAGGAAGGAATTGAAAAATGGAAATGTGAAGGAAAAGGACGATAATATAATTAATGACCTTACATCCTATTTTTATCAGTACAAAGGTGGCACAACATACTTCTAAAATATCCGGGTTGATTACTAAATGGATTCCAAGTAACCAATTTGCAAATCGCTCATTATGCATATGGCAAATATATCAATGAATAAATGAATAAAACGTCAACAGAATAAAACGTCAACAATAAATTAACTAGCACTAAACCCAACAAATACGCTTAAATAAAATCGCGTTAAATTATGGCAATGGATTATAGCCAAATCATCTAGCAAGAATATATAAAGCCAACACGACAGAATGGAATGTCTTGTTTTTGCAACCCTAGAACTGTATCTATGATTACATAGGGTACTAACCATTTACCTTTATATGTGATGTATGCATCAAGGAATAAAGGAAGAAAAGGAAAGAAGAATGAAAGTAAGAATGTATGAATGAACAGAAAATTTTGAAAATTGTAAGTTCGTAGATAACTTCAGACAAATACAGTTGACCTTACACGTTATGAATGCATACGTCGCATGTCCAGTTTTCATTACTTACAATTTGGAATTTTTTAAAGGCACTTGAAATAGAAATTATATGTGGAAATAGAGGTAGGGTAAAGCAGAATAACAGCTCGTCCTATTACATCATATAATATAAATTAGCGAACATCATGATAGAGACGTATCACAAAAGTTCTAGCCGATGAAAGTGGCCACGCAACAAATGTATGTCGTCAACCTAAGCCGTTTATGAAATGTAATTTGTTACATCGATGAAAGAAAAGTTGACACCAATATACCAAAAGTTGACGACTGTGCGTTTAAGGGGATTCCAAAAATATTCACAATGTCAAGTGGCATATTTACGCATAGACTTTTGAAAAAGTCTTTCCGAGAAGGTCAGTTTGAAATTTCTTTCAATAGAATCTTACTTGACGCAAAGGTTATTCGCGAAAATAACTTTGTTGACCCCACCCCCCTCCCCCCAAAAGTTAATGGTGTGTATCCGTGAACTGAATTCTAATCATTAATTGGATCAAACGAATTAGAATGTAGATCTGTATATGAAAAGGAAAAGAAAAAGCATTTCCAAAAAAAAAAAAAATCGGAAATAAACAATTTGAATTTCACAGCCTATGTTAGCACCATGGTTGCCGAATATCAGTATTACTTAGCATATCATTACTTATCGACAAAAAAAAACTAATTTTGAAGTAGGTTGTGTTGTAAAGATTATCGGCGATATCATCATTAATACCCTTCGATCTTTATAAATTGATTATATTATAATCGGTGAAAGAATTAAATGGTTTTCGGTCGAATATGCGCACGTCAAGTAGTTTTATACTGGCGTAGCGTAAAGTGACTTCATGTGAGTCGTCACCCCTCAACTTTGATGGACGGTGCTCACACTTATTCTAAATATGCACATTTACAGAATATTGGCCATTTGGGCCTATTATTGACATATTTCATCTTATTATTATATAGTATTTTGGCCTTATCGGCCTATATTTCGGCCTTATTGGCCCATTCATGCTTATTGCTTTGTACCGCTTTTGTGCCAATCCATTGCGGTAATAACACAAATTTGAATATATGTTTATTGCTTGTTACCGCTTTTGTGCCAATCCATTGCGGTAAATTATATGTTTATTACCGCTTTGTGCCAATCCATTACGGTAATAGCTTTATATATGTTGTGATTGAGGCTCGTCCATCGGCGTCCTCCTTTGTATATATTTAAAGCCACCGCGGCCAAATTATGCCAACTGAATAAATATAATCAAATTTATTGAATATCATGTTTTATTTATTTGCAAGCATCTGAGATAAGTTCTGTAGTAATGTACCAATTTTGTTGTACTAAACACTAATAGTTAGTTTTGATTTACTGTCTATTTAACTGATTTGACAGTTAATTTCAGAATTTGATCCAGATTTGAATTGGGAAACCTTTTATCATACTATATTTGATATCAAATATACTTCAAATATGATAATCTAGTCGATCCGTATATTTATCAGCGCATTGGCCACTTTATAAAGGAAAGGGTCGTGTCATAAGATAAAGGTGCGAATATTTGATAACTTCCTGCATTTTATCCTTTTCGGAAAATGCTTACATGTTTACAAAGGATGATGCATCTTAAAATATAAAGCTTCTGAGAATTACAAGGCAAACGAAGCCAGTACAATGATTTATAAAAATATCATGCTTAATCTTGCTCTTTATCAAAACCGAAAAAAGTAAATAGATCGTATCAATTAGAGGGAAATATCAAATTAGTATGAGAGGAAACATTAGAAAAACCACACGTCTTATTCTTTATTTTATTCGTACCACACACTATGATTTTTCTATTAAATATATGTGGGAGTTCGACGTAAAATAATAATAATAAAAAGTTTCAAAATGGATAAAGCAGATGGAATGAAAGCATTCTATCCGATATGGTAGATATAATTCATATTAGATAAACAGGAAATGGCTTTTTATTTCAGCAATTTTTTTTTATTCAAACAATTTTTGAAAAGCCAACGACGTTGTGGTGGTACTTTCAGAAATAAGAGCGATCCAAAAGAATACGCTTATATTGTCCTTTGCAATGTATGTTAGGTCATGTTTAGATTTTCCCTCTTCATATATAATAATACGGAAGTGTTCCAATTCTTTACCATCTTGAAAAAAAATTCAAACCAGTTTTAATGCACCAGACACGTGTTTTGGATAGTAGATCCTCATAAATGCCGATATGATTTTCTGACTGCCAAATGTATTTCAGTAACGCCCTCTGGTTTTTACTCCCCTACCGGCAACGCCGAAGGGGCTCTTAGTTTCCTCTCGGTCTGTCTGTCCGTCTGTCCGTCCTAATTTGTACAGTAACTTTGAAGAGAGTGCACGGTTTCATATTTTGTGTAGGGTTCAGTAGCATAGTTGAATAAAATCTATGACCAAAATAGCATTGGAGAGATGGTGCTAGGATGTTAACCTCAGTTAATTTCGATAATATTTTTGATGAGATGACAAGTTTCCTAAACAGCAAAATAATATACATGATGCCAAATTGATGAAGGGCCAAAACAATGTTTCTTTCAGGCGACAGAGATGGAAAGAAGTAATCGTGACAGTCCCCAAACATATCCTGTCACAGTAAACAATTAAGTTTAACTGCTCCACTCTGCAAAAGGAAATTACTGTTTATAATAATAATTACGGAAGAGTTCCAACTCTTTACCTTCTTGAAGAAAATGCCAAACCATAAATTAGATTTCCTCTATTTTGACCTCGCGCATCGATGATGAGACATTACCCTCTTAAAATACCATTCGTGATTGTAATAGTTACACGTTCACCGCTTGGACCGCGTGAACGCAATCATTTCGTCATTACGTCTACGTCATACAGCCCAGAGCACGTGCATCTTTAGTCTTTTCCTGGAAAAACTTATCATTGACAGGTATGAGGTCTACATTACAAGATCAAAGCACTTGTATGACTATTTTAAATGATTCAATTTTCTTTTAAGGAGGTCCAGGACAGCCAGACTTAAATTTGATCCTATCATTTAATTTTCCTAAAAATTACATATGTTAATATTTGAAACATACTTTTTCTACATGCAAAGTTTCATCATTTTTTACCGTTAGTTTTGAAGCTACGAACGTACATATATACCCATTGAAAGTCCCAAAGTGGGCCATAAATGTGACGTTAAAATTAAAACACTTTAGGTAATGAAAGACAGTTACAAATCTTCTGTAAAGCAGAATATTAACAAGTTTTGTATTTTTAACTTAGATATGATGTGGACAATCGGATATGTATAAAATTTTACATGATCACTAAGACTTTTAAAAGAAATTGTCGAATGGAGATTAATTTATGTCTATTTTCAAAACGTCTTTGAGTTGCTAATTTTTAATAATAAAGTCCGTTTAAATGAAACCCTATCATTTATTTTTCCTAAAAACTTGCTATTATCTTCTTCATATGTCAAGTGAACCACCGATAAATTCCTATTGAAATTTGACCGTCAGTTTTTAGGTTATAGTGATTTTTTTACCCCCCCCCCCCTTATTTCTGCGTTACCTAATCCTGACGTTCTTGCGAAAAACGCGCCAATGTCGCCGTTTCTATTGTGAAGTCATAACTGATCCAGTGCTTTCCGATAGGGTTCTTTCGGATAGTGTTCTGGACCCTCTTAAATGTCCAGATGCCATGTCATTTTTCTTCTTTTTTTGGTTCAAATCGTCTCACTAAACCAAAGTGTTATAGTAATGGATATAGACATTGGCATTATATATCATTCAGTCTTATATCATCGAAACGAAAGGAGGTTATCATCCTAACATAATTCCACCATTACTATTTTGGTCATAGATTTCATAAACCTATGCGACTGAATCTGTCCTACGGGAAATTTAAAGACGCATACTCTTTTAAAAATGCATACATTGAAATTGAAAAAAATAAACTAGAGGGCGATACTAAAATACTACAATGGCTGTGTCTGAAAATCACTTCGGCATTTAATTAAGTAACCACTGATGAGGATTTACTATCCGAAACACGGGTCTGGTACATGAAAATTGGTTTGAAATTTCCGTATTGTAGAGATTAGATGATTTTGGTTTATATATGCCGTTTAACTTCTTAGTTTTCATTTTATTTCGAAGTTTTAAAAAATTGTAACCGTGCACTGTATAACACTGTTTAACATTGTGTCAGGATTGACCGACTAATTCTCGAGATAGGGACTGATACAATCTTTTAATTGCGTACTTACTATTAACTGTTCATTACGTATATCACATCATGAATTGTTTTGCATTAACAAATTCCCTGCCATATTCTTTCAAAGAAAATGCAACCAGGGGTTTTAATTTAAAGTAAACAATTGATTTGACATTTAATTCCTGTAAGGGATAATGTTTCATTTTGTCCTCTGGTAACAAACGTTGGCAATATTTTCAGTTTCAGTTTCGTTTTCGAATGATGTAACATACTTTTTGTTTCCGTTTCCGAAAATAAATAGTTTTGCTTTCTTTTAAGACCAAATAAAAAGAAATCATCTTTCTGTTTACCCATTCGTGTATCCGCCTTACTTCCTACATGTAAGTTCTCTTTCGTTTATTTTAGCATGGAATTGTTCAATTACAACTCATTTTATCCCTTAATGGATTGCACTTACAAATAAATACCAAATTTTTGTCCCCCTGACCTTTTAAATGTGTTTAACAAATAACAAAAGAATTTAGAAAATATTTAACATTAATTGGGTTAAACGAAAATGGAGAGAAGGATAAACTTTCTTTCATACATAAAATGACACATACTTGTACCATTTCACATAGAGTTATAGGGAGCGGAATATCTCCATTTAACAAACTACTCATCCGCCTTACTTCCTACATGTAAGTTCTCTTTCGTTTATTTTAGCATGGAATTGTTCAATTACAACTCATTTTATCCCTTAATGGATTGCACTTACAAATAAATACCAAATTTTTGTCCCCCTGACCTTTTAAATGTGTTTAACAAATAACAAAAGAATTTAGAAAATATTTAACATTAACCATCGGCCATCCAACCGAAGATTGTACTCTGTGTCTTCCGGGGTGGAAGTGGCCGGATGTGACAGTTCTACCGAATTGGGGCGACGGGTGTTGCATGCAAGCAGGAGATGCTTACTCTTCCTGGGCACCTGGTCTCACTCTCATATCGGGAGTTCGCTTCTTTTCGTGTGGTGGAGGTTTTTGTTTTTGTTTGCTTTGGTTCCTGTTTTGTCCTGATTTTGTATGCCTTCGGTTTCTGATTTTCTGAATTGTCGATTTTGTGCTGTGGGCGGGGATATGGTCATTATCCATATTTGTCATTAATTGGGTTAAACGAAAATGGAGAGAAGGATAAACTTTCTTTCATACATAAAATGACACATACTTGTACCATTTCACATAGAGTTATAGGGAGCGGAATATCTCCATTTAACAAACTACTCATCATCAGGGGGGGGGGGGGGGGGGCGAGGGTTCCAGCATGTGATGAAACTAAACATTTTTTTCATTGCAGAATATTTTGGTTGATTTGTTTGGTTTATTGCGAAGTTTAGATTACGATTTGGTCTTTTATGTCTTTTTTTTCACTCGCTCATTTCGATCTTTAAATCTTAAAAATAAATTCAATTTCGTTCCAAAACGTGTTTACAATTTATGTTACAGACTTCCTTGCTTATTTGTAAACCTTCTTCGCTGGAAGGAACCAGAAGGGTCATCAGGGATAAGGTCCCATCTTCAACTTTACAAAAATACTGATTCCCTATAGTTACATGCTTCAAAATCATAGATCGGGCTCGAATCCTCTCCTCCTTAATTTGATGACATTCCAATCATTCGGTTATCCGGGTCACAACATTTGAAAGTACATTCATTTTGAATGTTCACTAAAAAGACTCGAATCGTGTCTATACCTACGGAACCTTTAAAAGACTCGAATCGTGTCGATACCTACCGAATCTTAAAAAGACTCGAATCGTGTCGATACCTATGGAACCTTTAAAAGACTCGAATCGTGTCGTTACCTAAGTAACCTTAAAAAGACTCGAATCGTGTCTATACCTACGGAACCTTAAAAAAGACTCGGATTGTCATTATTCGAGACATATAAGAACCTTTTAAGCACTTTGAATTCAAAGTCAAGATATATATGTTGAAATGAAACTCGAAAACTTGAAGTTATTTTCTTTTCTTTGGCGATGTAGGATCATCTTCCTTTTTCATAATGGGCGTTCGTAGATTGAGAAAATTCATCAAGCAGAACCAAGGGTTAATGAAAGATTTGGAATTATGTGGGACGAAACTAGTGATAGACGGTAATAACCTATTATATCATCTTTTTGATGCAAGTGGAACTGATTACCTACATGGTGGAGATTATATGCAGTACGCCGCGCAAGTTCAAGCTTTCTTCCAAACTCTTCAGTCTTGCCATGTCAGCCCTTTTATTGTTTTTGATGGAGGACACGATCCTGGTGATCTTAGGCTCCAGAAAAGGTTGAGCAGAGCAAAAGACAGGATAGCTGATGTTGAGAGATTGAAAACAGTACCCCCACTTCTGATTTATGAAGTATTCAGGCAGGTGGTTGATAATTTCGGCATTCCTTTTGTTGTCTGCGATCTTTATGCAGATCACGATGCTGCTGTGTTGGCTAACGACATGAGCTGTCCTCTACTTTCCTTCGACAGCGACTTCTTTGTCTTCAAGCTCCAGCATGGTCTTATCCCATTCGAAACTTTGGATATGAATGTTGTCTATAAAATGGAAGATCATACTGGTTCATCGAAAACGTATTTGAAATGCAAAATTTATTTCTCAGATGCATTATCAAGATTTTTCCCGAGATTGGGAAGTGATGCAGTAATTTTGATGGTCACTCTTTTAGGAAATGATCATATCACTCGAGACTTGCTCTATGATTTCTACAGAAGTTTGAGACTTGGACCCGCACGTATACCTCTGAAATTCGAAAGAAAGGAAACTGATATCCTGAAACTGTTCAATTGGCTTCTAGAACAGGAGGATCTCACAACAGCCATTGATGAAGTAATACAACGGACACGCAACCCTGAGAAAAGGGCAGAAGTTAGAGCAGCCATTATGACGTCAATCGATCAATACACACTAGAACCCCTGAAATGTAAATTTCGTCTGTCGGAGCATTTTGATGATCACGCCCAGAAGAGGGATGTGAAGAGTTATGAAGGCAATGCTATCCCAGAATGGGTAAAAAGATGGCATGAAACAGGGAAAATAAGTATGGTTCTTCAGAATATCATTGTTCTTCGCCGGAATATTTTCATGTCTCAGATGGAGGACATTCGGTCTATGTCATCCTACAGATGTGCTGTTCCAATCAGAAGAATACTCTATGGAATAGTTACATCAAGTGACTCTGATCCCAATAGAAGAATCAAAGAAATAGACAGGGACGGACAAAATGTCGAAGAAATGTATTTGGCACCAGCAACAGGAGTCCCAAAGCTTTGTGAAATTCCAAATCTCACTATCTATGAAAGACAGACCATGTTTCTTGAGACACTTGGACTTCATCCCACTCTGCTTAGAAATCTACCAGACGATGCCAAACTATTGACGTCGGTCATCAGGTTTGTCTTTCACAACAGTCAAACTTCAATGGACGAAAATCACGTCCACGCCATGCTCTGTTGCCTTTTTGCTATAAACATTAAACTGCAAGTTGAAGATATGAAAGGATTTGGTTTATCAATGATAAAAGAAGTCATCAGCGGAAGAGCGTCAGGAGAATTGGAAGACAATATGGAATATATAAACGTTTTCCTTGGTCAAGAAAGGAGAGCAGATAAAAGACACACCCGAATCAACGTGATCCATGCTTTTGCTCAGTATCAAGCCTGTTTTATGGCGGCGTTTGATCTTAATCAAATCCTAATGTGCCCATTTCCGAACGTAAATCCGGCGGAAATTATTCATGGTACTCTCTTGCACAATATGTACTTGGAATTTGAAAGGAAATCTTCACCAGATCATAGAGTGAACGAATTACTACATGGACTGCCGGAACTTTCAGAACTATACAACAAGATGCTCTCTCTGATCCTTTCTTGACATTGATTGATCTTGGTATATGCATGGACATAGTGAAATCTTGAACGTTTATATATAACGAGATCCTAACGAAAAATTCAACAGCACTCCGATAGAGCACCAAATTGACTGGCAAGCTACAGGTGGGACCAGGTGCCCGGGAAGAGTAAGCATCCCCTGTTTGACTAGCCGCACCCGCCGTCGAAGTTCACGCACGAAAAACTTGCACTGACTGAGGTTATATAATAATGATAAAATAGCTATGGCGACCATGTCATGGAAAAATATTCAAATCACTTACTGTCATAATGTTCTTTATACATTTTATTCACCAGGAGCCCGTTTCATCATTTGGCGTAAATTTTGGCTTAAGTTACGCCAGATATTTTGGCGCAAGTCTAGTTACGTCAAAATTTAGTTTGGCGCAAGTCCGTTTCACGAAACGACGTAAATACATACGTACGTAAATCTCGACTAACTTTTCGACTAACTCAACATTTGGCGTAAGTCCTTGGTAACGAACCCGATATTCTCAAGCATTTACTTAGTAACGCACAGAAAAACGATGAGAATGACATTCAATTAATACAAATATTTTTTGTAAGACTTTTTTATGTCTAGAAGGTTAAGCTTGACGTCAAACTTGACGTCATAAGCATAATGACGTCATTTTACGAACGGCGGGAAATAAGCGACCGAATACTTCGAATCGATATAAAGAAGTTTGCTTAATAAATGACGATTAATTTTTCATATATTTTTATATATTCATTTGTTTTCAAAATTCTTATTCTATTTATTTATTTCATTTATTTTTCTTTTATTTCAAATTATTTTAAATTTGACCTTTTCCCCCAATCTAGGTTTTCGTAAATAAGTGTGCACGTGCGGAATTTGTTTATGTGAAACTGGTATGAATCTCCCTCCCCCAATGAAATAAAATAGAAATAAATATCAATAAAAGAAAAAAAAACCCCAAAAGATGTGTTTGCGAAACAAGGGGTCCAATGCGGGGGAGGGGCTCTTGAAACTTAGGAGATATATCAATTTAGGCCTTAAAAATATAAGGTGCAAAATCACCACCCCATTGGCGGATCTAGCGAGGTGGATAGGGGGGTTGCAACCCCCCCTTTGGTCGGACCAAAAAAAAAATAAACCAAAGAGAGAGAGAGCTTACATTAAAAAAACTTAATCTCTGTCCTTCTTACTTAACAAGCTTTCAACACCAAGGTGTACAACATTTGTGACATAAAGTCTGAATGATTTGAGGCTTATAAAATAATATTTGCTCCGATGCGTGTTTAGTTATAAATAGGAAATTGTGTTTACTTTACAAGGGCGTAGGAGAAGGGGGGGCAGCAGGGGCACATGCCCCCCCCCCCCCATCCCCCACCCCATCCCATTTTTCAATCACAAAATTTTATGATGCATTAACATTGTTTAAATTAGCAACATTTTGCACCATAAATCTACAATTTTTCGGTCAATTTTCAAATTTTTTCTCTGGCTCGATACCGCTCGCCAGTTCTTAATAGACTTTCTGAATAATTTAGCTATTCTGATCCATCCTCAACGTACACGAAGACATTTAACTTAAACTATATGTACTTGTTAACGATAGAGGGTAAACATGGTAAAGAAAGTATTTTCTGGTAAGTCAATATTTTGCTAAAAAAATTTCCTGGCTCGCTACCGCTCTTCAAAGAAGACCGTTACAGAGAATAAAATATTCCGCATACTCCTTGACGTCATGTTGACACTTGCGATCTGAGAACGCTGTGACTTGACGTTGCGAGTAAAATTGACGCCGAAGACACGCAAAACAAATTTTCAATCTTAAATTGCAAAAAATCTGCCGAGAAGACCTATCGATGTTTTTATATTTTCGAATTCAGCTAATACGTCGTTTCCTAGATGTCGAAACTCTTACGTAAGGAGGCGCAAAAGGGTTACTTGGTCATGTGACCGCGACTAAATTTAGGGCATATTTTTATTACATTAGAAACGACGCGGCGATCTATAAATGCCGTCCTAAATCGGAGAAATTGAAATTTATACGATGTTGTGATGTTCATAGGATTGTTAAATGTCCATAAAATTCTAGTATTTAAAAATCCTACATCCCATGTGGATGATGCGGAGGTAAAAAAGGGGGCCGGGGGGTGTTCCCGGGAGAGATTATTGATATACATTTACAATACATTTAGTATTATGCTATAAAATGAATTATGAAAGTTTATTTTCGCCTTACTCTGATATAATGAACAAAGAATATGACCAATATTGATAAGACCATCCCGACCAGCCTTGAAAGCTGCCGGGCCTAGCCGGAAAGCTCATCGCGGCCGGGTGCTGCGACCATCAACCCTACCCCCTACCCGGGCTATGCTCGATTTGTAGTTTCACAAAAAAAAATTAAAATCTCTTATCAAACTTGTAAAAAGAAAACTTTTAATGATATTCCAAATAGTCTAATCTATATGCATCTACCAGTGATAAACTTAGAGAAAAAAATAGCCGTGGACACAGATAGAAGCCGGATAATCAGAGATCAACATCTTATTTAAAGGGCTCAGCCATGCTTTCGGTGAAATAAATATTTTTATCTCTTCAATTTAGTTGGAACAATCAACAATGATTCTAACAGTATTTTTAGAACGGCGTAGAAAATCGGCCATTTGCCGCGGATATTTGTACTTCAGATACCCCCCCCCCTAACCTCCAAGTTTCCAGGATCTTTACCGATCAAATCTTGGTCAAGTGGGCAAAATATATTTACATGAAACGGATATTTGAATGCATTGACTATCTATAATATGAAAAATTAATAGATAAAAAATATTTGGTTTCTATTGCTATACAAATGAAGACGGGAAATTGACTTGCATGAAGAATGCTTGATGCACCTTTGATTTTTCCAATATTTAGTTGCAATATCGTCAATTATGCATTAATTATTTTCATGTATTTAATATTATTTTAATTCATAATTCCTAGGAAGATGATTTCTGTATAATTTAACTAACCTCGGAAACCTATGATCAATTGCGCAAACGGAGTGCGACAGAGCGTGCATGGGTTACCGATGTATAAAATGATCTCTCCCCCCCCCCCTTTCCTTACCTAATCTTAAAAGCATGAGGACCCAATGATGACCAACAGAGGTGATTCTGCAGCTGACGTCTCTCATTTACCATATTATTCTTTGGTCCAATCAAATTGATATAAGAGGGGTGGGGGGGGGGGAGGTGGGGTGGCGGGGAGGTGGCGGGGGTACAACTGCGGGCCTAAGACGGGCTTTATCCATGATGTGACCCTCTCTATCCTTTATATTTATTTATTCATTTTTTTTATTTATAAAATTCTTTACATACATTCATATTTATTTATCAATATTTCTGTTTCTGATGAAAATCTAGCACTTAATTTCCTGTTTACATCCATCTATGGATGGTTAGTAATAAGTGACGCCATTTTGAACAAAACATATGCCCTAAATGACGTCATAAAAGGATGAAAGTCACATGACACATTGTGACGAAAGCGGGATCTCCGAAATGACGTATTCTCTACTTTTACGTGTAAGTAGGGCTCTAATGATCTCCACAACTTAATGGAGAAAGTGGAAATGAAGCAAGCCGTGTTTTGCCTTTTGAATGTGTGCGTATTTTTGAATAATAAGTTGCAAAATTGTGATAAAAATTGCAAATTTCCCCAAAGATACATAATAATCAGTAGAAATACAATACCCAACATGGCAACAATATTTTCGGTCTCTCTTTTCACCCTCCTTGGTCAATTTTCTAGATTAAAATTATTTTTGTTCAGAAAATGCATATTTTCGAATTAGAACGTCAATGCCGTCTTTGAAGCTTAAAATCTCGAAAAACTTCGTGGAATAATTACATAAAAATTATATCAAAGATTGATCAAATCTTAAATTTCATGTAGACAAATTTTCAGGTTATGTCTTCTCGCAAAGTTTTGCGTGCCGTATCTCTAAGTAAAATCCATAACTGATGGTAAATATGTGACAAACTGACTTTTGGTATGTCAGTTGCCAACTCTGGGGAATTGCTCTGTGGTAGAGTTCGTGATCTGGTCTATGCCGATGGGCTTTGACTAAAACTAAAAATTGAAAGAAAAACTTTCTGTAAATTTTTCTTCGGGTTTATTCACTGGCAGTTGCTTGTAAAGTGATATAAAATTCATAATCAATATGTAAACAAACGACGAATTCCATTTTATAACACCAAACATACTTATAAATAATTTCATAAAATTTAAACGGAGTTTTGACATGTGAACCGAATAATTTGAAAGTTAAAACAGACATAACATAGACACATAATAAAGTGAATAAAACAATAATAAAGTTAACAATTTATGTAGAAAAAGATTGCCTTGCACATTAAGTCAAAAAATTACTTACTAAAGATAATTGATAAGCAAAAATAATCAGGCATTAACATAATAAAAACTTTGTCACTGGCCATTTTGATCATGTTTTGCAAAGTGAAAGTACAAGCGGAAGTGCTTTACCAAAGTGCGCGGCAAAATTCAAATTCGTAAAAATAATCATTAAAACTAAATTACAGTGAAATATTTACAAATGCTTATCAAACTAAAACAAATATCATTCCTACATGATTAGAAAAATATTCCGAATATGAGTTCCTAATTCGAAGTTTAAAATACAAGAAAATGGAGAAAAATAAATTTGACCATAAAAATCTTAAGTCCAAAACTATAACTATGAAAACTGACTCAACATAAAATATTTGTTAGATGCTAATAGTTAAGACACTGAAAATCATATTTTTGAAATATAAATACAATGGTAAAATGTAAAGATTTCTTACCTAAAAATTGAAAGAAAATTTTTCTGTAAATTTTTCTTCGGGTTTATTCACTGGCAGTTGCTTGTAAAGTGACGCGAACTGCAAACCACGAAGATGCGTTAATTTGTTCAACCAATGAAATTGTTTGTTACTAAATTCTTGACCAATGAAATTAATTAATACAAATGAACATTTTCTAAAGGTCACGCTGGTCACTCATGATCAAGATTTACCGGACGTTCTTAGACAACAATAACTCAATTAACATATTTGCTTAAAGCCAGGTGGACTGACACTTACGCTTTTGATGTGTCTACCCGAAAGGATCATAGGTGACACTATAATTAAACAATTAACGAACGAAAAAGGGAAAAGTTGATAAGACTAATCCGAGTCCAAATAAAGTATTTTTTTTAACAAAGACATTTTTTTACACAACTAACTTTTGACCTGAGAATTAGACAAATATCCGAAGGGAAAAACAGAATTAAAGGTGAAAAATAGGAAAAATTGAATGAACGCATACTACAATATAAATTCCATAAAATTCTTTTGCAAAAATCGAAAATGTCTGAAAAGTGAAATTAATCTCTAAATTATTTACAAAAATGAAAATATCAAATTATTCTTTCTCAGTTACGCATTTTGATTATTTGAGATAATGAACCAAAAATCTTTGAAGTTAGGTAAACTACCAATTCAAAATCTAAAAATGAAATTTGAAAACTAAAATCAAAGTTTAAAGAAATAATTCAAAATTGTATGGTAATTAAACTTGAAAATTGAAAAATTTAATTAATAAATTTTTCTTTAATGGTAACCTGTTATATATGAATTTTCAATGTAGTTTAAAATTCTTTATAACAGTATACACCCCAACCTTAAAACACTTTGTTCCATCAAAGTTTAAAGAACATTGTACTTCATAATGTTTTTTTTTTTTTTTTTTACATATATAAAAACTACATTTTATCTATAGATGATATCATGAAAAGAAAATACACAAAATATGTACAACAAGTAAACACTAGTGAAAAGAAATAAATGTCTGTAACATATTTACACAAGTATGAATGTCCATACACAGACTGTTCATCGAAGTCCATTTTCATTTTGAGTGTCCATTTGTGATATGTACGGCGGGATATCACAATAATTCACAAAAGTTCACTGAAGTTCTGTAGAGTATTTGCCCATAAAAACAAAAATTTTAACTTAACAATTCTTCTGTGGCAGTTGAAGATACACTAGGCAGAGTAGTATACATATCATGATGAACAAGTAAAATATGTATATCATAAGGCTGTCTCAAAATTTTACCAACATAATATTTCTGTAGCAAAGATAACTTGAAAGAAGTCTGCACATTGATTGACCTCGTGTTTGTAACATTTGTAATCTTAAAGTTTGGCCATTGTAAAACAAGTTCATGATGAAAATAAGAGGAAACCACCCGCACATCAAAAATTTCTGAGGGTGGTACAATATGCCAGAAGGATGGACATAAAGGCAGTTGAATGACTGGGATTAGAACACACTCTCCACCTGATGTGATTTCTATCATTATTTTAGTGCATTTTCTATCCTGTGACATATACTGTTATAAAGAATTTTAAACTACATTGAAAATTCATATATAACAAATATATCTTCGGTGATTTCCAGTTGAAATAATGTAACGTACTTTTCTGACACGTAGAAATTAATATAAAAAAATCTAATTTACGCAACCGTCCAATAATTTTCATACTCGCTCCGCTCGCCGTTTTGTTTTGTATTTTATTATTTTCATTGATTTTTTTAGGGGGGGGGGGGTAGTCTAAGCTCCGCTCGTCGTTTGATATATTTTTTTAATTGTCTTTAAAATTCTTTGATATAATACCAGAATGACTAATAATTTCGTTTCTTAAATTTTTCCGATTCATTACACTCGCCTGTTTAGTTAAAAAAGGTATTGATCACATTGATTTTTTTTTTCGTCGACGAACACCCCGATTCATCCCATTCTAGAGGGAAAAGCTTTGAAAACATTGTTTACTCCATTCCCTCTTTTATTGTTTATCCATTTCGCTCAGTAGAAGTGTGGTACATGTAGTTATATGAAACCATAACGGACATTCCGGATGATGTTATTTAGACTTGTTTGACGTGTTTGTCAATGGATTACTGACATATCAAGAAACATATTACCAATGAGGTTTCAAAACAACACAATTTTCCCAAAAATAACCGATAATGGCCATATAACACGCAAAATACATCTAGAAAATTATGGCGTAAATCTAGGACAGGATTTACGCCATGTCAGGAGGTGGCGTAGAATTTTGGCGAACTAAGTCAATTTTTGCGTTTGGCGTAAATTTACGCCATATCATGAAACGCAGTTACGCATCAAAAATCCGCTAGTTCAGACTTACGCCAAAATTTACGCTAAGTACAGATTTACGCCTAATGATGAAACGGGCTCCAGATTATTAAGTCGTTATTTTACTTTGCTCTGTATTGATTTTTGCTTTTTTGTACTTTGTGTCATTTATACTCAATTTCATATTTTAACTTTGCATGTTAACCTATATAGCTAAAGATAAATCTATACAGTAATCACTTAGTTGAGTCCCATATTGGTAAAGCCGTAAATATTAATCATGACTTTTGTCTGAATGGTTTATGATGAATGAATTTTAAAGAATATGTACACTAATTTGAGTTCGGTTTTAATCGGTGTATCTGAAGCCTTTTCCAGGGACATAATTCTGCGCATAATTGAGCGACTTGACACATACTTAAAGGTGATCTATATTTCTTGTTGTAAAATATATCTAGAAATGAATTTATTTTCTGTAACGGTTTTCCTTCCTATGTCGTGAAACCACAAAATTTTGAAATTTTCTACGCTTCAAGGGGCATAACTCTGCAAGTAACTGAGGGACATTACCCATATTCGAATTAAACCTGTATTTCTTAGTGTCAAAGCTATATCAAAGAAATGAATTTATTATCTGTAATGGTTTTACTTAAAATGTCCGGAAACCACAAAATTTTGAATTTTTCTAAGTTTCAAGAGGCATAACTCTGCATAAAATTGAGGAATATGATCCATTTTCGAACTTGACCTGTATTTCTTGGTGTAAAAGCTTTATCTAAGAAATGAATTGATTATCTGTAACGGTTAAACGTCCGGAAACCCAAAATTTTGAATCAAATGTCCTATGACAAATTCGAAATATTGAAAATATTTAAATTTGCTTAATGACTACTTTGGTATATTATATATTGATCTTGTTGTTTTGTATTTCATTGCATGGACAAACTTCATATACAACATTTCTGGAAAAAACATGTCATGTTTAGTATCAAATTAACTTAAGCAGCTTGTTGAGTTTTTGTCAGATTTAGAAAGTGTATTTTCAAAAGTTCAAAATCATAGAGGTTATTTATATTTTCTAATTTTTGAGTCATGAAAATGACCATTAATCCTTGTAAATACGTAGACTAGTTGATTTTTGTATTTGATTACTTTGGAGCTAATAAAAGTGTCCGTAAGAACTTTTTGTTTGCCCTTGCCAGCTTAAGACTTTTGTTAAGTAAATTAATTGTTAATTGCTATCTAAACTTTATTACTCAATTTTGACACGCGAGCTCCGTCTTTCTTTTTCTCTAGAGTGACCGTCCCTTGCGGACAAAAGAGATCAGGGCGTGGTCTCGTCTGTCAAGTAAAAAAAAAAAAGATTTTTGGGGCAGTAAGAAACGGGTCAAAAGGTCAAATATTTGATCATTGATTTTGATTGGTTGATTCCTGGAAATCCGCGTCCAAGGTTGCAAGGGGGTTCCTTGAGTGCGTTCCTCACTTCAAGATTTGGATGCGAGGAAATAAAGATCAAAAACTTTTTAATAATCCGAATTTAATTCGTCATTTCCAGGTAATCATTACAATGTAATCAATATGTTTTATATTTCTTTAATAATCGAAAATACGTTTATTTTGTACGTTAAATGAAAACTATATTTCTTTACTTCAATGTTATCAATTTGAGCTTTCGTCTTATAATTTTTGGAGCGAGTTAAATTATTGAAATTTATTGAGTTACGCTGTTTCTGGATTTCTTTATGTTATATTGTTCTTATATGTATATTTGTCAAGTCTTTATTATATTTAGTTTAGAATGTTTTGTATCTGTCATATTAATTGACTTTAAGATTTGGTTGCGAGGAAATAAAGATCAAAAACTTTTTAGTAATCCGACTTTAATTCGTCATTAAATCACAAAGAGAAGCAGCCCATACGGCGACCCAGGGAATCGACACATCCCGTGGCCCGCCACCCCCATCGTTACAGAATCTGGGTCCAACGAAGGTTCGAGACGTTATTACAGACAGAATTAGAAGGAAAAGTTACTAAGAAAGATTGCCGAAACGGCGACCCTGGGGTTCGAACATTCTAATACCCCGTGACCGAGCTAAAAGCTATATCCAAGAAATGAATTGATTATCTGTAACGGTTTTCATTCCAATGTGCGGAAACCACAAAATTTTGAAATTTTCTAACTCTGTTCAAAATTGAGAGACATGACCCATATTCGAAATTGACCTGTGTTCCTTGACCTGCATGGTGTCAAATCTATATCCAAGAAATGCATTGAATATCTGTAACTGTTTTCCTTTAAAGGTCCGGAAACCACAAAATTTTGAATTTTTGTAAGTTTCAAGGGGCATAACTCTGCAAGTAATTGAGGGACATTACCCATATTCGAACTTAATCTGTATTTCTTGGTGTCAAATCTATATCAAAGAAATGAATTTATCATCTGTAACGGTTTTCCTTTAAATGCCCGGAAACCATAAACATGATAAGCATAGACAATTTCAGCCTGGACATGATTAGCATATACAATTTCATCATCAAAGTAAGAAGTGACCTTAATCATGTGACCTTTGGACAATGTGATAAGAAACATTTAGTCATGAGAAACAACATACTAAAATATGAAAACAATTGTAAGAAGGGTTCAGGAGATATAGCCGTGACAAGATTAGTACGTACAATTTCATTAAAAAGAACTAAATGATTTTGACCTTGGACACATGACCTTGGGTCAAGATGATAATAAACCCTCCAATCCTGAGCAACAGCATACTTAAGTATCAGATTTATCCAGTATATGATTCCACAGATATAGCCCAGACTCAATAGCATTAACAATTTCATTTAAAAATGTAAAACTTGACCTTGACCTTAGTCATATGACCTTGGATCAAGGTGGTGTGAAACCTTTGGGTCATCAGCACCATCATACTAAAATATGAAGTGATCCTATCACGTTTCAAAAGATTAAGCCTGGACATAATACACATAACAAATACAATTTCATTTGAATAATTATACTAATTGACCTCGACCTTGGTCACATGATCTTGAGTCAACGTGATTTGAAATCTTCAGGTCATAAGCAACAACATACTAAAATATGAAAGCGATCGTGCAAACAGTTCAAGAGATATAGTCCGGACAGGAATGCATGTACAATTTCATTAAAATTGTACTACATGACCTTGAACTTGGTAACATGACTTTGGGTCAAGGCGATGTGAAACCTTCGGGTCATAAGCAACAATATACTAAAATATGAAAGTGATCCGGCAAACGGTTCATGAGATATAGCCCGGACAGGAATGTATTCATAATTTCTTTAAAAATGCACTTAGTGACCTTGACCTTGGTCACATGACCTTGGGTCAAGGTGATGTGAAATCTTCGGGTCATAAACAACAACATACTATAATATGAAGGTGATCTGGCAAACGGTTTAGGAGATATAGCACGGACAGGAATGTATTCATAATTTCTTTAAAAATGCACTAAGTGACCTTGACCTTGGTCACATGACCTTGGGTCAAGGTGATGTGAAACCATCGGGTCATAAGCAACAACATACTAAAATATGAAAGAGATCCGGCAAACGGTTCAAGAGATCTAGCCCGGACATGAATGTATGCATAATTTAATTAAAAATGCACTAAATGACCTTGACCTTGGTCACATGACGTTGGGTCAAGGTGATGAGAAATCTTCGGGTCATAAGCAACAACATACTAAAATATGAAAGTGATCGGGCAAATGGTTCAGGAGATATAGCCCGGACACGATGTGTGACAGACGGACGGACGACGAAGGCAAAACCAATATGTCCCCCCCGTTGGGGGGGACATAATCACTGATGAATCAGCAACTCTTCCTCAATGTTCTCCAAAGGGAGAGGGTAAAGTTAACCCTCTTTAAAGTTTTTTTGGACTTGCGCACAGCTTGTGAACCTTATTAAACATGATCGAAAACATGCAGTTGCGAGAGCATGCTACGCTTGCCTCCCCCCTTTTTTTAAAATCTATATTTATCGTAAAATGAAAAAGAAAAACTAAGACTTATATTATTTATCATAACTTGTCTGCTCATAATCTTAGTGTTTAAGGAGGTATTGAACACTTGGACGCCAAATTCAATTTTTCTAAAAATTTCTGAAATTATGTATTTCTTGTCTGTCCTTGACTATACAAACTTACATTTGATTCTATCCACAGGAAAATTTTCTACGAGACTTTAAAATATGCATCAATCGACGTTTTCGGGAATTTTTTGATGACGTCATAATATTGAAAGTGTCATTCCAGTTCTCGTAAAGCTATTGGAAATTAATTTTGATTTAACTTCCAAAATATCCATAAATATATTGCATTTACATATGGAAAAGATAAAATGAATTGTGTTTTAAACAGAGGCAGGATACTTGAATAAAAGATGACACAGTCGCTAAAAAATTGAAATTTCGAGCCCATTTACTGTAGTTGCTAGTTAATTATTAGGAATCCTGTGGGTGAAGCTTTGTCAAAAACTATCAAAATTATCAAGAATGTCCAGAGATGATTTCATGATTAAATGGGAAAAATTGAATTTAGGATTAAAATATTACAAGGCTTTATATTTTCCAATTTTTTCTTCAAAAATCGTCCATTTTCAATGAAGTGACATCCGCTTTCCTGTAACGTAAACGAATACACTGTGATGAAGATTTAATTTTTTATTTTATACATGCTAAGTTTCAATGCAATACGTTTGGTATTAATGATTTTATTGCATTTTGAATGCGAAGGTTTGTGACGCCATTTTTCCCGATAACGTCAAAATGACGCAGTGGTTTGCTCATGGATAAAACTTCCAAAGTCCTAAATTTCGAAAATCGCCATAATTTCTTCAAATGCCGCCGGAAATTATTCAAACTTCATCAGGATATTCAAATGCGTATATCAATCAGAGTATCAAATGTTTTAAGGGAGTTAGGACTGTACTTTTCCTAGGAAGCGAGAAAACAAAAGGGAGAGTCTATAAGCCCGTGAACTCATCGCACCGGAAATACCGTGAGTTCGTCCACATAGAGTATCAGACTAATATAACAGGCCCGTGACCTCATACCTATGTGTATGAGGTCACGGGCCTGTTATATAGACTTATACTCTATGTGTATGAGGTCACGGGCCTGTTATATAGACTTATACTCTTTGTGTATGAGGTGACGGGCCTGTTATATAGACTTATACTCTATGTGTATGAGGTCACGGGCCTGTTATATAGACTTATATTGTATGTGTGTGAGGTCACGGGCCTGTTATAAAGACTTATACTCTTCGTGTATGAGGTCACGGGCCTGTTATTTAGACTTATACTCTATGTGTATGAGGTCATGGGCCTATTACATAGTCTTATACTCTATGTGTATGAGGTCACGGGCCTGTTATATAGTCTTATACTGTATGTAGATTAGGTCACGGGCCTGGAATTAAGTCTTATACTGTATGTGTATGAGGTCACGGGCCTGTTTATATATACTTGATGTGTGTATGAGGTCATGGTACCATTTCCTGGTCATTCTAAATGTGTGTATGAGGTCACGGTACTATAAACTGGTCATACCTGATGTGTTTATGAGGTCACGGTACTATTACCTGGTCATACCTGATGTGTGTATGAGGTCACATTACCATTACCTGGTCATACCTGAACCTGATGTGTGTATGAGGTCACTGTAAAATTACCTGGTCATACCTGATGTGTGTATGTCAGGTCACGGTACTATTACCTGGTCATACCTGATGTGTGTATGAGGTCACGGTACTATTACCTGGTCATACCTGATGTGTGTATGAGGTCACAGTACCATTACCTGGTCATACCTGATGTGTGTATGAGGTCACAGTACTATTACCTGGTCATACCTGATGTGTGTATGAGGTCACGGTACCATTACCTGGTCATACCTGATGTGTGTATGTGGTCACAGTACTATTACCTGGTCATACGTTATGTGTGTACAAGGTCACGGTACCATTATCTGGTCATACCTGATGTGTGTATGAGGTCACGGTACTACATGTATTACCTGGTCATACCTTATGTGTGTATGAGGTCACAGTACCATCAACTGGTCTTATCTGATGTGTGATTGAAGTCAATGTACTATAATCTGGTCATACGTGATGTATGAATGAAGTCACGGTACCATTACCTGGTCATACCTGATGTGTGTATAAGGTCACGGTACCATTACCTGGTCATACCTGATGTGGGTATGAGGTCACGGTACCATTACCTGGTCATACCTAGTATAACTGATGTGCGTATGAGGTCACAGTACAATAAATTGGTCATACCTGATGTTCTAATTTTAAAAAGTAACTCTTCCTTTATTCATGTTATTGTTATATGTTGCCACACCCTAACCCCCCACCCTCCCCTCCTCAAATTTTGGCAGTGTCACTGTCAAAAATTATCTTCGTACAGTACAGTATGATATTCTCATAACCGTAGATTTACTACTGTACTGTACTGCACCTGATGACGTGGACGTTTTCTGTGTAGACGAGCTCACCGGTATAAACACTGTGATCGAACTCACGGAGTTTTTTTAGCCTCTCCCAAAACAAATAATACCGCCGCCATCTTGGTGTTCAAACCCTCCTTAAGTAGTCTTTTTTCCAACATCGTTATCAGTAGTGTCTTGTTTACACATTTTATTTGATTATGTGATCATAGATGTTATTCAACATGACGTGACAAGCACTATTTGAGGTTTGGAAATAGTTGTAAAGGGGCACTATAATCCTACATGAAGGTATTTGTTCACTTTAATATTTTGTTCTCTTTATTGAAATAAAATATGTTTAAACCACACTGCTCATCAAGATTTCGGGGGGGGGGGGTTCTCGAGGTGTCATGTACATGCACTAGAGAGGTTAATTCCAGTCTGATGAAAACCAACCCCCCCCCCCCCCCCCTTTCTCCTTCGTGGAAGGAGAAGGGGTGCTGGTTTTAATATCAGACTGCGTTAATTCACACATCAGGGGGCAAAAATTATGTGGAAAACAAAATTATCTTAGTAAGATATTACGAACACTTGTCTCGAGAAGATGAGTTATTCTAACATATAAAGTTCCTATATCTATCTTCAAGCTTCTATTTCTCTCGTAATATGAACATGAAAAAAGATGTTTATCACATCCCTATATAATCATTTTTATAAGGGTTTTGACAGTCAGGAAATAAGTGAAAAAATGCTTAAATATTTAAGGAATTACATGTAATCCCTAATATTTTGGAGATTTCATGTAATCCCTAAAATGACCGGTAAAAGAAGTTGGTTACTTTTTCAACATTGCAACTTTCAATATTGAAAAAGTAAATGAGTTAGTTACTTATTCAACATTCGCCTGAATCTGAAGTTGGTTACTTTTTCAACATTCGACTTTATTTGAAGTTGGTTACTTATTCAAACTAGGCACATTACAAAAGAAATACATCAACAGGATTATCATGGATGTTAAGATAAAATCATAAAGGAAATAATGATACTTAAACTATTTTGCATTGCAAAATATTTCAGATGAAAGGAAGCGATCTCCAACAACATTCGTTTGCAGCATCCACAGTATAACACCAAAGCACCCTGAGTGAAAAGACCGATAAGACATACACAACAGGAGACGAAAGGGACAAGGAACCCTAAATACGACATCAAAACACTTTATTGTTTTTAACACAAAAGACTAAAGTTAAACCAACGAGACTAATAGGCAACCGGTGCCGACCTAGGATGGCCATCTGCAGGTAAGTAGCAGATGGTGAGGCTATCCAGGTTACCTGCGTACAAACCTTCCACTTTTATGGTTACACAGGGGTATCGAAGAACGCACAATTGTTGTGTAAAATAACCTCCTAACTGCAAGATGACAACACAAACGATACAGCAAAACGCAGGGGCCCAATGGGCACATATGAACATGTAAATTGATATAAGGGGGGGGGGGGTTACGAAATGCAATCGAGGCTCGACCGGCTGTAGCAAGCTTATGTATGTCATCACCCGAGGAGTCCGACCGACATTCAGAGTGGATATGTGGTTAGGACGCTGTCCTCTCTATATGGGTTTTGGCAGGGCCCGTCATGGAGTCCCGTTGTCACAGTCAGTCAGTGTACAAGTCTTAAGAATGTTCTGTTACAAGGCTGTAGATTGATTAGGTACCATGCTGAATGTTAAACGTCTTCAAATCAATAGCATCATTTATAAACAGAAAAAAATTGCAGCATGGACCAGACATGCACGTTTCGGGTACTAAACCCTCGTCAGTGATCCTCAATTTGAATAATGTAATATGACCAAAGAGGGTGAAAATGATAATGTCTAAAAATGTATCGAAAGACGTAGCAGAATGGGTGGGATATGATGCTACATGACCCACGTTTTAGAAATTTTAAGAATTTTGGTGACAGATAAATTTCAAATGCGTTGAAGAGACACACGATCAACCGAAGTTGACTAGTCTTGGCTACATGTGCCCTCGGGGACTCCTGGTCCACCAGCAGTGACACTCACCAAGTAGTTCAAATGTTAAACGTCTTCAAAGTCAATAACGTCATTTATAAACAGAAAAAAAATGCAGTATGGACCAGACATGCACGTTTCGGGTACTAAACCCTCGTCAGTGATCCTCAATCTAAACTAAAAACATCAAAGAAGTACCTAAGCGTTATTCAGTCTCAAAGTCGAGAAGGCAAGGCAAAATCGTGAGAATTCCCATCGAAACGGTTGCGAACCCCGGAATGAACAATATTCCGAAGCGAGACCAGGTGCCCGGGGAGAGTCAGTGTCTCCTGATTGCATGCAACACCCGTCACCAAATTCGGTGATTGTCTCGATGTACATTTTGATGTAAAGATCAGGTAAGTCAATAACAATGTAGAATGTCACTGATCATTCTGGAAAGGGGGATCTGATATGCTTATATGGTATCCCCGTAGCGACCGAAGAACTTCCGCAATGATGATTTCAGTCGTTGTGTGATATAACCATGAACAAGTAGCTTACTTGCAAGCCGTCTGGCTCTAATGATGAAATCTTCATATTTGGAACATGCCCTGGCGTACCGTATCAGCTGAGAAACAAAAACGCCATAAGCAGGAGAGGACGGAGTGTTGCTACTCATGAAAGGGAAGTTAGTTATGTGGTAGCTGAAATAGTCACGCTTGTCATACAAATGGCCGTTTGCGTCGAAAGAAAGAAGTACATGTATATCCAAGTGCGAAGCGGTTCTGTCTCTTTCTGTTGTTTCCTTGCTCTAGTTCATGAGGATAGATTTCATGTAGATGGTCCTTAAATTTCGGATTATTGATGGACAAATCGGTCAGAACAATAATGTCAGTCACCTGGAATCCTGTGACAAAACTACCACGTCATTGATGTTTTGTTTCATAGAAAAGTAAGTAAGTACAATAATTTCCTGTATGTGGCTTACTACCAAAAATGTTAGGTGATAACTGACATTTGCCCTACGTTTCCCGTTCAAGGTTATTGAAAGTCAAGGTCATGGATTCGAAGTATGAAGGTCATTGTTAGTGAAATTAAAAGCCAAATGAAATTAAATCACATGATCAGTCATTTAATCGAATGTTCTAGAATTTCATATGTGTATATAAGCCCAAATTTTTACAGACCGAACATTATTTTGTCCTTGACAAGAGAACGAAATAGCTGCTGACAAGAAAATGATAGAGCAAAGACTCGGGAATAGGTTTAATCTATCCAGTGTGGGAAAATAGAAGAAGGCACTAGCAAACAGAGGGACTTTGACGCTAAGCACGTCCGTAAAACTACGACATCAATTTCAACAAGGTGAACCGGTCCCGGAAATTAACGACTATGGGAACTGAGCAATTCAAGGACATCAGTAAAGATATTTTGCCCACCCACTTCCCCAAAGTACTAAAAAACATAATGAAAACACTGGTGGATGATTCGAAAGACGAGAACAACATCAATGATGCTGAGTATGTTCAGGCAATTGTGCACCATCCCTCCCTGGTGTTCGAAATATGGATCACATTTTCTTAAAATATCGAGATGTCCGGGACGCCATTATGCACATTATGCAGGAAGTCCAGAAAGACCAACAGTCTAACGATGACTTTGAAATGGAAAAAGGCCAAGATTCTATAGACCTACTACAGAGATGCATATGAAGTGTGTTGCAAGCTCAGTGAACAAGTCGGCTTTCAGAAAAGGAAAGAAGTCTATCGTAAGCATCTTGAATTGATGAGGATCACATGAGGATCACATGTGCTTGTCTAGGGCCATTGGGAAGTGGAGAACTTCTGACACCAACTACAGGTTGAAAATCTAACAACAGAATGCAGTTGCTAAGACTCAGAGGTTTGACGTTTTAAGTTTTTAGGGTTACACGTGTATTATGGAATCTATTTGAATTTACTTTGTGTATATATGTACAATGTACTTACATATTTTTCTCTTGTCTTTGCAGAGGGACCGTAGCCAATGAAAGAATTAGACCTAAGATCTTGCACATCTTGTATACAGACAACCATTATGATGCCATCACTTCCATGCCTGGCCTGGTAGAAAACAGTACTATGGTGACTTTTGCGATGTTAGATACTGTCACGTGGATAATCATAGAAGTGTATCCCGTCAGATATTACTGGAGCTTGTGTTCACCCCCTTGCCCTTGGGAAGACGCCAAGGTGGATTGTTCTAGTTTCCATAGTCTGAGATGTTACTGGAACCATGTCAAAGTCCGGCAACAGCGTATGCGACCGGATGGCCAGATCTATGAGAGGAATGCTGATGTTAAATCACCAAACGCCTGAAACCCTTCCACAAATATGCCGATAAAGATCGGTACTGAAGCATCTGCAAGAAGCAAGTGGGAGAGGGACACTTGTGCTACGTCCAAACGTTACCCATTCCGAAAAACAAAAAGAACTACCTGTACATCTTCTACGACTTTGAGTGTACTCAGGAAACCAGAGAGCATATCCCCAATTTTGTTGTAGTGGTGGTGAACACGAGAAGATATGTCACATGTCACGTGGGAGCCATAGCATACAAAATGAAGGGGTACGGTGGATAGTTCCCCCTGCATTTCTTGGTCAACGTGACCTGTATCTAACCAGAAAATAATTTGTGAATTTATTTTCTTTTTATAAAAAGAAGAGAGAACTTAGTATATTTAACTTATACAGGTACTGATGAATGGTGCCAAGATCATGACAATGTCCGCCTACGGTGTGAGAGTTGTGGGCTCCTACAACTTTCGGTCCGATGGTATGAGCCATCTACCTTCTGACTGACCGAGGTGCAGAAGGGTTAATTTTCTAACCAGTTCAATACCACCGCCAGTAAAAATTAAGTAGGACTTTATCCGCCTATCGAGACATACATTCCAGACGGATTGAAAGCCAAAGCTTGAGAGGAGTTCCTGACCTGCAATGCAATGCCATCCCTCAAATGCTATTTTGAACATACATGTATATTTTATTTGGATATGCTACTGAATCGACCCTACAGGAAATCTGGAGCCGCGCGCTCTTTGTAAAGTAAATATAAAAATCTAAATTCAAAAAATAAAAGAGGGCGCTACTGAAATGAATTATGGTGGCTCCTCTGGAAGCATCACTGATGAGAATTTGATATTCGAAACACGTGTCTGATGCAGATAAATTGTTTTGAAATTTTCTTCTTGAAGGTATAGACTTGGAACACTTCCAAATTACTAGTACCAAGACAAAGAACGAATTGCAACATTACTGAAGAGATTGATGAGAACTGCAGGTCTGGCGTGAACATCTGAGACGCTACTGTGGTAAATTCAGAGACACCCTCCTGTCCCTAGTGAAATTTTGGTCCATATGTAGAGTGTATGTCCTTTGCCAGTGCCGCTAATCTAGCTTTCCATTGCAACTTCATACTCAGGGAAACTGTTGCCATCTTACACCCGGAAGGGTACTCTCCAGAGAGGAAGTACTCCATCAAAAATTTGAGAAGGCTGAATTGGATTGCGCAAGAGACTTATCAGTAAGCCAGGAACTGAGGAGAGATCAAGATAGCTCACCTGCCATCGATGACTACACCTTGAGCATGCAGACTGTCTTTGAGTTCTATGACTGTTTCTAACAAACGTTTTCCGAGTGATACCCAAACAAGAAATTGGAGGAACGGTGAGAGACAACTTTACCTTCCAGGAATTATATTAAGACTCTCAGGACCGTCAGACCTTCTTGTACGAGTTGGATTTCTGCGTAGAACATATATGGAAACATGAGTACGACTAACGGTGTAAGGACGATGTGAAAATGGCTGAGGTAATCGTGGACCCTTTGCAGCCAAGAGATGCATTTTTTTTGCTGCAGAACTAATGCTACTCGGCTCTACTGCGTCCAAGGAAACATGCGCAATATCGATGTCTGTCCCCTCTACCCCTCTGTTCTGAAGCACGGCACCTTCCCTATTGGAGATCCACGCTATTGAGAATCAAGCAGGAGGCCTGGATTTCGTCCCAGAAGTGACAGTTTGAAACAGAAGGCTGAATTCATCCAAGAAGTTTGCAGGAGGGAGGGGATCAGATTTGGAGATGTCCACAAACACACGGTTCTCCGCACCATTGCCCAGATGTTCTAAGACTGTCTGTGGGGGGAATATAGCAACAACTGGCCCAGAACAAATAATAGCTTTTTGAAAGAACAAGTATCACATTTTGTATTATTTTTTATCAAAATGGTATTTCATTAATAACAATTTGTACATTGAATTACAGTTACTTGTCGGATAGTGGTGAATTAGTGGAACTAATGCAGGACGAAAACAAGAAAGTGATGCACATGGAACTCAAAAAGCAGGAGAACGGCGAACTGGATCTCATCTTGGCCAATCGAAACCGACAATTTTGTACGACTTTGTCATTTCGGGAACGTATGATCGCTTGTTACACTACAACTTTGGCACGTTTGAAATTATACGATGCATTGCGTTCTGTACTTTTATACCGACAGCATCATCTATATGCACGAAAAACACAAGTGAAGTCTCCTATCTTTTACAGTTGGGATGTTGAACAGACGTATCAGATGGGTTAGGGTAACCATTACCCTTAACCCTAACCCTAGCCCTGACCATATGACATGGTTTAGATTGTTTAGGGTTAAATACCCGAAACGTGCATGTCTGGTCCATGCTGTAAATTTATCTGCCCTAAAGTGATGCTAATGAATTTGAAGACATTAAACATGGGGAAAAGATCACTACCTTCATGTCGGGCGGACCCGAGAAATACGCGGACCAACTGTACGACGGCAGTACCGTGCGCAACGGCAAGGAAAAGAACAGTGAGATTATCAATTTTGAAACGATAACAAACATGGTGCTGAGTCAAGCAGACGATGATAAGGTCACGGTCATTTCTTAAAAGATTGTTTACTGGCAAGGTAACAAGTTGTTTTCTGTAAAACCTCAATACTAGTACATAACATTAAAGAAGACTTGATTCTTGTCACAACCGATTCAAAATGTGTTTGGCTGTGATACTGTGCATATACTATTGGTTCCAAAGACAAAGGGGTTTTAGAGACGATTTTCTTGAATTTGAAAACATGAGACTAGCCATACTTCGTAATAACTGGCAAAGATAATTGAAGGAATCTTATGTATTTGACTACGCTACATTCCCCTCCTACTTGCTGATCGAATACTTGTCAAATTATGACCTACATCATAGGCATTTACGGATTTCTGGACTGGAACACAAGTGTCCGGGATGTAGCAACAGACATTGTTTTTTAATATTCTATGGAGCTTTCAATGCCATGCTTGAAGGCGGCAAAGATGAACCTTTAATGCACGACTTTATGTTTTTTACGTCTCATGCTCACTGATCCATAAGTGTTTGATGATGACATACCTATGATTTATACAATTGCTTTTGCTAACATTAATGTTGTTGTACCTATGTTTGAAAACAAACTTAATCAATTTTGTTGTTCATGAATTAAATGATCTTTACATTCTCTTGTCATTCTTTCAAGAGATATGAGTGCATTTGTATTCAGACACAACTTAACCATGGGGGTAGCCGGACCGATAAAACAATTGGTCAAATACAAGGACGATGTCATTTGTTTGTCTTCCTCACCAAAACTTATTCTGGTGTTATCGGGAATGGAAAAATCCTACGAGAGCAAGCAAGTCAAGTCACATCTGTCAAGAACATTCTGCCAAAAGACGGAATCTTGATGTCAGATGTCAACACCAGACACTTGTTGGTCTTTGACGATATGAAGGGAGGGGGGGGGGGGTTTCATAGCGGTGAATGCACTGTAGATTGGGCACAGTTGTCCCGTATGGTTGCAACGACCATAGCAACAGTGTTGAAAATCTGACAAGTCCTGGATGCCAGTCGGTTAATGTACTGCGGATGTTTGATCGAACGACAAGAAGACTTCGAAGTCATGGTGTACGAAAATACAACAAACCAGATATTCAAGATATATCGTTTGACGGTCTTATGCCATTTGTCAACCAACAGTTAGGACTTCACCATAATCGTACGAAGTTGTACTCCCTTCCTTTAACGAAATTGCATGACTTGTACGAATCATCAATGTTCTTACATTTTACCGACACCGGTTCAGCGAAATGTAGGCTTCAAAGTATTATTATGGACATCTCGTCAAATAGACTTTTTAAGGCAGTCAAATCTGACGTACCTGTTAGCAATGAAAATCGTCTCTTCCTTAAAATCAAATTTGCAAATAAAAGGATCGATGCTCTTCATTTAAGCAACATTCTAAATAACAGGTCTGTAAAGGACAAAATCCCTCCTTATTTCAAATACCAGGAGGCGCCTTGCATTTCCTACACATATACACAATCCGTTGCTTCCAAGATATTTAATTATTAACAAAATTTGAAATGTCTATATGTATATACCACCTTAAACAAAACCCCATACAATGCACATGTTCGTCCTCTCCTTTCATCACCAACCATGTGGTCATGTGATTACTGGTGACCTTAATATCGTTGGTAACAGTAAACTTAGAAACCCTCTAAGTAAAGGTCCAAAATGCTGGGAACCCCGTTCTTTCACTTGGCGGGAAAACTTTGAAATTATTATGGATGCATGTGAGGAGTACGCCAGACGGTGGGCAAAAAGGGAGGACGTGGAACTAGACACACTCTACGAATGTATGAAATCCAGCGGAGAATTATTTAACAGAAGAATATAACATACAAATACCTCGTAATTGGGTGGGAGGATACCTATTTCGTGAATGAACACTCTGATTCAAACAAAAAGTATACCGAAGACGATATCATCCGGATGCATGAGTTTTTGATTGACAACATTTTGTTGTGTTTGGAGGAACCGTATTCCATCAGATAGCCGGCATCCCCATGGGTACAAATTGCGCCCCACTGCTTGCGAACTTATTTTTATATTCATACGAAGCTGACTTCATCCAGACCTAGATCTCGACTGGGCGAAAGCACCTCGCATCTCAGTTCAATTTTACCTTCAGATACATAGATGACGTGTTGTCCATCAATACATGTATTCCGAACTTTGCTGGTCATCTACATGAAATCTATCCTCATGAACTAGAGATTAAGGAAACAACAAAGAGTGACAGATCCGCTTCGTACTTGGATATACTCCTATTTTTCGACACAAACGGCCATTTGAACACCTTACTGTATGACAAGCGTGACGATTTCAGCTTCCACATAACTATAACTTCCCTTTCATGAGTAGCAACATTCCGTCTTCTCCTTCTTATGGTGTTTTTGTTTCTCAACAGATACGGTACGCCAGGGCATGTTCCAAATATGAAGATTTCATCATTAAAGCCAGACGGCTTCGAAGTAAACCACTTGTTCAGTTTTATGTTACACAACGGCTGAAATCATCCTTGCGGAAGTTCTTCGGTCGCTACGGGGTTGTAATAAAAGCAAATGAGATCCACCATTCCAGAATGATCAGTGTCATTCTACATTGTGATTGAATGACTGTCATCATCACCAAACAAGACATTCTTACCTGACATGTACATCAAAATGTACATCGAGGCAAACCCCGAATTTGACAGGTTTCCATGGAGCTGTTGCGACGGGTGTTGCATGCAATCAGGAGACGCTGACTCTCCCCGGGCACCTGGTCTCACATCGGAATTTTGTTCATTCCGAGGTTTGCAACCGTTCCTGGGGAAAATCTAATTATTTTGTCTTGCTTTCTCGACTATGGGACTAAATAACTGATGGGTACTTCTGTAAAGTGTATTGGTTCATGCGCAAAGCTCGTAATCGTAAAACTAGTGTCGTATACATTTACAAAAAATGTTTCGAATGCTGTTCACATCACTGCACCATCAGTCTGAATACTCATAACATGGTCATTTTTTTAAAATCTCAGAGATAAATTACAAATGTTGTCGAGACAATCAAAACTTCCCTAATCGAATTATGTGTACCAGGATGCCAACTGTAAACCCCACTGGTACTTGACTGTAGACATGACACCCATGACTCCCGATACATTCAGAATTAGAACATACGTATTTCGCCATCCCTTGCAAGGAGGGATCGTGGTGTAAATTCCTAAAATATATATAATGAGTGCAGTGCCTATTCTGATGTCAGTATCAAACTGGCAAAGCCTGTGATCGCATCAAAAAATTGCTTTATCTAAAGCTTTAACGTAGCTCGCGGGGAAGCTTTCATCACAATCAAATGTCTACGCAGGTTTCACCCTCGAATTTTTTTATGTGCACATCTACGCTATGACGTCATAAACCTTACTTGATCGTAACGTCACGTTACGTTGCGCGACACATATCGTTAGGGCGCAAATAATGGCTTTTTTTAAATACTTATATTTTCTAGTAAGCGTAGCGAGCCGAAATTTTTAAACATAAACTTTACATTGTGTCTAAATTCAGTCAATGTATTTAGACACGCTTGCAATGAGAACCGGAAACTTTGAGGGATGTTTGGTTACATTTTGACTATTTCTAGGGAATGATATATGAATGCAATTTTTTCTTCAAATATTACGTTGGAAATTAATGTTCTTTCATCCATCCTCCTCCATCCTTATCTAATTTCTTTATTGTACCATATAGACGGACGGAGAAGGCTTTACTTTTTTATTGTTTTTATTCACCACAACTTATATGCTGACATAAAAAATGTACACATCTTAACATAATATTGCATATACATGTAAGACATTGCATGGAATATACAATGTTAAACGGTATTGTATATAATTTGGTTTCATCTCAGGATTATACAAGAGTACAATTATCCTTAATATTTCTATCGTGATAAAAAATTATTGAAATTCAAAAGCTGTCGTGATTAGTTTTCAAAAATCAAATTTAAAGTTTCCCATCTGCTTTTAATTCGTTTTCTCTTTTGTTCTGACACAAGGTACAATGAATATAATTCCAAATTTCTATAGGATATGGTCAAGGCTTTACTTTTGATCAGTCTTTTTCTCGCTCTCCATCTTGCTTGTTTCTCAGTGTGCACAATCGGGGAGAGCGAGGGTAGGGAGGGGGAGGGGGTGTCCGACAGAAAAGGAGGAGGGGCTGCCTTATAAAATAGAATTAATCTTCTCAATACTTTTTAAATTATATGCAAAGCGGTGATTTACTTTAAGAATTTAGGAATACATAGTGTCTGAAAGTTCGATTATGATGTAAGACAAAGATTTGTGTATATATCAGAAAGCAGAGCGAACCGGAATTGTTTTGTAAGGGGACGACCAATTTGATCCTAAGGGGGGAGAGGGGGGGCTGGCAAATTTTTTCGGGTCAGATTATTTATTTTCAACGCACGCACGGCCGGCCGGAATATTTATTTTCCAGTAGCTAAAGATCAGAATATTTATTTTTAACCTGTAACAATCCTGACAAGCAAAAAGAAAAAAAAAGGTCATACTTAGGAGTCAATGTCAGTGTTAAAAATTTGCCAAAGAGACTACATTGTGCAAGTTGTTTGTTTGTTTGGATTTCAATTTTATTTATTTATTCATTCATTTATTTTTTTTTTTGTTATCGGAAAAAAAGATACCGTACTGCCTTCTTGAGGAATTCCTGAACTCGGAGAAATGAATTTTAATAATATATATCACGACAATCGAGGCGGTTGAACGTAATGATAGAAAACGAGCATGAAATGAAAATCACAATGTATATCTTATATGGACCGCCCCCTCCCAAACCCTTATCCGATATTATAAAGTATATGTACATATAAACAAGAGGGAATTTTTGTATACCCCGCCAAAAGATATCGGATTAAATAGTAATGAGCATGTCCGTCCGTCTGTTCCGTATGATGTTTTCAAATATTTGTAGAAAAAAATGTCATGTACGGAGAATTTTATTTTTACATTAAGATATAAGGTCTAGTTCGAATACAGCCCATGTAATTGTTGATTAATTATCTTTAAAAAAAAAAGGTTTCTGGATGTTTTAAAGAAGACCGTTACAGAGAATCAAATATTCCGCATACTCCTTGACGTCATGTTGACATATGCGATCTGAACACGCTGTGACTTTGACGTTGCGAGTAAAATTGACGCCGAAGCCACGCAAAACAAATGTTCAATCTTAAATTGCAAAAAATCTGCCGAGAAGACCTATCCATGTTTTTTATATATTCGAATTCAGCTCATTCTCTACTTTTACGTGTAAGAAGGGCTTTAAGGACCTCCACAACTTAATGGAGAAAATGATAATGAAGCAAGCCGTGTTTTGCTTTTTGAAAGAGTGCGGATTTTTGAATAATAAATTGCAAAATGGCGATAAAAATTGCAAATTTCCCCTTAGAGACACAATAATCCGTAGAAATACAAAACTCAACATGGCAACAATATTTTTGATCTCCCTTTTCACCCTCCTTGGTAAATTTTCTAGATTAAAATTTAAGTTCAGAAAATGCATATTTTCGAATTATTACGTCAATGCCGTCTTTGAGGCTTAAAATCTCGAAAAACTTCGTGAAATAGTTACATGAAAATTATATCAAAGATTGATCAAATCTTATATTTCATGTAGACAAATTTTCAGGCTATGTCTTCTCGCAAAATTTTCCGTGCCGTAACGCCGCGATATACCTTAAGTGAACCGGTGAAAATTTTACGAAAACTACATAAAAAAGAAGAAAACAAATGTCAAGACTTGGCTGATTTGGGACGTCGAGCCTTGTTGGAATGGTTCAGTATTGGTGCCCGTAATAAGATCAACGGGAGTTTACCCTTGACGAAACCTACCCAGAAGTATGTCAAGGTATAATTTCGAGCTATTTAAAATCTTAGCCGAGCCACATACGTCTGCGGACGAAAAATGTCAAATTGATCATTTAGAGACGCGAGTTCCGGGTTTTTTGGTGGCATCTTCCTGTAATAGTAGAGATGCGTTAATGCAAGTTTCATCTACTTTGAAAGGGTCTGAGGGGTCGAACTTAGCCCCTAAACATTCATTACATTGATATTATAGGAAGTTTACGTAGAAACTTTTAACGTCAAATTCGTTATGTAATAGTAGAGATGCGTTAATAAAACTTACGTCATTTCATGAGGACATTCTAATCAACATACATACCAAGTTTCATCAACTTTGAAAGGGTCTGAGGGGTCGAACTTAGCCCCTGAACATTCGTTATATTGATATTATAGGAAGTTTACGTAGAAACTTTTAACGTCAAATTCGTTATGTAATAGTAGAGATGCGTTAATAAAACTTACGTCATTTCATGAGGACATTCTAATCAACATACATACCAAGTTTCATCAACTTTGAAAGGGTCTGAGGGGTCGAACTTAGCCCCTGAACATTCGTTATATTGATATTATAGGAAGTTTACGTAGAAACTTTTAACGTCAAATTCGTTATGTAATAGTAGAGATGCGTTAATAAAACTTACGTCATTTCATGAGGACATTCTAATCAACATACATACCAAGTTTCATCAACTTTGAAAGGGTCTGAGGGGTCGAACTTAGCCCCTGAACATTCGTTATATTGATATTATAGGAAGTTTACGTAGAAACTTTTAACGTCAAATTCGTTATGTAATAGTAGAGATGCGTTAATAAAACTTACGTCATTTCATGAGGACATTCTAATCAACATACATACCAAGTTTCATCAACTTTGAAAGGGTCTGAGGGGTCGAACTTAGCCCCTGAACATTCGTTATATTGATATTATAGGAAGTTTACGTAGAAACTTTTAACGTCAAATTCGTTATGTAATAGTAGAGATGCGTTAATAAAACTTACGTCATTTCATGAGGACATTCTAATCAACATACATACCAAGTTTCATCAACTTTGAAAGGGTCTGAGGGGTCGAACTTAGCCCCTGAACATTCGTTATATTGATATTATAGGAAGTTTACGTAGAAACTTTTAACGTCAAATTCGTTATGTAATAGTAGAGATGCGTTAATAAAACTTACGTCATTTCATGAGGACATTCTAATCAACATACATACCAAGTTTCATCAACTTTGAAAGGGTCTGAGGGGTCGAACTTAGCCCCTGAACATTCGTTATATTGATATTATAGGAAGTTTACGTAGAAACTTTTAACGTCAAATTCGTTATGTAATAGTAGAGATGCGTTAATAAAACTTACGTCATTTCATGAGGACATTCTAATCAACATACATACCAAGTTTCATCAACTTTGAAAGGGTCTGAGGGGTCGAACTTAGCCCCTGAACATTCGTTATATTGATATTATAGGAAGTTTACGTAGAAACTTTTAACGTCAAATTCGTTATGTAATAGTAGAGATGCGTTAATAAAACTTACGTCATTTCATGAGGACATTCTAATCAACATACATACCAAGTTTCATCAACTTTGAAAGGGTCTGAGGGGTCGAACTTAGCCCCTGAACATTCGTTATATTGATATTATAGGAAGTTTACGTAGAAACTTTTAACGTCAAATTCGTTATGTAATAGTAGAGATGCGTTAATAAAACTTACGTCATTTCATGAGGACATTCTAATCAACATACATACCAAGTTTCATCAACTTTGAAAGGGTCTGAGGGGTCGAACTTAGCCCCTGAACATTCGTTATATTGATATTATAGGAAGTTTACGTAGAAACTTTTAACGTCAAATTCGTTATGTAATAGTAGAGATGCGTTAATAAAACTTACGTCATTTCATGAGGACATTCTAATCAACATACATACCAAGTTTCATCAACTTTGAAAGGGTCTGAGGGGTCGAACTTAGCCCCTGAACATTCGTTATATTGATATTATAGGAAGTTTACGTAGAAACTTTTAACGTCAAATTCGTTATGTAATAGTAGAGATGCGTTAATAAAACTTACGTCATTTCATGAGGACATTCTAATCAACATACATACCAAGTTTCATCAACTTTGAAAGGGTCTGAGGGGTCGAACTTAGCCCCTGAACATTCGTTATATTGATATTATAGGAAGTTTACGTAGAAACTTTTAACGTCAAATTCGTTATGTAATAGTAGAGATGCGTTAATAAAACTTACGTCATTTCATGAGGACATTCTAATCAACATACATACCAAGTTTCATCAACTTTGAAAGGGTCTGAGGGGTCGAACTTAGCCCCTGAACATTCGTTATATTGATATTATAGGAAGTTTACGTAGAAACTTTTAACGTCAAATTCGTTATGTAATAGTAGAGATGCGTTAATAAAACTTACGTCATTTCATGAGGACATTCTAATCAACATACATACCAAGTTTCATCAACTTTGAAAGGGTCTGAGGGGTCGAACTTAGCCCCTGAACATTCGTTATATTGATATTATAGGAAGTTTACGTAGAAACTTTTAACGTCAAATTCGTTATGTAATAGTAGAGATGCGTTAATAAAACTTACGTCATTTCATGAGGACATTCTAATCAACATACATACCAAGTTTCATCAACTTTGAAAGGGTCTGAGGGGTCGAACTTAGCCCCTGAACATTCGTTATATTGATATTATAGGAAGTTTACGTAGAAACTTTTAACGTCAAATTCGTTATGTAATAGTAGAGATGCGTTAATAAAACTTACGTCATTTCATGAGGACATTCTAATCAACATACATACCAAGTTTCATCAACTTTGAAAGGGTCTGAGGGGTCGAACTTAGCCCCTGAACATTCGTTATATTGATATTATAGGAAGTTTACGTAGAAACTTTTAACGTCAAATTCGTTATGTAATAGTAGAGATGCGTTAATAAAACTTACGTCATTTCATGAGGACATTCTAATCAACATACATACCAAGTTTCATCAACTTTGAAAGGGTCTGAGGGGTCGAACTTAGCCCCTGAACATTCGTTATATTGATATTATAGGAAGTTTACGTAGAAACTTTTAACGTCAAATTCGTTATGTAATAGTAGAGATGCGTTAATAAAACTTACGTCATTTCATGAGGACATTCTAATCAACATACATACCAAGTTTCATCAACTTTGAAAGGGTCTGAGGGGTCGAACTTAGCCCCTGAACATTCGTTATATTGATATTATAGGAAGTTTACGTAGAAACTTTTAACGTCAAATTCGTTATGTAATAGTAGAGATGCGTTAATAAAACTTACGTCATTTCATGAGGACATTCTAATCAACATACATACCAAGTTTCATCAACTTTGAAAGGGTCTGAGGGGTCGAACTTAGCCCCTGAACATTCGTTATATTGATATTATAGGAAGTTTACGTAGAAACTTTTAACGTCAAATTCGTTATGTAATAGTAGAGATGCGTTAATAAAACTTACGTCATTTCATGAGGACATTCTAATCAACATACATACCAAGTTTCATCAACTTTGAAAGGGTCTGAGGGGTCGAACTTAGCCCCTGAACATTCGTTATATTGATATTATAGGAAGTTTACGTAGAAACTTTTAACGTCAAATTCGTTATGTAATAGTAGAGATGCGTTAATAAAACTTACGTCATTTCATGAGGACATTCTAATCAACATACATACCAAGTTTCATCAACTTTGAAAGGGTCTGAGGGGTCGAACTTAGCCCCTGAACATTCGTTATATTGATATTATAGGAAGTTTACGTAGAAACTTTTAACGTCAAATTCGTTATGTAATAGTAGAGATGCGTTAATAAAACTTACGTCATTTCATGAGGACATTCTAATCAACATACATACCAAGTTTCATCAACTTTGAAAGGGTCTGAGGGGTCGAACTTAGCCCCTGAACATTCGTTATATTGATATTATAGGAAGTTTACGTAGAAACTTTTAACGTCAAATTCGTTATGTAATAGTAGAGATGCGTTAATAAAACTTACGTCATTTCATGAGGACATTCTAATCAACATACATACCAAGTTTCATCAACTTTGAAAGGGTCTGAGGGGTCGAACTTAGCCCCTGAACATTCGTTATATTGATATTATAGGAAGTTTACGTAGAAACTTTTAACGTCAAATTCGTTATGTAATAGTAGAGATGCGTTAATAAAACTTACGTCATTTCATGAGGACATTCTAATCAACATACATACCAAGTTTCATCAACTTTGAAAGGGTCTGAGGGGTCGAACTTAGCCCCTGAACATTCGTTATATTGATATTATAGGAAGTTTACGTAGAAACTTTTAACGTCAAATTCGTTATGTAATAGTAGAGATGCGTTAATAAAACTTACGTCATTTCATGAGGACATTCTAATCAACATACATACCAAGTTTCATCAACTTTGAAAGGGTCTGAGGGGTCGAACTTAGCCCCTGAACATTCGTTATATTGATATTATAGGAAGTTTACGTAGAAACTTTTAACGTCAAATTCGTTATGTAATAGTAGAGATGCGTTAATAAAACTTACGTCATTTCATGAGGACATTCTAATCAACATACATACCAAGTTTCATCAACTTTGAAAGGGTCTGAGGGGTCGAACTTAGCCCCTGAACATTCGTTATATTGATATTATAGGAAGTTTACGTAGAAACTTTTAACGTCAAATTCGTTATGTAATAGTAGAGATGCGTTAATAAAACTTACGTCATTTCATGAGGACATTCTAATCAACATACATACCAAGTTTCATCAACTTTGAAAGGGTCTGAGGGGTCGAACTTAGCCCCTGAACATTCGTTATATTGATATTATAGGAAGTTTACGTAGAAACTTTTAACGTCAAATTCGTTATGTAATAGTAGAGATGCGTTAATAAAACTTACGTCATTTCATGAGGACATTCTAATCAACATACATACCAAGTTTCATCAACTTTGAAAGGGTCTGAGGGGTCGAACTTAGCCCCTGAACATTCGTTATATTGATATTATAGGAAGTTTACGTAGAAACTTTTAACGTCAAATTCGTTATGTAATAGTAGAGATGCGTTAATAAAACTTACGTCATTTCATGAGGACATTCTAATCAACATACATACCAAGTTTCATCAACTTTGAAAGGGTCTGAGGGGTCGAACTTAGCCCCTGAACATTCGTTATATTGATATTATAGGAAGTTTACGTAGAAACTTTTAACGTCAAATTCGTTATGTAATAGTAGAGATGCGTTAATAAAACTTACGTCATTTCATGAGGACATTCTAATCAACATACATACCAAGTTTCATCAACTTTGAAAGGGTCTGAGGGGTCGAACTTAGCCCCTGAACATTCGTTATATTGATATTATAGGAAGTTTACGTAGAAACTTTTAACGTCAAATTCGTTATGTAATAGTAGAGATGCGTTAATAAAACTTACGTCATTTCATGAGGACATTCTAATCAACATACATACCAAGTTTCATCAACTTTGAAAGGGTCTGAGGGGTCGAACTTAGCCCCTGAACATTCGTTATATTGATATTATAGGAAGTTTACGTAGAAACTTTTAACGTCAAATTCGTTATGTAATAGTAGAGATGCGTTAATAAAACTTACGTCATTTCATGAGGACATTCTAATCAACATACATACCAAGTTTCATCAACTTTGAAAGGGTCTGAGGGGTCGAACTTAGCCCCTGAACATTCGTTATATTGATATTATAGGAAGTTTACGTAGAAACTTTTAACGTCAAATTCGTTATGTAATAGTAGAGATGCGTTAATAAAACTTACGTCATTTCATGAGGACATTCTAATCAACATACATACCAAGTTTCATCAACTTTGAAAGGGTCTGAGGGGTCGAACTTAGCCCCTGAACATTCGTTATATTGATATTATAGGAAGTTTACGTAGAAACTTTTAACGTCAAATTCGTTATGTAATAGTAGAGATGCGTTAATAAAACTTACGTCATTTCATGAGGACATTCTAATCAACATACATACCAAGTTTCATCAACTTTGAAAGGGTCTGAGGGGTCGAACTTAGCCCCTGAACATTCGTTATATTGATATTATAGGAAGTTTACGTAGAAACTTTTAACGTCAAATTCGTTATGTAATAGTAGAGATGCGTTAATAAAACTTACGTCATTTCATGAGGACATTCTAATCAACATACATACCAAGTTTCATCAACTTTGAAAGGGTCTGAGGGGTCGAACTTAGCCCCTGAACATTCGTTATATTGATATTATAGGAAGTTTACGTAGAAACTTTTAACGTCAAATTCGTTATGTAATAGTAGAGATGCGTTAATAAAACTTACGTCATTTCATGAGGACATTCTAATCAACATACATACCAAGTTTCATCAACTTTGAAAGGGTCTGAGGGGTCGAACTTAGCCCCTGAACATTCGTTATATTGATATTATAGGAAGTTTACGTAGAAACTTTTAACGTCAAATTCGTTATGTAATAGTAGAGATGCGTTAATAAAACTTACGTCATTTCATGAGGACATTCTAATCAACATACATACCAAGTTTCATCAACTTTGAAAGGGTCTGAGGGGTCGAACTTAGCCCCTGAACATTCGTTATATTGATATTATAGGAAGTTTACGTAGAAACTTTTAACGTCAAATTCGTTATGTAATAGTAGAGATGCGTTAATAAAACTTACGTCATTTCATGAGGACATTCTAATCAACATACATACCAAGTTTCATCAACTTTGAAAGGGTCTGAGGGGTCGAACTTAGCCCCTGAACATTCGTTATATTGATATTATAGGAAGTTTACGTAGAAACTTTTAACGTCAAATTCGTTATGTAATAGTAGAGATGCGTTAATAAAACTTACGTCATTTCATGAGGACATTCTAATCAACATACATACCAAGTTTCATCAACTTTGAAAGGGTCTGAGGGGTCGAACTTAGCCCCTGAACATTCGTTATATTGATATTATAGGAAGTTTACGTAGAAACTTTTAACGTCAAATTCGTTATGTAATAGTAGAGATGCGTTAATAAAACTTACGTCATTTCATGAGGACATTCTAATCAACATACATACCAAGTTTCATCAACTTTGAAAGGGTCTGAGGGGTCGAACTTAGCCCCTGAACATTCGTTATATTGATATTATAGGAAGTTTACGTAGAAACTTTTAACGTCAAATTCGTTATGTAATAGTAGAGATGCGTTAATAAAACTTACGTCATTTCATGAGGACATTCTAATCAACATACATACCAAGTTTCATCAACTTTGAAAGGGTCTGAGGGGTCGAACTTAGCCCCTGAACATTCGTTATATTGATATTATAGGAAGTTTACGTAGAAACTTTTAACGTCAAATTCGTTATGTAATAGTAGAGATGCGTTAATAAAACTTACGTCATTTCATGAGGACATTCTAATCAACATACATACCAAGTTTCATCAACTTTGAAAGGGTCTGAGGGGTCGAACTTAGCCCCTGAACATTCGTTATATTGATATTATAGGAAGTTTACGTAGAAACTTTTAACGTCAAATTCGTTATGTAATAGTAGAGATGCGTTAATAAAACTTACGTCATTTCATGAGGACATTCTAATCAACATACATACCAAGTTTCATCAACTTTGAAAGGGTCTGAGGGGTCGAACTTAGCCCCTGAACATTCGTTATATTGATATTATAGGAAGTTTACGTAGAAACTTTTAACGTCAAATTCGTTATGTAATAGTAGAGATGCGTTAATAAAACTTACGTCATTTCATGAGGACATTCTAATCAACATACATACCAAGTTTCATCAACTTTGAAAGGGTCTGAGGGGTCGAACTTAGCCCCTGAACATTCGTTATATTGATATTATAGGAAGTTTACGTAGAAACTTTTAACGTCAAATTCGTTATGTAATAGTAGAGATGCGTTAATAAAACTTACGTCATTTCATGAGGACATTCTAATCAACATACATACCAAGTTTCATCAACTTTGAAAGGGTCTGAGGGGTCGAACTTAGCCCCTGAACATTCGTTATATTGATATTATAGGAAGTTTACGTAGAAACTTTTAACGTCAAATTCGTTATGTAATAGTAGAGATGCGTTAATAAAACTTACGTCATTTCATGAGGACATTCTAATCAACATACATACCAAGTTTCATCAACTTTGAAAGGGTCTGAGGGGTCGAACTTAGCCCCTGAACATTCGTTATATTGATATTATAGGAAGTTTACGTAGAAACTTTTAACGTCAAATTCGTTATGTAATAGTAGAGATGCGTTAATAAAACTTACGTCATTTCATGAGGACATTCTAATCAACATACATACCAAGTTTCATCAACTTTGAAAGGGTCTGAGGGGTCGAACTTAGCCCCTGAACATTCGTTATATTGATATTATAGGAAGTTTACGTAGAAACTTTTAACGTCAAATTCGTTATGTAATAGTAGAGATGCGTTAATAAAACTTACGTCATTTCATGAGGACATTCTAATCAACATACATACCAAGTTTCATCAACTTTGAAAGGGTCTGAGGGGTCGAACTTAGCCCCTGAACATTCGTTATATTGATATTATAGGAAGTTTACGTAGAAACTTTTAACGTCAAATTCGTTATGTAATAGTAGAGATGCGTTAATAAAACTTACGTCATTTCATGAGGACATTCTAATCAACATACATACCAAGTTTCATCAACTTTGAAAGGGTCTGAGGGGTCGAACTTAGCCCCTGAACATTCGTTATATTGATATTATAGGAAGTTTACGTAGAAACTTTTAACGTCAAATTCGTTATGTAATAGTAGAGATGCGTTAATAAAACTTACGTCATTTCATGAGGACATTCTAATCAACATACATACCAAGTTTCATCAACTTTGAAAGGGTCTGAGGGGTCGAACTTAGCCCCTGAACATTCGTTATATTGATATTATAGGAAGTTTACGTAGAAACTTTTAACGTCAAATTCGTTATGTAATAGTAGAGATGCGTTAATAAAACTTACGTCATTTCATGAGGACATTCTAATCAACATACATACCAAGTTTCATCAACTTTGAAAGGGTCTGAGGGGTCGAACTTAGCCCCTGAACATTCGTTATATTGATATTATAGGAAGTTTACGTAGAAACTTTTAACGTCAAATTCGTTATGTAATAGTAGAGATGCGTTAATAAAACTTACGTCATTTCATGAGGACATTCTAATCAACATACATACCAAGTTTCATCAACTTTGAAAGGGTCTGAGGGGTCGAACTTAGCCCCTGAACATTCGTTATATTGATATTATAGGAAGTTTACGTAGAAACTTTTAACGTCAAATTCGTTATGTAATAGTAGAGATGCGTTAATAAAACTTACGTCATTTCATGAGGACATTCTAATCAACATACATACCAAGTTTCATCAACTTTGAAAGGGTCTGAGGGGTCGAACTTAGCCCCTGAACATTCGTTATATTGATATTATAGGAAGTTTACGTAGAAACTTTTAACGTCAAATTCGTTATGTAATAGTAGAGATGCGTTAATAAAACTTACGTCATTTCATGAGGACATTCTAATCAACATACATACCAAGTTTCATCAACTTTGAAAGGGTCTGAGGGGTCGAACTTAGCCCCTGAACATTCGTTATATTGATATTATAGGAAGTTTACGTAGAAACTTTTAACGTCAAAT